>OX453090.1:45725289-46156183 GCA_949708635.1 Hirtodrosophila cameraria
GCCCACCTCCGCCCTTGTAATCAACCAAAGTTTGTTTCTTCCAAACTTGTAGAACGGGCCCAACCAAACTTAAATTGATGGCAAAACTTGAAAGATTTGAGCAAAAATATAATTGCCACGATCACTTCTGACTCCGCAAAGAGACGAAAAAAAGAGTATATCGCAGTCGGGTCCATCCGACTGCAACGTTCTTACTTGTTTTCCTTGGTTTTCTTATTAATTTTGTTAAATTAAATAAGAAAGTTTAAATGTTATAAAATTTGACATTAAATAATTATATTTTTGAACTTTAGTAATAAAAATAAATGCAGATTACTTAGAAAAATAGTTTTCTTTTCAATAAAAAGATTGCTTTTATTTTTTAAAATTTTTTTGTGGGTAAATTTACCCAAATCTCTTGAGAAAACACGGGAGCCAAAGAGATTTCTGTGACACCTAAGAATTGGTATTCGGTTGGAATACGGTTGGAAGAGCTTTCCGTGACACACCTGTATGTAAATATTTGATAGCTATTATTATATTTATAAAAAACCAAAATCATGTAATGAAAGCTTATCCTCTTGAAAAGTATTTATCGCAATAGAAGATTTATCAATGCACAAACCAATATAAAGTGATTGACTAGATTAAAAAAATTGGGTTAATAGGGTTCAAGGGCTTAAGTTTTTATAGGGTTTAATTTTGTAAAAATGTAATTAATTTATATATCAATAATATATATGTACATTTGGTAGATTTGAATTGTATGGAACCAAAAAGGAAATGAAAAATGGATACCTAAGATCGTTAGCTACTGTCAATTCTAAGATATTTGAATCTTGTAGAAATTGCTATTGGTAAACCTGAATATCTTATTTTATATCATTGATTATGAGCATATTTTAAAATTCAATGTTTTGTATTTCTTAGAACACAAATACTACTAGCGAATGTTAATTTCAAGAGCATTACCTTCAGAGATGCCGTACACAGGGTAAAACTAAAGGCAGCCCCTCTGGCATTTAGTTTCTGTTTTTTTTTTTTTGTGTTTTTGCGCATGTGAAAATCTTAAAATTCCTTTTTGCCCTTTTATTGCGGCCCATAAAATGTGCTAATTTCGTTGACATTGCGCAGACAATTTGAAATTGTGCGCTATAATTTTGTTTAATTTCTGGCTGCTTTAATTTAAATAGCTGACGCCATACATAATCCGGCACATTGTTGGCCACGGTTTAAGGTTTACAGTTGCCACAGCTCATAAATAAACAGCATACGTGTAGATGTATGTATGATACGAGTAAATAGAAATACCATACACACACACACACACGGAGATCCTAAGTGCGTTTTGGCTATTGGTTCGTCGCCTTTTGTTGCCCCCCCCCCCCCCCCCCCCCCTCCTACCCTCTTCCAATGTCTAAATATGTTTTGTAGTAATACGAGTTGGAAGAGTTCTTCTATATGCCTTCTGTTTTGGTTTGTTTGGGTTGGGTCTAAGTGCCATTTCAAGCTCATTAGTGGCCATAATTAGCCAGCTGAGTTTATGGCCCACAGACACAGCAGGCACGGAGACAAAGATACGACTACAGACTGTTAGTTGGGAATAACTAACATACAAGTGCAAGAAAATGCATTGCGAAACAATTTTATTTTTGGGCTGATAGATAGCTGTATGCCCTTTACAATATATTCATGTATATTTTTCAGATTTATGAAAGTGTTTAGCTTATGTTTGATTGAAAAAATTAAAAACATAAAACTGTGCTTATGAACTATTCAGGCATTTTTCCAATTCTAGCTCCACAAAAATTTTCAAACGGATTGACATATTAAACTCATTGAAATTACAAAAATTAATATAACTTAGCAAATCAAACGAATTTTAAATCATTCCAAAGTCTTTTAAAAAATACTTTAAAATATAAGTCTTTTGATTTGTAAGCGAATATTGACATTTAGTTTTCAATTCACATTTGAATCATTCGGAAATGGGAGCACAACTGACCATATTTGTTGTCGTTAATATTTTTATTTAAAATATCAAACGAAAGAATTAAAGCACGTAAATAGCTGTTCCGAATTTAAAAAACTGAAATCGATAATAGCTCAGCAAGAAAAGCTTATGCTATTTAATTACTGAATAAAAACCTGAAATTAAAATACGATTCAAAATGAGAAATACCTACTTGAAAATAAAACAAAGTCGAGTGTGCCCGACTACGAGACTCCCTGCCTCCAACTTGCATTTCAAACAGTTCAGCGGCAACACAAGCAACCAGCGCACTTAACTTGTCCAGTGCATGTCAAACTGTTGCTTCTGCATGCTGACACGGGGGAAATAGATTCGTCAATAACTTTGGTGTTAATTATCCGATCGTAAAGAAATTTACGCAGCTGATCAACATTGATAAAAGAAATACATAAATATCTTCAAATTCTTGCTATGGGAGTTTTTTTTTCGATTTGCGTGGATGGGGGGGGGGGGGGGGTGTATCCGAAATTTGAAATAAACTTGATTTGCGTATGGTACTTATACAGGCACCTGCATGCCAAGTTTGGGGTCTCTAACTCTTATAGTCCCCGAGATCTGTGTGTTCATACGGTCGGACGGACAGACAGACGGACATGGCTATATCGACTCGGCTGTTGATGCTGATTAAGAATATATTTATTGTTTATATAGTCGGAAATGCCTCCTTCTGCCTGTTACACACATTCGCAATACTTTATAACTCCCTTATTCACATTTTTAATGGGAACAGGGAGTAGACAGGGCAAGAATAATTGCTTTAATTAAGCTTGAAAAAAAAAACAAGCAACATTTTAAATATTTATTTAATTCACATAAATAATAATCTAGAGATTAATTTGAAATCAAAAATTATTTTAACAAGCCACCAAACACATAGTACCTATAATATACAATATTTAATTTAAAATTAGATAATGAAAAACATTTATGGTATTATTACTCATTCAAAATCGGTTTAGTTTCATTAACAACTATTTTGCACATCACACACTTCTCAAATATTCATTGGAATTTCTTGCGAACTACATTGTCAGCAACATATTTCTATACAACAAATGTATTGTACACAGGTGTTGCTTCATACAAGTGTGTGTGTCGTATGTGTGTGCCATTGTCATATCTAATCCTCATTTCAACAGACCGGGTGCAGAGTCGCAAACACTCAACCATAACAGGGCATATGTGTTTCTCACATACACAAAACGCAGATACTTTTCGGCTGCCCTCGCATTATACTTTACGTTTCCATTATTATTTTTTTGCTGCTTTTTTTGTTGCTTTTTTTTGCACCATTTGAAGATGTTGGCCTGGGGAGGGGAGGGGGAGAGCTCAGGAGTGCAGGGTGTAAAGGACTTTACGGCCCCGTGCATTACAAACTGAAACATGTGTTTATTGTCCGGACAGTCGCCTCGTCTCCCTCTTTCAGTCACAGTCGGAGTCGTAGTCATAGTCTCATTCTCTGTATCAGTATCTGCGTCTGGGCTGTTGAAAAATTTTTATTTTTGCTGTCAGTGAGGCGACACAGAACGTGGCTGCAACACTTCAAATGGCACTAGCCCCACTTCTCCCCACCTTCTCATCGCCTTTCTTGTAAACCTACAAATTGCTAGTAAAATGTGAGACGCCTTTTTTTGCTCATTTGTTTTTGCATTTAGTGCAAGTACTATGTACATATGTTTTTGTGGAATGCAGTTGTTGTTGTTGCCAGTTTTTGTCAGCTTGTCATTAACAAATGGCAAATTAAATTACGCTTTAATTTGTTTAGCAACCAACCCAAACACGGAAATTTTAGCAGCTGTTGCAGAACTACTTCATTAGGTGTCTAATGCGCTCTTTAAGAAAATTATAATTATAGATGAGTTAAGGTGTATATATATATATATTGTATAATTATAGTATCATTAGCATGCTGTGCATTAAATACTTTTGCATCGAGCTCTTAGTTTATAATTTAAATCGCTCAAATAGGTGTTGGGGTTGCCTTTTGAGATTATTTTAGATGAATTAAGGTCTATACAATGTAAATATATAAAATATAATATACTAGCATTTGCCGGCGAGCGGTGCTACGCCCCGTATAAAACCATATTCGCACAAAAACAGTTTTCTACCGAACAGGGTAAATTTTCCGCAAAAATATGTAGGTATGCAATTTTTATTGAGTTTTCATATTGATCGTTGAAAAATAATTTGAAGCAAATCGCACATAAACTCAACTTTGGGCTTTTTACCTACTTTCCACCCGTGAATGTAAATTTTCCGGAAAATTGGTATGCAGTTTTTAATGAATTTTTATATTGATCTTTGAAAATGAGTTTGAAGCAAATCGCATAAAAACTCAACTTTCGCCCATACAACCTTGACCACCCATTTTCCTCCCAGGGGGGCTGAATTTTCCGGAAATTGGTATGCAGACATAAATAATTTTGTGTATAGGTCTTTGAAGCTGATCGGATGATAAACAAGAAAGTTGCATACAACGGTTTTCCGAGAATTTTCCACATTTCCCGACCGAATTTTCCAAGATCAGGGGTTAGTGCTCACTTTTAGCATACGCCTAAGCTACTAAGAAAATTTCGAGTTTTCAAGACAGAACTCCCGTTGCTTTGTCCAAAAATTGAACGATTTCAATGTGGAATGTCTTTTTGATCATATTTTTAGATTGACTTAGAATTTTAATTTTATTAATTTCTAAAAATAAGTTTTTGTCGACTATTGTTCGAAAAATTGCCTTACTCCCCCTTATCAGAATTTAGAATTGCTAAATCTGTCTCAAATCTCTTTGAATTATTGTATCTAATAAGTTATAATCAAGAAATATATAATGGAACAAGCTCAAAAGTGCTTGTCGTATACATCGTATCAAAGAAATTATACCTCATATTGCAAGAATATAAAATTAAATTGAAATAAAAGACAAACTGACTTTATTATAGTTCTAAAAGGGGCGTGAGTAGCTTAGTAGAACATGCTTAAATACAATTCTATTTCAATTGAGAAAATTTAGAACATTTTTATTTAAGATATACAAATATCTGGGCTGTTTCCATTTCAGAGAACATATTCATTCTGAACTGGTTTAAATTTCATGCGTACATTTTGAATCTATTAACGATTAGTTTTTATTTTAATAGCCAAACAATCAACTGTTTTTAGGAAATAAGAACATGTGAGAAGCTCATAGAATAACTGGCATAGTATCGAAAATATATAAGCAGGGTCTATATATACATATGTGTTTCTCATTTAAGCTTGCGCAAAAAAACAAAATCGGCTTAGTTAAGGCTCCATCAATATAAACTTTAAGCTTCGGAATTCGAAATTCGACATGTTTAAAGAAAACTTTGACATATTACCTGCATTTTGGCTGGCAAATAACCCACTTTGGAACTTAAGAGCCCTATCAGGCAGTCACGCCCATGCAATTGAAGGAAAAATAAGAAAGAAAATGAAAACTTTCAGTGGTCCAATTGAAATTCTCAAGAGTAAAATAACTCAGCATTGAGAACGCCCACAAAATTCGAATGTGCCGCACTTCAATTAAATGCCTCAAGAAATCTCAGAACACATGTTGAAGGGGGTGGTGGGCTGCCTGTCGAGATCCCAAGCTCCTCCCCAACAAAAAAAAAAAATAAAAAACCCACGAAACAGTGAGAATAAAGCATTGAGCTGAGGTTGAGTTGAACATGAATGGGAGTGGTTTGAATCTATTAAGGTTTGACATTAGCATGAAAAACGCATTTTTCTTGCGCAAACGAAAACCAAACTGCCAACGGAAATGTTTTAAATAACTTCCGAAGTTAAGGGGGGGTGGAGGACATAACATAGGCAGACATAGGTGACAAAACATTCAATATCCATAAAGAGGGCGTCTGTGGAAGTAGGGCGGACAAAGTTTTCTTTTCTTACATTTTCGTACGGCATCCGAGTCGACACTTTGATTGAATAAAATTGTAAAATTATTTCTTGCACATTACCCGGCTATGAAATAAAGTGTATAAATGTTTTCGGTTTGTTTTCAATTGTTTTTTTTTTTTTTAACTTTTTTTATAACTTTTTTGAAAAGTTTTGCATATTTATGCAATTGAATTGTTTACACAAAAATGATGTTTATGAAGGGGTGAAGGGTTGACAACTTTTTGGATAAGTGTGGTGTGAGTGTGTGTGCGTGTGCGCGTGTGTGTGTGTGTGTGTGTGTGTGTGTGTGTGTGTGTGTGTGTGTGTGTGTGTGTGTGTGTGTGTGTGTGTGTGTGTGTGTGTGTGTGTGTGTGTGTGTGTGTGTGTGTGTGTGTGTGTGTGTGTGTGTGTGTGTGTGTGTGTGTGTGTGTGTGTGTGTGTGTGTGTGTGTGTGTGTGTGTGTGTGTGTGTGTGTGTGTGTGTGTGTGTGTGTGTGTGTGTGTGTGTGTGTGTGTGTGTGTGTGTGTGTGTGTGTGTGTGTGTGTGTGTGTGTGTGTGTGTGTGTGTGTGTGTGTGTGTGTGTGTGTGTGTGTGTGTGTGTGTGTGTGTGTGTGTGTGTGTGTGTGTGTGTGTGTGTGTGTGTGTGTGTGTGTGTGTGTGTGTGTGTGTGTGTGTGTGTGTGTGTGTGTGTGTGGATAAGAAAAGTTTCTTAAGAGCATGCCAAAGTGTCGCATACTTCATCAAGTGTTGTGGCACATGCATCAGGTAAAATAGACTTTGATTGATTTTAGTTAGACTTTGACTTAGTCAAAGCTGCTAAGTGAGACTATGGTGGGGAGTAAGTGTATAGAGCAATAAAACGATGTGACAAATTGCTTGACGATTCAGATAAAATAAGTTTCTGATTCGATTTTGATCGATTTCTCTCAATGCGAATCATTGATATTATATTAAGTATCGATGTTTCTATTCATAATAATAATAAAGTTTGCAAATTTGTCAAAAATTAAATATCATGTGAATATCGATGTTTTACATTTCTGGCATCAACATAATGCTAAAAAAAACTTCCAAATTCCAACGTTAATTGGAAAAAATGACAATTTCAGCTGTTATTACAGTTATTTATATTATATTATTTATTTATTAATTATTTTTGGAATTATCGATAAGCTCGTGTCTGAAAATATCGATGACTTTGATACATGACTTTGAAAGTGATTTTGTCAAATGACTCCGCAAATGATTTTGTCACACATATTTTATCACAAATAGTATTATTGATATTTTGTCACAGATATTTCTGCTACTTTGAAATAACTGTGAAAAATATCTGTGACATGATGACTCATATCTATAATACATAATGAGCAATAAGATAGAGCGGGAGAAGCATAGTATCAATTAGATAAGCCTTGAGCCTTAAGTGAACTTGATTGTTTATTTAAACAAAGCATTTAATCTTGCTAAAAGTTTTCAAAGCTGTTGTCATATTTTGTATACATTTAGTATAATTAGTTTAATTTATCCATTGATATTTGACAATTGTTTAAATAGATTAATTTCTGATTCAACTTTATAGATTAGTATTAAGATACTAAACATACGTATGTGGTACGTTTACGATAAGCGCCTAACTGGCCCCTATTTTTCACTCTATCTTAGCACAAATCTTAAGCCATTCAAACAAAGTCAAAAATGTAGACAAAACACTGGCGAAAACTTGGCAACGTCTGCCAGCGTTTGCCAAGAAAGTTTTGTGGAAAACTCTTGGCCCATTGACAAAAGTTGACATATGCAAAAACACATACAAATTATCAGCACATTTATCTGGGGAAATAATGCACGAATGAAAAGTTTTGATTTATTTTTAAGCGCAAAGTTTTGTGCCCTGTCACAATTTTTGATGAGGGTGCAAAACAGACAGACACACAGACAGACAATCAGACAGAAAGCATAAATGTTGAAATCGAAAAACAAAATGCAAAATCAAATATGACGGCCACCCAAGAGACCAGAATGGGGGCCAAAATGATACCAATACACAATATCGCTCTTCTTCTTAAACTCTTGGCTTAAACAAGCTTAAAACGCTTAAAACCAATTAAAGTCTTCGTGTGCCTAACTTGATTTTTGCTTTTCTCAGCTATTTTTACTGGACGCCTGCCAGAAAGCGGAAGATTGAAAAGGTTTATGAAAGATTAAGATATATAGAGTTTTTCAGTAATAATAGCTGAACTCAGAGAAAACGAAATTATAGCAAAAAAAAAAATAAAAAAGTTAAATAAAGCTGATTTTAAAACCAGATTTCTATGCTTTTTCCAAACTTAAATCAAACCCAAATGTAATATATTATTTTGAAACTCAGACTACTCGTCATACAAGACTCGTTTCCTTAAGGCTTTTTCTAGTTTCCGGATAAATTATAAATGTATTTTCACTTCAAACCACATCCTGCCACAAAAAAAGGGTATAAGAAATGTCTTATTTGGTGAACTCCCATTTCGAGCTCCCCGTACAATGTCCGGCGTGCTGTCTAATCGAGTCAGAGAGCACAATTACATCGATTTATCAACATGTCAACATATTTAATGAGACGGGGTTAAGGACATTTGCCGTTATGTGCTCGATTCACGATTCTCAAACGTTTCAATGCGTTTCTTGATGGCTGCCAACTCAATAATATGCCAGTGCCAATATTGCGTATACGAGCCGTATTCTCGGTCATTGTTCTTGCTGTTGTTGTTATTGTTATTGTTGTTGTTGTTGTTGTTGCTTTTGTTGTTGTTGTTGATGTTTTGCTAGCTGGATTTGTTTGCAGTAAGCGGAAATAGTTGTAGAGGGGCATTTCACAGTGTGTACTCGTATGTTGTTGAAGTTTATATACTGGATAAACTGTACACCCAACTGACGTATGCATGTCCTCGACAGAAATACACACACACACACAAAAACACACACACGCACGCACAAACATCTGCCATAAAAGCAAATAGCTGTCGTGTGTATTTGTGGGAAGCATTGCAATAGAGTTGTTATTAATCGTTCCGAATTAGTTCAATTGAACTACTTACAATACTGAATTACTATGTTTAGATGCTTAGAGTATGCAATTCTGTCGTGAAATAATCTTCTGTACAAGATATTTCTGGAAAACACTTCATCGTTGAAGCAGTTTGGTCAAAAAGATGCTCAGATGCGTGCAAGGTAAGACCCGTGTTTAGACGAGGCAAGATGACAAATGCATATAGGCCTGTCCTGGTTTTCAATTTCACATAGATTTTGCAATTTGATCAATGATTGAATTATTTTGCCATAGAACTAGATTTCAATTTTCTCATCATTTGAACATTTCGTTAACTATTCATTTTCAACTAATTCGTATTGTTCATTAGAGTCAGATTATTATATTACTTTATAAAATAACTATTTATAATTTTAATCTTTACTTTATTTACTTCGAGTTTTTGACTGACTTTGACTTACAGGCAAAAAAAATAGGTAAGTCTAAGCTCAAATCTATCCATTTATTCTGTTAGAAAAGCTAAGTTTCAATATTTTATATTCAGGGATACCTCAAACAGCTAGTTTTTTTACCCCACAATGGAACTAGTGAGCCTATGGCAACAATTGAACTACAATTTACAACTCTAGTGTGAAGTTCTGTGTATTATGGCTGACAATTTGAATGGATATTGGTGAAGCAAACCGAAATAGTTGTCAGCATGTACAATACACATATGTAACTCTGAAGTTGGAAGTCCTTGTTTAGTCGTCAGTGGGCCAACAAACATGGCGAAATCCTTATCGCCGCATGACTTGTGCCTAAGCCAACGTTTAAGGCTCTCTCTCTATATATATCTGTTCATAAATACGAGTCTTTTTACAACATAACCAATAAAAGAAATTGTAAAGAAAACTTTGGCAGTTGCAAAAATTGTTTAACAATTTAGTATTGTTAGTTTTGCGGCTAGTGCTTCTTATTAGGCCAGCAGCTGTTGCATTTCACAAAATTTAATGAAGTGTTCACACAAACAAAGCAGACACACACACACACAGAAAACAAACACACACAACAAGTGTATTTTATGTTTATTTGGTTTTCAGGCAGAAAGTCTTTCCATTTGCCTTACGAATTTGTATTGCTTTTGTTATTCTTGTTTATGTTTGTATGTGTGTCTCGGAGTCCTTTCCATAAATACAAATTAATTGGCCAGGACTAATACGAGCTGTATTGTTGGTTGCATTGAAAATGCAATTGTTATTGTTACCTGTTCACTGGGAAACTGAGGTTAATTCAATTGAATGCATATTAAAAGGTTCTTATAATATATCACTTATTATTACTTATTATTACTTTGTTATATATTAAACAAGAGATACAAATGTGTAAGAGAATTTAATTTATTATTGACACATTATCAAAATTTGAGCTGTTCACAATTCAAAATCAAGTTGTTGAAATTTTTGAATTGTATCGATAAACAATTTCAATGGCATTTATTAAGCTTTTATGATTATGATTTAACTAAAAGTGTGTGTTTCTTCAAATTCTACTCTTAACGCTGTTTCGATCTTTCTTATACCGATAAATGCTTTCTTAATCGTTGCTTTTAACACATTTTCCATTTTATTCCATTTCTTTAATCTGCTTTTTTATTTTGGTCTGTTCTGAACCCCACTTTCGAATCCATTCTACCGAAAATTTTTTAGCATACTTTTTGGAGCTGAACAGAATAATAAACCTATGTTTTCTTGAGAGGCATTACGATGCTGGGCTCCACACTTGAGCACAAGAACTTACACAAGTATTTAGGTGTCATACTGGACAGGACTCTGAATTTCAAAACCCATACAACCACGGTTCACAAGTCGGTGATGGCAAAAGCCGGAAAGATGGCGTGGCTATTTGCACCCCGAAATAAGCTGTCACTGTATGGAAAAGTATTTAAAATTTGGTCAGATATAGTAAGTTTGGTCGAGTTATTTTGAAAAACACAAAAGTTTTTCCTACAGAAACATATTTTCAACCGATCGTTCCTATGGCAGCTATAAGATATAGTGAGCCGATTTCAATGAAATTTTGTCAACATATGTGGATAGTGTTTAAAAAAGTTTTTCATACAAAAACTAATTTTCCAATGTTATCGTGGTGCGATCTGGCCAATTCAACTATAGCTAACTGTAATAAGAAGAAGCATCTGTGTCAAGTTTCATCAAGGTAGCTCCAAAAAAAGGCTTGAAAAACGCATATAAACAGACAGACAGACAGACAGAAAGACAGACAGACAGACTGTCATAATTTTATAAAAAAAAATTAAAAAATTAATTTTTTTGAGCGTTCATTTATTTTTAAGACAATTCCAAAAGTAGGTTCTGTTTAATGATGTGGAGTTTCTTTGTTAGTGGAGTTCGGAACAGACTTTAATATTTATTTTTCTTATGGATAGTTTTGCAATGTGAGAAGTACTGAAAAGTATGTACATTGTACAAGAAAACAAAGCTCTATGCAACTCCAAAAAGTATGCAACAGACTTGGCTGATGGAGTTAAGTTAAATGTGGAATTCGGAAGAGATTTGTATATTATAATTAGTTTCATATGTTGAGAGTGTATGTTTAGAAACTCAAAAGAAAAACCAAATTCATATTTGTTATGTAGGTGCACTTTCTTCAACAATATTTCACATTATGCTCACGTTTGAACTTTTTTATGTCTCCAAGGGTGTAGGGAAGAGCCAACTGGATAAAGCAACGCATAAAAAAGGAAAAGAAATAAAGTGAAATATAAGTGAAAACATATCACCAGCTGCCGTTTTCAATCTTAATATTTGATGTCACACGTCGCAGTCTAACAGCAGCTGTGACCAGCTTCGATTTTTGCCTATATAACAGACGACGTTTATTGTTGAGCCCCGTGACCTAGTCTCGCATCGTAACAGATCGTAAAACTGAAGAAGTATCACGTAATAAAAAAAAAACTGACAAACCTGATAACAAATGCTCAACATTAACCATATAATGCATTTGCACTTGACTTTCTTTAGAGTTTTCCTTTTTTTGCTTTTTACATAATATGAAGTACAATGCATAAATTGCCTACATAAGAATAAAGGTCCTATTTCTAATGGTCCTGCATACGAAATGAGTTTAAGCACAGAGTTGGCAAAGAGTCTCAAATAATTCTTGGTTTGACTGGGTTCTGTTCTGAAATGAATTGAAATGAATGAATGAAAATGAGCGGTTTGTCTGGTGCGCACGGCTAAACACCAAATGAAGTGATTTTTCTTAGATTTCTGTGGCTAATATTGAGATTGAGATTGAGGTTGAGATTGGTAACTACACACAAATACATAAAAAGAGAATTGTAACAAGAACTCAAACTCTAAAATGCCAATACAATTTAATGCTTCATTGATAACCGCACATGTAACTGGCAAATGACAGGCAATTGGGCGATAAGAACAGTTCCTAACTCAGACTGCCAACCAAAAACTCACAAAACTCCCAACTCTTCCAACTCTTGTCGCAGTCACTTTCATTTCGCAGACTGTCAGAAAAAGCGGCCCAACAACAAACAAAGCCAAAAAACTGGCAGGGAAACGGCAAAAAAGGGCAAGGAAGAAAAAATCTATTGAACACTGCGATAAACATACATATGAAAAATGCACATGCGTCTCCGCCAAGTTCAATTCGGGGGGCCAAAAGTTTACGCCACTTAATAGAACTTGACGCAAATTCAATTACAACGTTGCTTGCACCCACATCCCTTCCCTGGAGCCCAAAAAAAAAAAAAAAAAAATTACGATAGGAACTTTGCATTTGAAAGCTCTCGACTGTTATGTACTCTGTACCCACTGATAGCTTTTCTGTTTTTATCATTATAGTATATTATCAGCAGGCCTTGAGATTTTTTATTCAGTTTTCCAAAGGGTCATCATCGATGTCAATATCGATGATATCGATAGTTTTAAATTCTCTTTACAATCGGTGTTTGGTTTGATATATCGATTTTGTCTTTTGTTTAGTTTAGTTTTTTACGGAGCAATATTCTTCTCAAGTAAAGTTTTTGAATTAAATTAGTTTTTACAACTATTTTTTAGGAAACTATGTTCTTTATATGCAAATATATTGAACCTATTTTCTTTATATTTATATTTTGTATACAAATATTTCTCCTAATGTGTATTTTGTAGTATATTTAAGATTTGCATCTATCTTGATGAAACTTGGAACAGATGCTGCTTAGTAGTAGGTCGGGTAGCAATAGTTGAATTGGCGAGATCAGACCACTATAAAATATAGCCGCCATAGGAACAATCGGTTGTAAATAAGTTTCTGCCATAGGAACAATTTGTTGAAAAATAAGTTTTCTTATGCAAATCTTTGCTGCAAGTGTATATATTCTCGGCGCGCCGAAAATAACATTTCTTTGTTGTTTTTACATACTTTCTACCAACGCAATATACCCACTTTTAATTTTATAAACAGAGCATACAAATAAGGCAAAAACTTGCTTAAGAAATTTGCGGAAAAACGTTCTGTGTGGAAAAGTTTTGCCCACCGTCGGCGGTTTTTTTGTGTGATTTCTGTAAACGTTGTCACAGCTCCAGGGTTCTTGCCAATGTCTATGGCTGTGTCTACGTCCTATGTCTTAATGTCCTATGGCTTTTGGCCAACATTGGAATTCGAAGTTTTGTACTTGTGGCTGTTTACACTGCAGCCCCAGCTCTCCTCCCCTTCGCAGCTACTTTCTGCCCCTTGCTATCATTTCGCTGCAATTAGCAAATAAAACTTCGCATATTTTAAGCGTCAATGAGGCGGTCGGTCTCTCTGACAAAAACTTTTGCAATCACTTTCATTTAGTTTCTTATATTGGCCTCAAAGTATTGGCCAAATACTTAGCTTGGATTGTGCCTTTTTAGATCAAAAGTCAAAGTAGCTTTTTAGGTCTTCAAAATGAAATAAAATTTGGCTGATACGAGCAGTAATATTGATATATATTTGTCTGCACGTTTAATAAATTACATTATTGTAAAGACTACTGATATACTTATAAGCTGTCCTTAAACTTAGGTTAAGTGAGTTTGGTTGAGTTATCTTGGAAAACAAAAAAGTTGTTTATACCAGAGCTTGTTTTCAACCGATTGTTCTAATGGCAGCTATAAGATATAGTAGTCCGATTTTTATGAAATTTTGTAATCATGTGTGAAAAGTGCTTAACCTTAGTCATAGTGAGTTTGGTCGAGTTATTTTGAAAAACAAAGATAAGATCTGGCCGATCTTAGCACTTTGTCTGCCTATGGTAAATACGAACATGTAAGCCAAGTTTGGTTGCTCCAGCTTCAAAACTGTGGAAAAAACTGCGTTCATACAGACAGACAGACGGACAGACGGACATTTCACAAGCCCAATATTATCTTTTTTTCCATTTTGGAAAGCAGAGTATAAAAAGATACTAAATAAAGTATAGCTAAATATATCAGAAGTTTTATGTCTATGCTAAACGTTGGCACTAAGAAGGAATTTTGGAAGGCTTCATCTATATTTAAGTGTGAAAAATGCGATCAAGTTAAACTCTTTTTCAAAGTTACGTACTGAAAATAATTCGACGTGCATCTCACCGATTTAGGAAAATTGATTTCCATAGTCAGCAAATTTCTGGTAAGCTCTGAGAGGTAAACTTTTAGATTTTCGTGCAATTAGCTTATAAATCATTTTCAAAAAGTAACACAAGAAATAATTAAGCGTGAAGGTCAATGAATTACGAAAGTCTAACCCCACAAGAATAAAATTGGTGAAAAATTTGTAAAAATTTTTGGGAAACTGTAGTATGGAACTTTTCTGTTATCTTTCGTTAGGGCTCAAACTCAGTTTCAAAGATTTACCCTTGCAAAAATAATCTTCGTATTAATGAATATTAATATATATTTACATATATTTCTAATTTAATAACATAAATCTAACCATTTCCATGTTATATCAACTTAGGCATAGTGACATAAGTTCTCCCGCCATAATCTGGTGTTTTCAAAGTTCGACGCACGATGGGCTTGAGAAATACAATATAATAATCTTAATTTGGATAGAACAATTCTGATTTTTGTCGAAAACATAAAACCAACTCGTTTTGTTTGTGGAAGCGATAATTTACATCCCACAGCTTTAAATCCACTTTTTGCTTGGTTGTGGTCTCGGCTAACTAGCAACTGTTTCTAATTCGAATATAACAGTCGAATTTACCTAACGGTAAATGGTGGCAGCTTTGAAGTACAATAGCTACCATTGGACACTAGATGACGCCAGCTATGCTTTTCAGATAAATCTAAATGAAATAATTGTAATTGATAATTATTAATATCCCACAGCTTAAAATCCACTATTCGCTTGGTTGCAGTCTCGGCTAAGTAGCTTATGCTTCTAATTCGAATATAACATTCGAATATTCGAATTTCTAATACACCCGGTCGCGTTTGCCTAACGGTAAATGGTGGCAGTATTGACTTACACTAGCTGCCATTGACCACTAGATGGCGCCAGCAATCATTTCAAGATGAGCCCAAAATCACGTAAGAAGTCCCTAGTCAAAAGTTGCGTTATCAAATTAGTATAGTTATCTCTTAGATATCTTTTAGCTAAAATATCACCTCATTCTTTAAAATATATAGTGTGTGCAATTATTTTAAATTGATTTGCAAACTTAATTATTTACTTTTCATAACAATCTCATTTTCAACGATCAATTATTCAAAGCATTTTGAATATAAAAAACACTGAGCTTACTTTCCAACTTGATATTTGTGATAACACATTTGTTAGTAAACAATTTCTTTGTTTATTTCTCAGCAAGTGATAAGCTTTCTTATACAATACAATGAGTAATAATATGTTTACATATGCTCAATTCAAGCTGAGGCAATTCATTGACAAATACCACAGCTTAGCATACATTATATCGGGGAGTATATTATGACTTGACACTGACTTAAAATATTATCTTTTGCATGATACCAACACATGACTACACTGAGAAAAGTATTGTAAAGAGAAAATCTTCACTTACTTTGGTTTATTTATTTCAATTTGCGGGGAAGTTGAGGGAAGTACACAAAATTTGATATAAACTATATATACGGTATACAGAAGCAGAGACAGACGGACGGAGAGACAGACGAACATGTCCAAATCGACTCGGCTGCTTATGCTGATCAAGAATATATATACTTTATAAGGTCGAAAATGCCTCCTCATGCCTGTTAATGGAAATAGGATGTCAAAAGGAACACAGCTATTTAATACACATAATTAGACCCACGATTATTTACTTTAAAATATGAAAATACATTTTAGAAAACCAAATTGTAAAAAATATCGAAATTCAAATTATCGTATACTATTCTCTGCATGTAAAAGAGTAAACAAAGCAAAAGTTATCTATCAATCAAGCTATTTATCATTTGCGCGACAATTACCGATAAAAATGCTATAATGATCGTGTATGGTGATCAATCCTGAACAGCTTTAGCCTTATCACTGGCATATAAAAAGCTACAACCTGACCAAATGAACAACAGTGTGGCATAGTAAAGGCTACCAATTAGTTAAAGAAAAAAAAACTCCCTTCAAAATGTTCAAGTGGCTGGTGCTTTTGGCCATTGTGGCATTGGTCAGTGCTGAAGTGCATCGCATACCCATACACAAGCAACATCACAAACGGAATCGGCAGCATCAAAAGTCGGCAACACAATGGCTACATCAGAAATATCATTCACAGCCGGATATGTTATATGTGCCAGATTATCAGGCACCTGACTATGATTACTTAAATAGCCAGCAGAGCGAGGAGTATACAAGCGAGACGTTGATCAATAATCAAAATATGGACTATTATGGCGTCATAGGCATTGGAACACCAGCACAAAACTTTAATGTTGTCTTCGATACGGGCTCATCCAATCTGTGGGTGCCATCGGTGCTGTGTTTGGCCAGCGATGTGGCCTGCCAGAATCATAATCAATATAATTCGAGTGCATCCAGCAGCTATGTGGCGAATGGCGAGAGCTTCTCCATACAATATGGCACGGGCAGCTTGACTGGATTCCTTTCAACAGATACCGTATCCATAAATGGTTTGAATATTGCCAGTCAAACATTTGGTGAGGCTGTTTCCCAGCCAAATGGCAGCTTTACGGGTGTACCCTTTGATGGCATATTGGGCATGGGTTATAGCACTATTGCCGAGGATCAGGTTGTGCCACCTTTCTACAATCTCTATCAACAAAATCTGATTGATTATCCCACCTTTGGTTTCTATTTGGCACGTGCGGGCACATCGCAACAAGGTGGTCAACTACTGCTGGGTGGCATTGATTACAACCTCTTCAGTGGCAATCTAACCTATGTTCCGGTATCCCAGCAAGGCTATTGGCAATTTGCTATAAATAGTGCTGTTATGGCTGGTTATGTCGTTTGCTATAATTGCCAGGCTATTGCCGATACGGGCACTTCTCTGCTGGCGTGTCCTGGCAGCTCCTATACGCAGCTCAATCAGTTGATTGGTGGCTATTTGGTTGATGGTGATTATTATGTGGACTGTTCCACGGTCGATACATTGCCCGTTCTCAGCTTTAACATTGGCGGCACCATCTTTGAACTGCCCGCATCGGCATATATTAGCAGCTTTACGGAGGACAATACCAACTATTGCATGTCCAGCTTTACGTCTATTGATACAGACTTTTGGATTTTGGGCGATGTTTTCATTGGTCAGTTCTACACACAATTCGATTTTGGACAGAATCGCGTTGGATTTGCTCCAGTTGCTCAGCCTGCTATGTGATCTGCAAAAGATTTCAAATGAGAGCTTTAAAAGTGCTTAAATTAAAATATTATCAGGGCTTACATTGAGGAGAAAATAAACGAATCTATAAACAAACCGAATTGTGTTTCTTTGGGTACGTTCATAATTGGTTTTGACAAATCATAAAGAGATATTCCGCTTAAAAATCGGTTCAGTTCAAAAATATAATTATCTGAAATTAAACAAAATTTGAATACAAAACAACAAAGCAAAGTTTTCATACAAAAAGCGTGTTTTTCAAACGATTGATCATATAACAGCTATTAGATATAGAGACCCGATTTTAATGAAATGTTATCAACATATGTAAAACGTGCTTAAACTTATAAAAAGTGAGTTTGGTTGAGTTATTTTGAAAAACAAAAAAGTTTTTCATACAAAAACTTATTTTTCAACCGATTGTTCCTATGGCATTTATAAGATATAGAGGCCCGATTGCGATGAAATTTTGTCAACATATGTGGATAGTGTTTAAACTTAGACATAGTGAGTTTGGTCGAGTTATTTTGAAAAACAAAAAAGTTTTTCATACAAACACTTATTTTCAAGCGATCGTTTCTATGGCAGCTTTATGCTATAGTGGGCTAATCTGGCTGATTCCGACAAAGGTGCTTTCAGCAGAAAGGAGAAGCATCTGTGACAAGTCTTATCAATATAGCTATTAAACTGAGTACTGAAAAATGCATATAAACAGACGGACGTGGCAACTATAGTCGAATCGGTTATTGATGCTGATCATGAATATATATAATATAAAGGATCTGAGACGTCTTCTGCAAGGGACTCATGATTATGCATAATACGTTTAAGACGCAATGCTAAACTTTATAAAACAAATAGATTTTGGAAAGGCTGAGAACCTGTATCTATGTATTTTGATAGTAATTTTATACATGATCATATACATGACGACGCGATTAGTTATGTTACTATCTTAATAGCTGTATTTATTTATGAGCCTTTCTGACAAATATAATTCATGCATTGTAAAAGCAATGTTGACTATTTGTTTACATAGTTACAAAAAAAAGGACGGCTTGTAAACTGAACAATAATAAGTTTGTGAAATTGATTAAATGAGACAATCTAATAAAGCATAACATTCGATAGGAAACATAATTGAAGTGGTTAATTGAATAAATCACTTGACGTCCGGTGAAGGAGGCTTGTTGTGGGGGGGTGAAGAGAAATTGCCGCCGTAGATGCCACGTGGAGTGCGTGGAAGTTGTTGGGCCTGTTGCTGCTGCTGCTGCTGATGCTGCTGATGCTGCTGTTGTGCCTGTTGCAGTTGCACTTGGTGCTGCTGCAGTTGTTGCTGTTGCTGCAATTGATGCTGTTGCAAGGCGCGTTGTTGCAACATGGCTTCATAAAGTATTGCAGCGGCAGCAGCATTTGAGGATTGTTGCTGTTGCTGCTGCTGATGTTGCTGCTGCTGCAACTGCTGTTGCTGCTGATGATGCTGATGCTGCTGCGATGCATTTTGACGCAAATTGGCCGCCAACAATTGTGCATAGACTTGAGTTATATCATTGGCATTGCCCGAAGCCATGCCATATATGGGCATTGACATGTTGTTCGATGCGCCAGCAACCAAATGTTGCTGTTGCTGTGCCTGCTGCTGTGGCAATTGCTGCTGTAACAGTTGCATATACAGTTGCGACAGCTCGTTTATAGAGGTCGCGCTGGGACCAGAAGTGCGTCCTGACATGGCCACGCCGCTGGCATCGCCGCCAGCGTTTTTACACTGCTGCTGCTGCTGTAATTGCGGCTGTTGTTGCTGCTGTGTGTGCTGCTGCAACTGTGGCTGTTGCTGCAACTGTGGCTGCTGCGGCTGTGTCTGTTGCTGCAACTGTGGCTGTTGCTGCAGCTGGGGCTGTTGCTGTAGTTGTTGCAGCTGTTGCTGCGGCTGCTGTGATGACAACATGCTGCCCACGTTCTGACTGTAAACTGAGATCTGCAAGAAGTCAAGACGGGTAGATGATAAATGAGATTTTGTAGTCTTTTTGTCAGTAGAAATGGAAATGATCAGTACGATAGAGCAACTCTTTCTGTTAATGTGCAAACGTGTAGCTCAATCTTAATATAACCCATCACAGATATTTACATAAATATTCGGAAAACACCAGTTAAGATGACTATATTATACAACTGTTATAGAAAGTATTGAGCGAAATATCCGTTGATAGATGGAAAACATTTTTGTTTTTGCAAGTGTCTTTTCCAAACCCACCAAATCTAATTGACACAACTTCATTTTACAGTAAACAATCGGACAAAAATCGAGTTTTTGTAAGAAATACTTTGTTCAACCAGATAACGCAACCAAACTAAACAATTACAAGTTTTATAGTATTGAAAGGTATTGTTTAATTTGATCAAAATTGTATTATAATGTCATTAAAAAACTATGTTATCAGGTATTGTCTTGGATTATCAAAATTACATCATTAAAGGTAGAAATGTTATTAGCTTTTGTGAGTATTTAATCATCGGCAGCCCGAAAATAGTTATTCTAACATATATCAGACCTGTATCCATTTCCGATCACTTTTCAATTCGAATTAGTTTCAAATTTGTGTTGCTGTTTTTGAATTGAAATAGCAAACGTTCTTCATTTTCAAAGCTAAATTTCAGAACATTTTTAAAAAGGTTTTTCCATTGATATTTCGAATTCAGAACAGCTACTTTTTTCTATTCCGAATGCTTTGATCGGAACCGGAAATGGATACAGATCTGATATACTTACGTTGCCCGGACGTGCGTTGTGTCCCGAGGCTGCAGCCTGCTTGCGCTCGTAGAGAGCTTTAGCTGCACGCTCAAAACCAGGTGGCGGCTGCGCCTTTGGTAGTTTTGTTCCACCCGCAAAGCCAACCTGGGCTAAAACTTTCTGAAAGGTCTGAAAATCATCGCTGGCGATTGCATATTGCTCGGCCGCCTTGTGATAGTTATAGCTGCCATGATCCGGATGTCCAGTGGTATCACCATAGAGCGCATTGAGCACCTCGTTTATGAAAGTTGTTGTGGCAGCCGCAGTTGGCTCGGCCAGAGACTCCGCATCTAGCGGCGGAGGCGTCAACAGCTCCTCCCTGGGTATGGGTAGATGGAACGGCGTTAAATCCATGTTCATGGGACGCCAAATTTTGGTAGCCAACTGCTCATAAACATTGGCTGTAAGAGGTTATATATAAGAAAATGGGAATTTCCATAAGAAAAAACTAAATACAAATATTTCTTACGTTCAGCGGCTCTTTTGGCACCGTGAGCATCCATTTGATTGTTGTTGTATCCAGGATTTGCTATTGTGCCTTAGTTTTCCAGCAGCTTTAGTAAATTTTGTTTTGCTCTGAAGAAACACGTTGCTACAAGTTTTGGGAGCGACTAAATTTGATATTGGAGTCTTTTTCAGAGTTTCGTGTGGCGCACGATGTTTTGTTTATGTCTAAGTGCTTATGTTTATAATATCAAATTTAGCAAAAAAAAATATTTTTTGTATACTTTTCTATCTATTTTGTACACTTGGTTATTATATTGTTAATATTCCGACCATTCTTCCATGCGAAATATACAAAATGATGCTTCCTTAATGCAAGTTTGTCTTCAATAGACAAATATTTTAAATTGCATTTGCGAGAGATGGGCAGCACTGGCACACACAAGTTTACAGCTCTTTTTTATGATGGAATGACACTTAAAGTATTTGCGAAAATATCTATTCATGTAATCTTGACCGATTATACGATGGAGTTTCTCACGCATTAGTATATGTATTTACTATTTCGCGAAATATCGAAAACTTTTCTAAATGAATATTGTTCAATAGGTAAATGATATCATTAATAGTTTCGCGGAATCGACATTCAACTAAAATATTTCTGCACACGTTTTAAATTTATATAATTGATTTATAAGACAATTTAAAAATCACTGAAAACTTTGTTATTGCTTTTTTTCTCAAATAAAATTTGCCTTCCTATATGAAAGTACAAAATGTTGTGTGGTTTTTGTCTTTTCAACGATTGTCAACTATTTTAGGGCTAAGCTAACTGTCATTCCAGGGCTGAACAAGTTGATTAATTGCATAATTCTTTTTTTAACTGAGACAAGCATGCTATTCTTTGGCAGGGTGGCAATACTGCAATTCATAAAAAACTAATTTTACTGGTAGATGGCGTAAAAACTCAAGTTTCACAGGGACAGGCATCATAATTCAAATATGCATGATGGTTTTATGCTTGACATTCGGTACCTGTTAATAAGAACATGTGAGTGCAAAAGATATAGCATGTTTGCTCTCTCGATTTGGTTTTTTTGTGTGCATAAAGAGAGATGGCATGATGTTTTGTTTAAATTTTTCACAAGACGACGACTGCTAAGAACTTGTGACGGGCCGGGACGGATATTCCACAGGACGGGCGGAACAGGATAATCAATAATTGATTCATAAATGTGTTTTCTCGATACATGTCTAATTTTTGTACGCCCCGTTCCCATGATAAATGGGAAAAAGGCAGTTATAAGGTACTGCAAATGTATGCATGTAGCAGGCAGAAGGAGGCATTTCCGAATATATAAACTATATATATTTTGACCAGCATCAGCCGAGTCGATATAGCCCGTATGAACGCGTCGATCTCAGAGACTATAAGAGCAATAACTTGGCATGTAGGTTCCTGTGTACCATACGCAGATCAAGTTCATTTCCAATTTTGGGTACATACCCCACACCTCCAAAGCCACCATTTTGAAGATACAGCTTTGATTTTTGGTACACACATGTGTTATATCAAAGTTGATCAACTGCATAAATTTCATTACGATCGGCAGGAAGAAACAACAGTTTGACAAGCACTTTTCAAGTTAAGTACGCTGCTTGCGTTGTCGCTGAACTGCTTTAAATGCAAGTTGGGAGCAGGGAGTCTCGTAGCCGGGCACACTCGACTAGAGCATTCTTACTTGTCTCATCATATTTTAGCACGATTTTTTTTTGCATTTCTCGTATAAGTTATTGTTTATGTTGCTTCAAGTACATCATATGCTAATAAGGTCAAAAGCCTTTACTATATTTAGACAACAATTACATGCACTAACAATATGTACTTTAATAAACAACACGTAAAAAATTAAACAAAGAAAATGTAGCCAAGCGCAAGCGTGGACGTATGTAACATATATATTAATATTCTTAATTTTAGAGCGTTGTTGGACCCATTTCAGTCTCATCCACAGCTTCAACAATAGCATAGCAAAATCCTGCACCAGCTCCGGCTAATTTCGCATATCCAGGTAGCTTTAACAAAGTTGGTTGGGATCTGAAAGTATGAAGAAGAAAGTGTTCAATTATGTAGATATTCTATTACAGTTGAGTGTCATTTTTATACTATCTCAGTTTATCAAAATGGCATAAAGCCCTATACCCATAAATAATAAATGTACCTACACAAAATTCTCATCTCTGATTAAATTTCGTGAGGAAGAAAGAAATTCTAATTCGCTAAGAAATTTGAGTTTTTAGAATTTGTTATTTGAATATCCAGCGTAATCTGGCAATTACTTTTCATTCCACAGACAATTCAAAACAGCAATCAATTTCGTTTCCGTTAAATGCCTGATTACAAAACTATTCTCCTTTCATCTCAGATCACATCCTAAGCAAGTATCATTTAAAACTCTTATTCCTGATTAACTGGTTTAGAGTTATTCTTTCTCGACTTAACTAACTTATTGAAAAGTCTTCTAAGTATGACTAACACAAGTATTATAAAAACGTTTCCTTTATACATCTGGACCATCTGATGTGCTTACAAGTTCTCCGTGGCATTATTACCACAATTGCCATGCTCATTCCAGCCCCAGGTATAAATCTCTCCAGCTGTCGTACGCAACAGACCATGCTCTGCGCCCATGTGCAGATGTGCTGGGCTGTGTCCCTCCTCCAGTTGGAGCTGCAAGGGCGTTGGTGTCGCCAGCTGCTCGCAAAAGCCGCCAGTGCCCAGCTGTCCGTAACAATTGCGACCCCAGAGCAATATGCTGTTGGTTTTTAAGACGACGGCATTGTGTGTCCAGCCGACAGCCAGTTGACGCACATCTTCTTCGAACTGAAATGCATTGCACTGTCCAAATTTGTTGTCGCCCAGCGCCACAACTCGTTTGGTGCCGCCCGCATCCAAATTGACGCACTTGAGCAGCATATGATTCTGTCCACTGACCAGGGACACGATGCGCAGCTCATTTGGATTATGCACTTGGATTTTCATAACATTTGCGCGATTCAGCGTCGTTGCTGTAATGTCCAGCTCAATGGGTGGTGGATCCATAATGCGCAAACGACCAAACACATAGATCTTGTTGTCCTGCGTGAGCACGGCACAGAAGCGTAGGCCAAAGCTAATGCGATGTGCTGCCTCGTCTCGGGGCAGACGCACGGGCATGGGCCGACGGACGGCGGTGAAGCCGCGCTGGCAAATGCCGAGCTGTTGAAACGCATTGGAGCCCCAGACAAACAGACGTTTGGTCAGCGTAATGGCGCCTGAGATGTCCCAGCCGCAGCTAATTGTCTCTATGGGCACTTCCTGCAGAAAGAGAGTGTATGTTTATAAGAGTGTATTGAGGAGTCAGCGCTACGCGCACCTCAAAGTACTCGGTGGGCACCATGGTAAACTCATTATGGCACTCCTCGCTTGAATTAAGACCCAACTGTCCACGATTGTTCCAGCCACAGGCATGCACACGTCCATTGTTGTCTAGGAGCAGGACATGACCTCCGCCACCGCGTATACAGCGTACCAGGTGCGGCACAAAGGAGCATTTGGACAATCGTTGCGGTGACATGCACAGCTCCGACTCGTAGCCAAGGCCAAGCTGACCGTGAGAATTGGCGCCCTGTGTGCGCAACCCAAAAGGAAATTGCTCATTAATTTGCAATGCAAACGACATATTGCATATTGTTAGCGGCGCGGCTTGTTCTTACCCAGGCATAGACATCGACAGGCATTACGAACACCTGTGGCGCCTTGGCAGCTGGCGGGCGTGGGTTAGACAGGGTCAGGGTTGGTTGGGGGTGCCCTGCGCTGGCGTTGCACTTCCGGTTTGTGTTTCACACGTTGATTTAATGCGCCGCAGTCACGCCAACAATGTCGCCGACTTGTGTTCCTTGTGCCAACTGCAGCTGCTGCTCGTCCTCGTCGTCGTCCTGGCGTGTTGCTTTGCCCTGCGCTGCTCATGTAAAACTGAGCCTTTCTATTGCCGGCCAAATAACTTTTATATCGTTTCGTTGGCTATTGTTTGGTGGCCCTTTATTTTTATTGTTATTGCCGCTGCTGCAGCTCGGCAAAGACCCTTTTTTTCGTGCAGTTTGTATTACGTTAATTTCATTTGCTATTTTATTGTATTTAAGAGAGTTCTTTTAAGTTATTTCTTTTAGTTTCATAAAATAAACAACGTAGTTTCAAAGGCGGCATTGCCAGTTAGCTAAAATTGACTGCTTGTTTACATAATGTATGCCTACTTATTAGGCTGTTATGCCGGTTCGTCGATGTGGCAACATGCGCATCTCCATATGTTGTCTTATTATGCTAAGTATGCTGATCACGCAAAATTGCGAGCAAAGCAAAATTTTGCTTTGTTTTTGAAAAAGCTTGTGGGCAAATGAAATGTTTGAACATCTACTTGACAATAAACAGTTTAAGATCACTTAATAAATAAAATAAAGTGGGCAACCTTCTTGAATAATAAATTTAAAATTATTAATCGATAACATTATTATCGACACAGATTGCGGCTTATCTGTTATTGCGTTTATGCACGACCAAAATTCATAAATCAGCCCACGCATTTAGCTTGACATGTATGTGTAAACGCAAGTTACGTAAATTTTCTAACACACGAAAGTTGACTATGAGTTCTGAGGGCATACATGAATTTTGTACTCTGAAATGTCTGGCAGCTCCACCATTTCAAATAAAATCAGTTTCTTGTGTTTTGTTTTGTGTTAAAATATAAAAAATGCAATGACTATGGAGTATATGAACAAAAACGTTTAGAATAAAAACTCATCAGTATTGTTAAATAGAACAATATTCTGTTAATTTTAAATTTTGCTGCCACATTTAATTTTCTTTTCACATAGGGCATCCCCTTGTAGTAAAATTCATGAATTTTGAAGGGATAGTTAGTTTGACAAGAAGCTGAACTAAAATGACAAATGAAAAAGCCTGCAGTTTTATTACAGTGTTATGTGTTTAACTATTTCGAATACACAAAAATATCATTTTAAAATGCCGTTCACTTTATTCTTTTAATATATTTTAGGGTTTTGTTTCTCTTAAGGTCTTGAAAGCATTTGAAGAACAGTATGTAAAGTCTATGCATTTGAAGCTATTCACTTTTCAACATAAATTATGTCTATTCAATTTTGCAAAACTGACTCAATAAAACTAAAATGTTAATCCATTTTGAGCTTCTTTCTTAAAGCTTGTTTGCCTATTTTATTATTAATATTATACGGTAATTAATTTGCAGCTAAATACTAATGCAGCTTACATAAAATATTTCAAACAAAATATTTTACGCTACCTATATACTGCGTGCCTTGAATGGACAGCATACCAAGCTTAAAAAATCTAGCGAAGGTAGCCGATCACAAGACGGTCACATCGTTTACCGCGTCTTTCGTGATCGCGGAAAACTTGAAAAATTGATTAATTATTTTTATTAATTATTAATTTAGTTTCGCTAGTTTTATATAGTTTATTTGTGTGCGTTTATTTAAACACTTTCGCGACTTAATAAAAAGTGATATTCGAAAGCCGCTTGGCAATCAAACAATAACAACATATCAAATTCACGCCAGACAGCAAGGATAACAAATTGGCGCTAAAAAGCGCTGGCAAATGTGTGCAAAAAAGCTGGGTGACTTGGAAATACCTTATAATACATATAGAAATGGGCAGGCAAGTGTGTTGCTGTAATATATAATGCTAACTAAAGATGTCTAAAATGTTTTTGGCTGCACCCACCTACATACATACAGGCATATATAATAACCGTAATAACTGTAGTTTTTCTTTTGGGTGTGACCAGGCAATTTGATAAAACTGTTTCGCTTTAAGCCAACTTCATTCAATTAATTGCCAGCTATAAAATTTCATAATTTCGCATGTAATCAAAGAGTTAACTCCGACTGCATTCGCTTGCGTGTTGCAGCGACTTTTCTTCGACTTTTCGTATAATGTGAAAATCATTAGTTTTTCCATTTGTGGCGTTTAGGGTGTATGCGACTGCGACTGCGACGGCGACTGCGTTCTTTGTTTTGCTCCGCTTCGCTGTTTTGCATTGCAAATGAAAATTCAAAGTGCATTTTTCACCTGTGCAATGGCTAGTTTTTGTGTGTGTGTTGCCTGATTGTGTTGCATGCCAACTGGACATTGTAGTATTTGTTATGTCCTGCTTTTAAGGGTCTGTGTTGCGCATTTGCTGATGTCGTAATTCTGCCGGCTTGCAATTAAAAACCAGTTGGAATAGTAATCCTGCTGGATATATTAACTTATTTGAACAAGCAAAAACAAATACTGTCCGACCTGTTCCGTATTCCACTTTCGAAAAGACTTTGAGCATGCGAAACTTGCTTAAAAGAGTATATTTTATTACTTTTGATTGTAACGCTAAAGTTGATATATGATTCATTTCCCAGCTCCAAAATGTTGCCGAAAGTGAAAACCAGAACAGGCCTGAATATCAAATTTATTTATCACTTAGATTCCTGTCAGAGAGATGTAGATGTGAAAAAAAATTACGAAAATGTTTAACACCTTTGAGGATGAACCTTATTAGCAATGAAAATGCTTGCTGTATAAAACTAAGGTAATATTATTTGAACAATAAATCAAATATTTGTATTCTGATTTCCTATCAAAATCGAAATTTTTATTTTATAAATGTAATTTGACTTTAAACCAATGAATAAAGTACTCAATTAAACTCTAAATAAGATGCAAAATATTATAAAATTATGTTAAAGAATTTGTTGTTTGAATAATCTGTTAAATCTAGCAAAAAAAAAAACAAAACTTTTCAAAACGTAAAAGTTTAAAGTTTTGAGGGATTCAGAACAGCACTTAATTACGTTTTTGCAAATTTATAGTAGAATTGGAATTCGGAACTGCCCTGATTGTAATTCCAATGTCATATATAGGGTATTCAAAGTTTCTTAACTTAGTCACTTGACCATTTATAATGAGTTTTCTTTGCCATATCGTGTGTGTGCGCCTTTTGTGTATATTTCTTTCTGGTCACAATTAAAGCTTAATTAATATTGCATGCACTTTAACCTTCGCCCTGAACTTTCACAGTTTTTTTTAAATATGATGTGGTTTCTTATGCGATCTGCGTGTCGTGGCAAGGGGGTGACGGATTTTATAATCGCTTTATAAAATCATTAAACAAGACATTTAATTTGGGTAAAAGGATTATGTTTGATTTTGCTTTAATAATAAGAATAAAATGAGAATCCATGTGTGATTATAAAGCAACTAATTGCTTTCGTCACAGAAGTAGGTTTTTTATTTATGTGCTATACTTACATAATATTCCTATATTTTTGAAAAAGTTTTCAAAATGCAGAGAGCAACCATAAAAACTAAACAATTTGTTGTTACATTGTGTACGAAAACGTTTATTTATTTATAGCTGATATAGAACAATCAGTCGAAAATTAAGTTTACTATGATAAACTGTTTTGCACGGTTAAATGTATATCTTTGGCACGCCCACTTTTCTTTCTTGTTTTTGAATCATCTTATGCCGGTTTGTTAAGTCAAATTCTCGTTAATTTAGAAAATCTTTTTAAAATATTTAATTTCAAAAGTACCGCTCTTGTTCACGAAATTCAAGCCAAACAGCTGTTGAATAGAGTTGTGATTTCCAATTCTATTTAATGAATAAGTTCAGTAGTTCATTTATGACTCGTGATCTTAATCAGTCAATTGTTACCACGTTTACCCTGAATTTGGAACGCCAAAAAGTCTGCCAAGCCTGCCATTGCAAATAACTGCTGTTGTTGCTTATATTTGTGTTAAAATATAAAAAAATTAATTGCAATAAAGCATTTAAAAATCGTTTGGGGACTGAAAATTCCATCAGCTAGTCATCGTGCATGAACAAAACCGATAATATTGTTAGCTTTTCTTAAACGATACAAAGCGTTTTTATTAGCTTTTTATTAGCGATACAAAACGTTTTTGTTTGAACTACAGTACAACTTTAATGTTATCAAAGTAAAATGAAAATTAATATTCAATTATTTATTATAAATAAAGACAAATGAATTGCATTCATTTATTATTAACATAATAAACGTTATCGTTCTTGAGCGTCTAATAAGAGCGTCAATTGAACTAGTTCTGAACGAAACGACACAACTCTACATTTGAACTAGTTGCAAGCTGCGCATGCGATAGCCAAATCGATTATTTCAGTGTTGCAAAACGCTAAAAAAAAGTGCTGCTTAGCTTTATAAAGTTGAAACAAGCGCGCAGATTCAAATTTTGTGCAATTCATAAGAAAAATTTGTTTTTTTTTCTTTACTCCCTAGAGAGTCATTACATTCTGCAGGAACGTGATTCCATTTTCTATATGTTTTTCTTATGTTGTGACATTTTATTGTCTTTCATCGCTATTTTTTCTACATATGTGGGCTATGTCTGCAGATATGAAATCGTATTTAATGGCCAAATGTGCTGTTTTCTCTGCAATTGCGTTTTGCTTTTAACTTGACACGATTTGCAAACAACTTGCATCCACGTACAACAGACTCTCACAGACTGACACAGACACATGCACACATACACAAACACACACACACACCGTTACAAACACACACACTTGCAATACACGCAAACTCCCACACACAATTAACAGTTAAAAGTAAAAATTGCACACGTTTGCATTTTTTTTGCATTGTTTTTATATTTGTTCTTTCCTCTTAAATGCGCTGTTCTAAAAAGCAAAAAGGGTATGTTGATTTTGTGCACATTTTTTCATGACTGTTGAAGCTAGAGCATAGATAACATGTTTTAATGTTTCAAACTTCAGATGAACGTTGAAAGCTCTATATAAATTGAAGAACATTTTCTATATTTTGTGAAAAAATTGTTTCATAATTGGAAAAGAAAAAGAACAATTTTCTCTAAAATGTTGATATTTTTTGTAATTTTTAGAATTTATTTCGATAACTTGGAGAAACTTTTTCTACCATTCATGGAACAAATCTACAATTTGAAAGACATAATAAAATTTATTCGTTATTTTTTAAAATTAGAATAAAAAGTTACTTTTACTCTCATTAAAGAATTAATTCATTATTGTTTGTCAAAATTTATGTAGGGCATAACAAATTTTCTGCACATTATTGAATTTAATATTGATTTCGAAAAATAACTGTTTTTTGTTTTGCAGAAAATCCAACCGATTATAGGCCCAAATATTTTGTACATATTCATAACAAGTTTGCAGAATTTTGTTACATTTTGTTATGAAAATTTTTAGTAATTGATAAAAACTTCTTTTTTTTTCAGTGTAGTGTTGAGCTCTTTATTTGCCCCATCCCCTTAATTTTAATATGAGAACGAAATATCTGCATAAAAATGAGTTTAAAACAAGTAAGAACGTTGCAGTCGGATGTACCCGACTGCGATATACTCTTTTTTAGCCTCTTTGCGGAGTCAGAAGTGGGCGTGGCAATTGTATTTTTGGTCAAATCTTTCAAGTTTTGCCATCAATTTAAGTTTGGTTGGGCTCGTTGTACAGGTTTGGGGGAAACAAACATTGCTCGATTGCAAGGGCGGGGGTGGGCGTGGCAAAATTATTTTAGATCTTGACACTTTGTCTGCCTATGGTATATACCAACATGTATACCAAGTTTGGTTGCTCTAGCTTCAAAACTGTGGAAAAAACCTGCGTTCATACGGACAGACGGACAGACGGACGGACAGACGGACATTTCACAAACCCAATATACTCTTTTTTCTTTTTTTATAAAAAAATTAAAAAAGAGTATAAAAATAGTTTAGCAACGCCAGCTTGCAACCGTAAGTAGACTGGGAACAGAGTATACATTAGTCGGGAGCAATGTTTTTTTTGGTTATTTTTTTGTTATGCTACCAATTTGCAGTGGGCAAGGTGCAAGCTTCAGTTGAGATGCTCTGTAAATGTCGATTGCCACTTGTAATTAAATGGTTGCCTTTTAACGCCAATTGCTGTTACTTTTCCTCCTTTTTTTTCGTTATCCCTTTTTCAGTCATTGAGTTATCAGCAGATGTACATAACTGAATTTCTGAAGTTGATAGCAAAAGAAATGAAAATGCGTAAATCGTTGTGTTATCAAACTTCAAAGCATGTGTATCAATGGCAGCTAATGTTAACTTTAATAATGTTTAAAGATATAAATTGAATTATCATATGTATATAATAACAATAGCACTTGAATAATTCATGAATAAAATACAAAGATTGTTTAACAATTGTAGCTAATATTATTTAAAAGTACATTAAAGGGAAAAACTTTGATTGCTGGCGACTTTTCTAACCTTTCAATATACATATATTGAAAATTTCTATAAAAGTCTAATATGATTTCAAAGAATCTTTAAGGTAAAACTTAACTTGTATAAAATTCTTATCTATAATAAATAGGAGCAAATATTAGTCTCATGTTTAATGTTAACATTTGTATAAGCTTATGAAATTATACATATTATTAGATCATCAAAAGAACAATTAATCGAATTATCTAATTGTTTGGTTGAGCCTTTCTTTATGGGAAAGCTAATTTTATACCAATGTTCTAGTGCGTGTGCTCATATTGAAATTTCAGTTCTTTGCTTTACTTTTGTTTTTATACTATTTTTTTAATTTTTTGGAAAAAAAAGTTTGTGAAATGTCCGTCCGTCCGTCTGTCCGTCCGTATGAACGTAGGTTTTCCCACAGTTTTGCAGCTAGAGCAACCAAACTTGGTATACATGTTGGTATAATTTTTTTCTTCCGAACCTATAGAACTTGCTCAAACAAATTTAAATTGATGGCACGCCCACTTCTGACTCCGCAAAGAGGCGAACAAAAAGAGTATATCGCAGTCGGGGGCATCCGACGGCAACGTTATTGCTTGTTTTATTTTGAGAACAGGCTTGTTAGTTTTGGGAGAGAATAATCAAGTCATTTCTAAACACCCAAATTAAAGATAGCTTCCGGTTTAACTAAGGGTCTCTACTTGAGCTAACCTTAACTGTTTACTGCCAGTCATATTTAAGGCCGTAAAGTAAACTTTTGTCCAATAAACAATATCATGACAAATAGCACTTTATTTGGAAACCAAATATTAATCTGTTAACACACGCAAAGCGCTTAACTGCATTTGAATTATGAAATTTTCCATTTGATAAATTCTGTCAAAACCAGAAAACATTTCAAATTTTTGGAGTACTAACTAGTTCATGCAAATGCCAGAGCATTAAATACCGCACACATACATACACACACATACACACACATACACTAAATTGTACAAACTTATCCCAGAAGAGCAAACAGTGGAAACAAATATTTAAGCAGCAGTTTTGCGGATTTGCCATTGGACAACGTTGGTGTTGGGTGTTGGTTGTTGTTGGTGTTGGTTGTTGTTGGCATTGCACAAAAGTCATTTGACCACTAATCATGAATGCGGCTTGTTGCTGTCTGTTGTCTGTTGTCTCCTTCCCCTCTTCATGCTGCACATTCAATGTTCGTGTGTAGCAAAATCAAACCAAATCCATAGCAAAATACGCGAAACTCAAATAAAAAAAAAATAAAAAAACAAAAAATTACCAGAATGAAATTCCCTTAACCGCACAGCAGTCAAATTATGAAGAGTGTGCACTTTGCGTCTGACACTTCAAATTAAATTTAAAATTTGAAATGCCAAAATGAAGTACTTTCTTCGCCCCGCCGCCCCAATCCTCCATTGTTGTGCATTCCCTAATTGCTCAATCAAAAACGTATGCAATTCCTTTGGGGTAAATCCAGTGCTGTGTAGCTTAAAATATATATATATTTTTGAGAGAAAAAAAAAAAAAAACTACATTTCATACTTAAACTTTGCGCCACGTTGCGAGACGGAAGCCAGCGGAAGTGTTTGGCGGTTGAGCGCAGAGCGGAGAGTGAGTAAAAAAAGGGAGAGGGGGGGGATTGGTTAGGAACTAACCAGTTGAAGGAGCCAACTGAAGGAACGAAAGTGATTGCCACAGGCAACGCCAAAGACAACAATACCAAAGTTTGGGCTTCTGTCGGTGTTGCAGCTGCCAGAATATGAAGAGTGTGTAAGAGAGAAGGAGTTTGGGTTTGGGGGGCATGCGGAAACGGAAGAGCATTGAGCAAAGTTGTTGCAATTGTTGGCCTTTGTTTCGCCATTGCAGCACGACCAACACCACCAGCAAAGCAATTTAAGTTAAACAAGTAAGTACAACTTTCGACTAAGTGCCGAAGTTTTGATACGCTTTGCAATGATGAAATAATTATGCTATATCGTTTTTGGTTTTTTTTAAATGTTGCAAATTATTTAAGATATCTCTTTTCTTACCAATTATTCCAGTCAGAATTTACAACATTTAAATGCATGAGTTTGCTTGTAAAAACTTTAAAGGCTTTTATATAAAGATTCCGAACGAATGTTTCTTTGCTCAAAGAATCCCAGCCAACTAGAGGAGTCCCAAAGGTGCACATTAGGACTTCCTGTGCGCAGTGCTAACCGTCTTAGGGACGCTCCTAAAAGAGCCCAAAAGGAGAGTATCCGACGGAGAAAAAGGCATGTTCAAAATATATAAAAAAAGCAATCCTATGAAAGCCCGAAAATTAGCTATTTCGGCGTCCCACAATGCTCACTTAGATAACCCGCAAAAACTCTGTGCGGACCCCTGCATTCGCCTATGGTTTTTCTTAAAAGGACTCCTTTAATAATCCAAAGATAACCCATAGGGTGTGTTTTGGGATTTGGGGGGGTGCATCCGAAATTTGAAATAAACTTGATCTGCGTATGGTATACAGAAACCTACATGCCAAGTTTGGTGTCTCTAGCTCTTATAGTCTCTGAGATCTGTGTGTTCATACGGACAGATGGGTGAACAGACAGACGGACATAGCTAGTTCGTCTCGGCTGTTGATGCTGATCAAGAATATATATAGTTTATATGGTCGGAAATGCCTCCTTCTGCCTGTTACACACATTTGCAGTGGTTTATAACTCCCTTTTTCCCATTTTTAATTTGAACAGGGAGTAAAAATATAGCTTACAGCCTACTCTGTCAAGACATAATATAGAATAAAGAGTTGGGAATTTAGTGATTCAAAACTCGCTTAACACTCCCAAACGCCTCTCTTTAGCACTCCCTTTTCACTCCAATTCGGAGCGCTCCAGAAACGATCCTTTGAGGAGTTGTAATGGGAGTCCTTTTTCACTTCACCTTCGAAGCGCTGGGATATATTGTTTCGATTCCGATTAAATTTAGTCATAAAACCTTAAAATTAATGATTTGATCGATTATTTTGATTATTTTGAAAAACAAAAACAGTTTTTCATGCAACTCAATTTAAGAAAGTAAGTAAGTATATAAAATAAATCAAGTAAGCTGACCGATCAATCTGAAAAATGTGCATTAAAACTAAAATTTGATGTTTTAATAAACCGATTCGATAAGTTCCGTTACACATTTGGTTATAAAATTTGAATACCCTAGCAAGGGTATATAATAAGCGCATTGTTTATACTCAACTCAACTCAAGTCAGCCCCCCACAACTCGCTTGCACAACACAATGTAGTTGTCAAATATTTTTTTGAAAATCTGCTCAAGTTTTTGTCAACGAATTTCTGCAGAGCACTTTTCAAAAATTGTTTTTCTTGATTGACTTAAAGTTTCGACAGCGTGTCGCGATTTATTTAACGGTGCCCAGACGCTGTTATAAAAAGTGAATTACAAAGATATTCTTAGCTAGAGTTTTGGGGCTTATTGGAGATAACAGTTTGTTGCCCAAAATCAGCAAGTAAGAACTTCGATTAGTTTGAACATTCTTAAAAGAAGTAAGAAATTCATACTTCACTTTTATTCAAAAACGTTCACTTTTATTCAATCACGGAAATTTGATCCTGAATTAAAGAATCTACGGGAACCATTTTCAGCTCGTTTCGATATTAAATCGAGCTCGTTTCGGTATTGAACCGAACTCGTTTTGCGGATTGAATCAAGCCCGTTTCGGAATTGAATAAAGATTGTTTCCGTATAGTATAGTATTTCCGTTCGGTATTGAATCCATCTTGTTTCGGGATTAAGTCTTTTCAGGATTGAATCGACTTCGGTTCTAGATTGAATCATCGTTTCGGGATTAAAGCAAGCTGGTTTTGGAATAAAATCAAGCTCGTTTCAGTATTGAATCGAGCTCGTTTCAGGATTCAATCGACTTCATTCCTGCATTGAAGCAAATACGTTTCGGGATTCAATCAAGCTCGTTTGGGGATTAAATCAAGTTCGTTGAACCAGTTTCGATTTTTATAACTACTTAATTTAACTTTATTAACTAATCTCCCTTTGCGCGTTGAACTTTTATGTAATTTAAGCAATGAGCTTTCATTCACAACTCGTAAGATTTTATCGATTAGTTCATCTGTTTTCTTAGTTAGACTTGATGTCAGCTTTCACATTTACACAACGACAAAAACTAATTACGTAGTTGCTATCAAGCTGCCCAAGTTTTTCAATATTTCAAGGGAAAATCCTCTTGGGCTTAGCGCTAGCAATTTTCACAGCCTGTTCGTTTTGGCTCTGCAACTCTTGCGCCTGCTCGATAATTATTATGTAAATTGCTTAAAAATGCACCGCAGGTAAGCCCAAAGGATTCACTTTGTTTCACAGCCGACCTCCCCCCCACCCCACAGCCTCCAAGCGTTCCCTGCCCCGTCTAGACGTCTCACCGTCTCGTCGTCCTGGCCAGCCGTTGCGCTGCATTAAGCCCGATTGCATTAAGTTTGCTTTTCGCCTTGACAGGAGCTTGGAGCTCTGTCTCACAATATCTTTCACATTGCCTGCCCTCCCAAAGTTTTCACATCATGCTTTAATCTATGCACTTGGAATTTCTTAGCGTGCATTTCGTATTAGCCAAACTTTCGCATGCTTCGTTGAATGCCTCCCGGTTTTTGGAAGCGGTTTCGTCAGGGGATGCAAGACCGTTGGGTGTCTATGTGGACTCTTGATTGAACTATGGCACAGTAGTACGCAAATATGTACATAATCCTTGACGCATCTAATTGCAATCTTTAATTTTTCGTTTGCTTATACGGGACTGAATAATTCTCATGATCGTATCCAATACACAATTGGCCTCCAGGGTTTATTTTTTGTATTAGTCTTGTATTGTTTTTAAAACTTAAAAACTTAAATGCTCATTTTATATTCGTTCAAAATAAGTACTTGGAATATTTTAAAAGTGCTCCTTAGACACTTGAAGGCGTGACTTCTGTAATATGTATCAGGCATGTTCTCAATTCCACTTTCGAAGAACAATCAGCAAAACATACCTTTGGAATTCTCTTCATATTATAATATAATTCTAACAAGCTCTGAAAAGTATGCTACATTAATTTCTGCGCTATGGGTTCGAAAGTGGTATTCGGAACAGACCTGTAAGTGTTTGTCCTCCAGAGATTTGGTTTTCCTACGATTTTCTTCTTCATCTATATTTTGTTTATCGTCCTTACATAGTGGTCTGAACCTAAGTTAATCGTTTATTCTTCATAGTCATTATAGCTGCTATTTTAGAGTGAGTCAATGCGTTCTCTTATATCATTGACCTGGCTTTCTTTTTCTGAGTGAAAAATGAATGTGTGATTTTAAAGTGACATTACAATAGTGAAAAAATTATAGCTGCCTTGAGATTCAGATACCGAAAATCGTAGATATCATCAACCGTCAAGCTGCTGCATACTTGGACAGGCTAGCAAGCCATCCGAACCGACTGGCGCAAAGGCTCCTGAGAAGAAGACTCCGGAGGATTCACCCAACTGACCTGCCAAACAGAATCATACAATAATCTTTTTATCCTATAATTAGTTCATCCTATTATAACAGTATTCTATATATAAAATAAACACAATTATAATTAAAAAGAAAAGCTGCCTTCCATTGTTAATTTTAATTAAATGACATCACAAAAAAAAAAAACAAAACAAATATGTTTATAATATTGATATTTATAGCAGATATAATTCCATTGTAAACTTTTTTACTTATGCATGCTTTTTAACTCATTATTTAACCTATTCTTGCCATTGTATGTTCTGCTGTCTTTTACAAAATTTGCTTGCATTCGACGGGATATTGATGATTTGCGCCTTCACTTACCCGCGCCCAATCCCTCTACCTTTCATATAACTGAGTGCCGTGCAGAAAGCAATTCAAATTCAAAGTTTCGACCCTGTTTAATCTTTAGAGATTTTCGCACATTCTGTGGCAAGTTTCCATCTACTTTGCCATGTTGTGTGTTTTAGTTGCAAATAATTAATTTGCGCAAATTGCACAACTTTGACTTCGATGCGAATTCCGAATGCAAAATGCAGCACTTTATTGAATTCGTATGCATTTTTTATTGCGCCTCCGACTAATTGCACATTACCATCCTTCCTCCCGCCCCAAATACCCCCTTGTAAAACCGCCCGCCAATAAGCAACTGCCTCATGTGGCATACAAAATTGTTAAACCATTTAGCAGCAAATACAAGAGAGAGAGAGAGAGAGAGACGCAGTTTTGAGCATCCGGGCAGGCCTGGCCGCAGTTTATGCAAATGAGGTAGCAGCGGCAACTGCGGTTTGAAAACAGGACTATAGCAGAAGTATGTATGTCTGCTTGTGCATTGCCCTTGTCTTTAGCTAAATTGTCGGTCGTCCTTCGAGTTACGCCTCGAACTGTTTTCATGCCCAATGGGCAACTAATTATTTGTTAACATAACACGAGTGGCAATTTAAATGCAATTAATTTCAGCACAGCTCGTAGGCACAGTCTCAGCCTCAGTCTCAGTCTCAGTTTCAGTCTTAGTTTGGTATCCTATGGCCAGGACCTGAACTCGCTGAACTCGATGAGGCTTGAGTCGACTCGGTAAAATGGCTCATTAGAGCCGTGTCCTTCAAAACTGTTTACTGCACAATTGAATGTGCACTGAATGGAGCCTCAACTTGAGATAAAGGCCATTCAAATGGATTACATTTTCTTCAAATCACTGAGATTTCCGTACACTCTCGATTTATGTGCAGCTTAAATGTCAATTTACAAACTAATGGCAAATATATTGATTTGAAATCAATGCTATCAAAGTAATTTTATTATCATGTATTTAAATTGCAATTTACAACAATATTTTTCACTCGATAATGTAATTTGTGCGTGTTATTTATGTATTATTTATTTAAAAACAATATGTTTAGCATTTTTGTTGTCTTCCTAAAATGAGATGGAAAGTCAGTTTGTTTGTTTGCCTTTCTTTTTGTGTCTGTATCAAAGCGTTGTGATGCGTTGCAGTAATTTAGTGTTTCCTTTCATAAGCCAATACATTTTTGTTCTAAAAAACCCGCTAGCTTAGCGGGAAAATTAAAAAACAAGTGCTCAAATTTTCATCTTCTTGAGACACATGTCATCTGCTGGAAAAAGCTAAAGAAAGTTCACAACAAATTTGTTTCTATCAAAGCAAGCCGCTCTTACATTTTTTGAGCTCTTTTCTTATAATTCCCAATCAGTTTAAGTAAATACTTGGTGAAGTGCCTGAATGAAAAATTTTTTTGTGCATATATCTTATATCTTGTTTTTATTACTCCCTGTTCCCATTAAAAATGGGAAAAAGGGAGTTATAAAGTACTGCAAATGTGTGTAACAGACAGAAGGAGGCATTTCCGACTATATAAACTATATATATTCTTGATCAGGATCAACAGCCGAGACGAACTAGCCATGTCCGTCTGTCTGTCTGTCTGTCTGTCTGTCTGTCTGTCTGTCTGTCTGTCCGTCTGTCCGTCTGTCCGTCTGGCCGTCTGTCCGTCTGTCCGTCTGTATGAACGCGTCGATCTCAGAGACTATAAGAGCTAGAGACACCAAACTTGGCATGCAGGTTCCTGTATACCATACGCAGATCAAGTTTATTTCAAATTTCGGATGCACCCCCCCCGCACCCCCGCAAATCGCAAAAGATTCCCACAGCCACAATTTTAAAGATAAAGCTTTAATTTTTGGTGCACATGTATGTTTAATCAATGTCTTTCGGATGTGTAAATTTCAACACGATCGGATAAATAGCACAAAAGTTATAGAAGAATCTATTACGCCCGTCTCAGCTGGCAGCAACAACAGTTTGACAAGCAGTTTACGAGTTAAGTGCACTGCTTGCTTGTGTTGCCGCTGAACTGCTTGAAATGCAAGTTGGGAGCAGGGAGTCTCGTAGTCGGGCACACTCGACTAGAGTATTCTTACTTGTTTTTATTATATTTTATTTGATTTTCAAAAACACATCATTAAAAGCACTATCGCATTCACCAAAGTTAACCAAAACCTGGACTGTGTTCGCTGGCTTATGCACATTTCTAAAAAGAACATTAATACAAGCTTAAAAGGTTTGACTTTAAAAACCAAAGCTTAAAGAAATAATGGAACACTTAACTCGTCATTATCAGCTTTCAATAAAAGTTTGATACATGGGTGAAAAAAGGTTGAGGTTTTTACTCCTTGTTTTCATTAAAAATGGGAAAAAGCGAGTTATAAAGTACTGCAAATGTGTGTAACAGACAGATGGAGGCATTTCCGACTATATAAACTATACATATTCTTGATCAGGATCAACAGCCGAGACAAACTAGCCATGTCCGTCAGTCTGTCTGTCTGTCTGTCTGTCTGTCTGTCCTTCTGTCCGTCTGTCTGTATGAACGCGTCGATCTCGGAGACTATAAGAGCTAGAGACACCAAACTTAGCATGCAGATTCCTGTATACCATACGCAGATCAAGTTTATTTCAAATTTCGGATGCACCTCTCCGCACCCCCGCAAATCGCAAAAGACTCCCACAGCCACAATTTAAAAGATAAAGCTTTGATTTTTGGTACACATATATGTTGTATCAATGTTGATCAGCTGTGTAAATTTCATTACGATCGGATAAATAACACCAAAGTTATGGAAGAATCTATTACCCCCGTCTCAGCAGGCAGAAATGACAGTTTGACAGGAACTGGACACGTTAAGTGCGCTGCTTGCTTGTGTTGCCGCTGAACTGCTTGAAATGCAAGTCTGGAGCAGGAAGCCTCGTAGTCGGGCACACTCGACTAGAGTATTTTTACTTGTGTTAGTTTGTCACTTATAATTCTCAAAAAGTTTAAGCAAAAACTTGATGATAGTTCCGAATGCACGCCTTTATACAAAGACTTTATACTAATTAAAAGTAAATACTATACTTCAAACTGATTTTTATCTTCAATATACACACTTATAGGTACTTATAAATTAAGAAATTTTTGTTTTCCCAAAATAATGGAAAAACTATTCTTTTTAAACTATTTTTTTTAATTTTTTTTTAAAAAAAAAAAAAGGAAAAAGAGTATATTGGTTTTGTGGGATATCCGTCTGTCCGTCCGTCTGTATGAACGCAGGTTTTTTTCCACAATATTGAAGCTAGAGCAACCAAAATTAGCATAAGGGCTACTAATCACTTCCTTGATTGATCTGACTAAAAAAAATTTGGCCACGCTCACCCCACGTCCCCACAAATAAGCAAAGTCTGCATCTCCCACACCCCTTTAGCTAGAATCACCAAATTTTGAAAATTGAATTCTGTTGCCCTATAAATAAAATTAAATAAAAATATTTTTGTCACGCCCAGCCCCGCCCTTGCAATCAAGCACTGTTTGTTTCTCCCAAACCTGTAGATCAGGCCCAACCAAATTTTAATTGATGGCAAAACTTGAACGATTTGAGCAGAAATACAATTGCCACGCCCACTGACTCCGAAAAGAGGCGAAAAAAGAGTATATCGCAGTCGGGTGCATCCGACTGCAACGTTCTTACTTGTTAAATACTAAATTTTTTAGAACAAAGATCAGAACATAGAAATGTCCCAAAGGCACATTGCGTTATTTTTATAATATCGCCAATTATCTTAAAACTACATTTACAAACTTAGTTCAATGAAAATTATTATATTGCTTCAGAAATTCTACAAGAATATTTTTGCAAATATTTAAAAATAATTTATATATTCTGAATGAAATATTTTCCTGCAATTGTGCATATTGTTTAGTCAAAAATTGTTTTACCCACAATTGTAGCAAACTAAATATGTATGTAAAAATATTATTACAAAATTCTTCTTAATTAACATTCTTTTGTTTTCTGTTTTTCTCAACTTATTCATTAAAAAAACAAACAAATTGTATTATTTATATAACACAATTGCGCATAAGCTATGAAAATGTATTTTTACAAAAAAAATGTGCTTACCTTCGTGTTGAATTTACGGTTGTCAAAAAAGATTAAAGTTATTTGGACAAAACTTCTGTATGCAAAAATGACAAATTGTTTAAACATGAAATAAACTCGTGCTTAATTCAATCTAAAGTCAACAATGCATGACTTTCAGGTTGCAGCTTGGAATGCTAACTTGACAATTTAATTACCAGCAGCATGAGGAGCAAAAAACATAAGCTTGGACCTTGACCAAAAGCTGTCAGGCTGAGCGAATCGTATTCAAGTCCAAGTCCAAATCCCAGTTCAAATCCAAATCTAACCAGCAACAGGCACTTCATACTCATTTTGGCATTGTTTGTTTTCCTGTGGAGTATTCTTTTATTTTTTTTGCAGGATAGAACAAAATCTGTTTGGACAAGAAAATGCTGGCCATGATTTTAGGCAAATTGCAAACGCCCTCAAAACTTGTTTAGGCCGAGACGACAAATGCGATTACATGGCATACAGCACAAAGAGTCCTCAATGTGAATGTCCTGCCGACAACTGTCTACTGAAACCTGCTTTTATGAAATGCTTTTGCCTTATATCAACTGAGTTACATAACTTTGTAGCTGCTTGTGCAACGTCTTGCTTAGTATTGCACAATCACAATTCTGTTCATTTTAACTGGAGTGATTTATGGTTTCTCAATAATGTTGGACTTAATCATTGTGTTAAGTGATATGATTATTTAAAGTTTAAAAATTTATTTATCTGTCGACACCTCTTCTCAACAAACAAGAACATAACCAAAACAAGTAAGAATACTCTAGTCGAGTGTGTCCGACTACGAGACTCCCTGCTCCCAACTTGCATTTCAAGCAGTTCAGCGGCAACACAAGCAAGCAGTGCACTTAACTCGCAAACTTCTTGTCAAACTGTTGTTGCTGCCAGCTGAGACGGGCGTAATAGATTCTTCTATAACTTCGGTGCTATTTATCCGATCGTGTTGAAATTTACACATCCGAAAGACATTGATTAAACATACATGTGTACCAAAAATTAAAGCTTTATCTTTAAAATTGTGGCTGTGGGAATCTTTTGCGATTTGCGGGAGTGCGGGGGGGTGCATCCGAAATTTGAAATAAACTTGATCTGCGTATGGTATACAGGAACCTGCATGCCAAGTTTGGTGTCTCTAGCTCTTATAGTCTCTGAGATCTGTGTGTTCATACGGACAGACGGACAGTCGGACAGACAGACGGACATGGCTAGTTCGTCTCGGCTGTTGATCCTGATCAAGAATATATATGGTTTATATAGTCGGAAATGCCTCCTTCTGTCTGTTACACACATTTGCAGTACTTTATAACTCCCTTTTTCCCATTTTTAATGGGAACAGGGAGTAAAAAGTTTTTAAGTTTTACGGTAAAGTTCTTGTTCTACACAAATATAAGTTATTGTTTGTTGGGAAGAGAAATAACTCCTTAAAACTTTTTCCCTACAAAACATGAAGTTAATATGAAAAATTCATGACGTGAACATATGTTAAATATAAAATAAAACATTTTTTATACCCAGTTTTCCAAAATAGAAAAAAGGTATGGGTATATTGGGTTTGTGAAATGTCCGTTTGTACGTCTGTCTGTATGAACGCAGTTTTTTTTTCCACAGTTTTGAAGCTAGAACTTGGTTAACATGTTGGTATATACCATAGACAGACAAAGTGTTAAGATCGGCCAGATCGGACCACTCTAACATATGGCTGCCATAGGAACGATCGGTTGAAATATAGGTAAGTTCTTTATGAAAAACTTTTTTGTTTTTCAAAATAACTCGACAAAACCTACTATGCCTAAGTTTAAGCACTTTTCACACATGTTTACAAAATTTGATCGGAATCGGACCACTATATCTTATAGCTGCCATAGGAACGATCGGTTGAAAATAAGTTTTTGTATGAAAAACTTTTTTGTTTTCAAGATAACTCAACCAAACTCACTAAACTTAAGTTTAAGGACAGTTCATAAGTATAAGTATAAGTATAAGTATAAGTATAAGTATAAGTATAAGTATAAGTATAAGTATAAGTATAAGTATAAGTATAAGTATAAGTATAAGTATAAGTATAAGTATAAGTATAAGTATAAGTATAAGTATAAGTATAAGTATAAGTATAAGTATAAGTATAAGTATAAGTATAAGTATAAGTATAAGTATAAGTATAAGTATAAGTATAAGTATAAGTATAAGTATAAGTATAAGTATAAGTATAAGTATAAGTATAAGTATAAGTATAAGTATAAGTATAAGTATAAGTATAAGTATAAGTATAAGTATAAGTATAAGTATAAGTATAAGTATAAGTATAAGTATAAGTATAAGTATAAGTATAAGTATAAGTATAAGTATAAGTATAAGTATAAGTATAAGTATAAGTATAAGTATAAGTATAAGTATAAGTATAAGTATAAGTATAAGTATAAGTATAAGTATAAGTATAAGTATAAGTATAAGTAGTCTTGGCAAAAAATTAATTTATTAAACGTACAGAAAACAGAGTATATCGCAGTCGGGAGTACTGTAACGTTCTTACTTGTTTTTAATTCATCTTATTCTTTTTTTACTTGAAGCAAACCCTCTGGAATCCCTACGTTGATAATTAAATCATTGTACCTAAACCTTCGCAAGGGCATTTAAGTGTCGGTATAAAAAAAGTCAGTTTTCTTGTATGGTTCAAAATGTCAACTGCAGAATGTAACGCTGGTAAGTCAGTCAGTATCCTTTCGCCAAAGAACAAGCTGTACCTATCAAATCGCCGACAAAAATAACAACCGGACAAATGTGTTGTCCGGCAGGAGACTGCGACTGCGACTGAGACTGAGACCGAAACTAGAATGAAATGCATGCAAATGAGCTGAATAATGAGCAGCCAGATCTTGCACAATGCAAACTTGGCAGTCATTTGGCTCTACTATTACAAATGCAATTGAACACAGCACACAGAAAGAAAATTTGGATCAACCTAAACTGAATATGTGCTGGTCGAATTCACATTTTGTCATCTATCATTACTATACTCTTTTTATACTCTGTTTTCCAAAATGGAAAAAAAGAGTATATTGGGTTTGTGAAATGTCCGTCTGTCCGTCTGTCTGTCTGTATGAACGCAGGTTTTTTCCACAATTTTGAAGCTAGAGCAACCAAACTTGGTATACATGTTGGTATATACCATAGGCAGACAAAGTGTCAAGATCTCCCCCCCACCCCCACCCCTTCCCCCACAAACCGCAAAAACCTATATCTTCTACAGTTTTACAGCTAGAGTAACCAAATTTGACATAAAGACTAGTGACCACACCCTTGACCGACCTGCCAAAAAAAAATATGCCACGCCCACTACCACCCCCGCAAATGAGCTAAACCTGTATCTCCTACACCCTTATAGCTAGAAACCCCAAATTTTGCAGTATGACTCCATTTGAACTCTTCGATAGATTGGAGAAAAAAATTTTTACGTACAGAAAACAGAGTATATCGCAGTCGGGTGAGCCCGACTGCAACGTTCTTACTTGTTTAATTTTTTTTTATAAAAAAAGAAAAAAGAGTATATTGGGTTTGTGAAATGTCCGTCTGTCCGTCCGTCTGTCCGTATGAACGCAGGTTTTTTCCACAGTTTTGAAGCTAGAGCAACCAAACTTGGTATACATGTTGGTATATACCATAGGCAGACAAAGTGTCAAGATCTTGCAAACATTTCAGTTAGTTAAGTTTTTGTTTTTCCATTATAATTTTGTTGAACATATATTTGAATTGTTTTTCTCAGTGTAGCAATAGTATCCTTTGTGGCACTAATTTTCGGTTGCAGCAATAGGAACAATAGCAACAATTTTGTACATTATGGCCCAGTGGCAGTGTCAAAGTGTCAGTAAGTCAACAAGAATGCACTCTGACACCGCTCGAAAGGATGTGGAAGGATGCAAAGGGTCTCTGGGTTTGATTCTGGTTCTAGGTTCTAGGGGTCTGCAGCTATTTGACTGCCCAAACGGCCACTCGACTTAACACTTGAATGTCATTAAAACGTCCGTCCAAGCGAGCTGACTTCTACTCCTGCTGCTGCTCTGCATCTCTCTCCTGCATCCATATCCTGTGCTCTTGCTCCTGTCTGACACTCAGTCAATGTCTCACTAACAATTGTCAACAGGCTCAAGCAGCGTGCAGCTCTGAGAGTTTGCATTGTTGTTGGATGTGATGCTACTACTGCTACTGCTCCCCCCTTTTCACTCCCTGTTTTTTATGCATGTTGTCTGCATTCGCCAGCATTTTTGGCCAAAAACGTTTGTCAATTTTACGCTTGTCGACTTTCTGAGTTGTCCTTTTTTCTCATTATTGTCGTACATTGCATTGTACTACTATATGCCTGCTGCAATTCTTTTAGCCTATTGCTCTACTCATAGGTGTACAGATTTCACTTCAAATGCAATTCAAATTCTAGTTCCATTTATTGTTCAAAATTACAAAAACTTTCAAAACTATTTTTATTTTAAATTCGCACAACTAAATTTCGTATGTTTGTATAAAGTACAAAAATAAGTTTTTATGCTCTTTTTTTGTTTTTTGGAAAAACAAAGAAAAAATAGTATATTGGGTTTGTGAAATGTCCGTCTGTCCGTCCGTATGAACGCAGTTTTTTTTCCACAGTTTTGAAGCTAGAGCAACCAAACTTGGTATCCCCCCCCGTTATGAAAAGCACCCATATCTACATAATAATAAAACTATATACTTTGGTATAAAAACATACGGAACAATCAGAAAATTATTTTAAAAAACAAGTAAGAACGTTGTAGTCTGATGGACCCGACTGCTATATACTCTTTTTAAACCTCTTTGCGGACTCATAAATGGGCGTGGCAAACAAACTTTTTTCGATAGCAAGGGCGGGTGTGCACGTGGAAAATTATTTTTATCCAATCTAATAGGGCAACAGAATTCAGCCTGCAAAATTTGGTGATTCTAGATGAAGGGGTCTGGGAGATACAGACATTGCGTATTTTTAGGGGCTGGGGTGGGCGTGGCCATTTTTTTTTTGTCAGATCAATCAAGGAAGTGATTAGTAGCCCTTGTATCAAATTTCGTTACTCTAGCTGTAAAACTGTGGCAGATATATACCAACATGTACACTAAGTTTGGTTGCTCTAGCTTCAAAATGTAGAAAAAACCTGCGTTCATACGGACGGACAGACAGACAGACGGACGGACGGCCAGACATTTCACAAGCCCAATATACTCTTTTTTTTTTTTTTTAAATAGAGTATAAAAATAACTGGCGACATTTGGGATATTACTATGTTCTGATCTTTTTAACACTTTGCCTATGGTATATAGCAACATGTATACCAAGTTTGGTTGTTCTAGCCTCAAGAGTGTGGAAAAAAACTGCGTTCATACAGACGGACATTTCACAAAGCCATGCTCTTTTTCTTGTTTTTTCAAAAAAATTAAAAAAAGAGTATAAAAAGGTGATTATATTTGTAATGACAATTTATTAAATTTAAAATATAGTTAGCAAATATCAATATCTATGCTATAATAATATCATATCTAAAATAAGAAGCCAGCTAAGTAAACGACATTAGTTTAGTCACAACCTTTTGATTGCAGCTCATCGAGTCCAAGACTTAAAGTACGAAGAGGTGTCGGGGCCAACGCTTAGAAGCTTATTAAATTGCCATTACCTAAGCCGGACATCAACGAAGCGACGCCTGCCTGCGTCGCTGCTCTGTCCCGCTGTCCTGCTGTCCTGCCTGGCTGCTGTGTCCGGCGGTAACCAACGTGTCCGGTGCTCTGGCGCGGCATTTGCCACTCAAACGAGGGATTAGCGGCGATGATGACAACAGCTTGACGTCGGATCGGCGACGGAGGGCACGACAGCAGGCAGCAGGACCATTAGATGGGACAAGGGCGTCAACAACTGGCTAGGGAGTTGGTGTTGGGTGGTAGGTTCGGCTTAGTCAACACTCGCACACATACTAGTGCTGCACATTGTTGTTCACTTTGGAATAAGTTATATTATATTATTATATTAATTATTATTATATGGTTTATTTAGTTTTTTAATTCATTACGTTTCTTTAGTTTGTCATTTCTTTTAGTACGCTAGCTTAGTTATTTTAGTGGTTCCCTAGGTTTATAGGTTGTCTTAGTTCAGAAATGCGTCCATTTCATTTCGATTTTAAGTTCGTTCGATTCGTCAGCTCGTTTGTTTCTTAAGTTTGGTCGATCTATAAGTAGATTCGTTTAGTTTATTCTATTATTTATTCGTTTGTTAGTTTAGTTTTATCGTCCGCTTAATTTGTATGTTCCGTATGTTTATTACTTAAGTTCGATGATTTAGTTTGATCCGCTAGTTTGTTCATTTAGTTCGATCATTCGATTAATTTGCTAGTTCCTGAATTTTAATTCTTTACACGTTTGTTCATTTAGTTTTGTTTTTTCTTATGTCTGTCTTTGTTTACTTTATTCGTTCGTTTCTTAAGGTTGTTCGATCATTTTGTTTATTTTGTTCAATTATTTAGTTTATTCGCACTTGTTAAGTTCATTCATTTCTCATATTCATTAGTTATTTTATTTAGATTGTTTTTTTAGTTTAGTCCTTTAGTCCGAACCAGCTTTAAGTTTATTGATCGTTTAACTCTTTTATTCCAATTAAACGTTCACTCGTTTAGTGCGGTTGTTCCTTATATTCATTCCTTTAGTTAGATCATTTAGACCATTCCTTTTGTTAGCTCGTTTAGTTCGATCATTTCTTAAATTTGTAGGTTGTTCATTCGATTAATTTGTTCGTTTGTTTAATTCTGTATCTCCCTTAGATCGGTTCGTAAATTCATTTATTTCAGATGATCCTTTGGTTGGTTCAACGGAACTTGTATTGAACGATTCGTTTCAACTCTATCACACACATACCAACACACACGTGCGAATGGCCAGGATTTCCGAGGTAAGTGGGACGCATAAATCCTCAAAATATTTAACATTTAAATGGCCAAAAATTAACTGAAGCTGGCAGGCAGGATGCAAAGGGAAACGGCGTGGTGTTTGGGGGTGGTGGGGGGAGAACCTTTGCTAAACTCAGTTCAGTAGCACACACAGTAAAAGCGAAATAATCCACAAAAGCTTTGAAAAGCTGAAACGCAACGACTACTCTACTCGCAGGAGCTAAAGGACACGGACAATGTGCAGTAAAAGTCGAGCTAGTCGGACAACAAAAGCCCGGATCTCTTCAACGAGTTGTAATATACATTCATATTTATATATATGTATATATATATATATATATATATATATATATATATATATACATATATAGACTACAAGTATGGACTGAGGGCAAGCCTTAATGTACTTTAAATGGCAGGAAGTGAGATGAGAGAGGTAGATATCATCCGCTGCATTCATACGGCAAATATCAAGTGCATCATCATCATCAACAACATCAAGAACATCAACAAAAAGCAACAGCGACGGCGACAGCAACAAGGAAGAGGCCAAGCTACGTCAGACCCTGCTTTCTGATTCCATTGCCCGTGTCCAGTTCCAATCCCATTCCCAGAATTTCAAATCAGCAAGCCGAAACACCACTTCGCATAGCTGTCTCAACAGCATCCTTGGCAGCATCATCCTTATTATCGCACTGAGAGCACTGTAAAGTACCAAATAATCTACAGCATAATGAGCATGGATGAACGTGAACGGTTTTATTTTTTGTTTCGTGTTTGAATGACAAGTGCAGAACGGTGCGGAGGAACGGGAATGGGGCGGTGCACAAAACCAACCGAAGTATGAAGGGCAAACCATATGATATAACCGCAAAGCAACCTGCCCCCAAGTGCACTCAACTAAGGAGGCAAATTTGAAGTGACCCTCCTTCTCCGCTCAATGCTTGTTTTGAGCAAATCTTGTAAACGACAAGAAAACAAGACAAAGCTACTAAACTAAAAGATATGCACTAAATGATGATCCAAGCATTATTTTATTAAACGTGGAGTGGAGGAGGGGTAAGAGTAAGGTCAACTTTAGTCACATATTAAGGATTAAATTCAAAAGTTTTAAGCATATGTTTAAACATCTCATGAAAATTGTATTTCTACATAATAATCAAATTGACAAGTGGCTTAAAATATTGAAGTTTAAAAAACTTTGCAAGTTCGAATTTCCATGGCAACAATTTGGAATGATTAGAAGAAGTTTTGAAATACTTACTATTACATAAAGCCATGTCCGTCTGTCCGTTTATTTAAATGCGAACTAATGTCTCACATTTGAAGCTATCTTAATGAAAATTTGCACAAATGCTTCTTCTTTCTGCAGCTAATACATATGTCGGAATCGAAAAGATTGAACCACTATAACATATAGCTGCCACAGGAATAATCGTTTCAGAAATATCTTTCTGTTTGAAAAAGCTGTTTTGTTTCTCAATTTCTACTAATCAAACTCACATATTTTGTGTTTCAGTAAGTTAAAATTTGATTGAAATGGGAAAACTATATCTTATAGCTGTTATAGCAACAATCTGCTCAAAAAAGAGTTTTTGTATGATAACTTTGCTTTCTTGTTATACCCTTGCCGAGGGTATTATAATTTTGTCACGAAATGTGTAACGCATTGAAGGAGACGTCTCAGAAAAAAATAATTGGTATATTCGTGATAAGCATTCACAGCCGACTCATGTCCGTCATGTCCGTCTGTCTGTCTGTTTATATACATTTTTCAAGACTTTGTTCTAGAGCTATCTTGATGAAACTTGACACAGATGCTTCTTCTTATTGCAGGTAGTACCTATAGTTAAATTGACCAGATCGGACCACTATACACATATAGCTGCCATAGGAACAATCGGATGAAAAATTAGTTTTTGTATGAAAAACTTTTTTGTTTTTCAAAATAGCTCAACCAAACTCAATAAACCTAAGTTTAACGACAGTTTATACATGGTGACAAAATTTCATCGAAATCGGACTTATATCTTATAACTGCCAAAGGAACGATCGGTTGAAAATAAGTTTCTGTATGAAAAACTTTTGTGTTTGTCAAAATATCTCGACCAAACTCATTATATCTAAATTAAAGCACGCACTACACATGTTGACCAAATTTTAATCAAAATCGAATTACCATATCTTATAGCTGCCATAGGAACAATCTGTTGAAAATGCAGTTTTCTTATGCAAATATTTTCTGCAAGGGTATATATCTTCGCCACGCCGAAGATAACTTTTCTTTCTTGTTTTTGATTAAAATTACTTTAGTTACATTTCAAAAACAACTTCTTTAATAGTAATCTATATATATATATATAAAAAATGTCTTTGAAAATAACATTTTTGCAGCGCAATATGCTAGTCTCGTCCTGGCTGACGCTGTTGGCAGTCATCTGGATATGTTTTGTAAATGGGACCTCCTGCAGTCATGGATAAAATATATATTTAATTTTATATTTTGCATATTTACATAGAATATTTATGACAGGGTCGAGACAAGTTTTTAGTCATTTTGTCATTGGTCAGCACGAGTTCATTAGTTTCTGCCATTTTGTTGTTGTCGTTGACGTTGTTTGTTTGTGGCAAAGCAAGCATCAAAGCATCGTTGGAGATGGCGTCTCTTGTCCCCTGGGTGCATCCAAAGCATCTGCTAGAATAAGTATAGAGTGGACTGGTTCTATTCATAGCAGCGGAAGGAATTGAAAGGCTTTGAGCAATTCTAATGAAAAGTTGTGGTAACTATATGTATGTGCATAATATCAGCCATTGCTCTCGTGTTGCATGTGGCATGTTTTATGTTACAAGTTGCACTTTTAAAGCATCCAAATTTTGAACGTGCGTGCTAACTTACTTTTGAACAATAGCTTTCATTTATTTGCAATATATTTGTTGATTTGATAGCAAATGGGCAATTGTCCAATGTCGAACGCGACATTCGTACGCATTCAGAGTAAATTAATTTTTACAAATAGTGACACTTATAGCTCTTGATTAGCACTACTCATAATTGGTGTCAAGGTTAATTTTGGACAATTGTTCGTTTTCAAGATAATTACAAAAAACAGAAGTCGATTTCATGGCGAATAGTTCAAACACTGATTTCAGCGAAAACTGAAAGAATATTTTAATGCGACTAATTTTAAAATGTTATGCATTGATGGATCTTAAAAATGTTTTTTATTTGATTCAAAAATATTAAGTAGTTTGTTTTGTATTGAATTTTAATTCGCAAGCGACATTTTATTCCATGACTTTACACTTGAATATTTACAGTTAAACTAGGTTAAATTTATTTCTTTACATTATTTTTTACTACCTGTTCCCATTAAAAATAGGAAAAAGGGAGTTATTAAGTACTGCAAATGTATGTAACAGGCAGAAGGAGGCATTTCCGAATATATAAACTATATATATTCTTGATCAGCATCAACAGCCGAGTCGATCTAGCCATGTCCGTCTGTCCGTATGAACACGTCGATCTTAGAGACTATAAGAGCTAGAGACACCAAACTTGGCATGCAGGTTCCTGTATACCATACGTAGATCAAGTTTATTTCAAATTTCGGATGCGTCCCCCACACCACCGCAAATCGAAATAAACTCCCACAGCCACAATTTCAAAGATAGAGCTTTGATTTTTGGTTCACATATTTCTTTTATCAATGTTTGTCAGTGGCGTAAATTTCATTTCGATCAGATAACAAGCATAAAAGTTATTGATGAATCTATTTCCCCCTATCTCAGCAGGCAGAAATAACAGTTTGACAGGCACTGGAAAAGTTAAGTGCACTGCTTGCTTGCGTTGCCGCAAGGAGTCTCGTAATCGGTCCCACTCGATTAGAGCATTCTTACATTGTTAAAATGTAAGATTGGTTATATTAAAGCAGTTTGTTATAACATTAACATTTTTGTGTTCGAATCATCATATGCACTGTCTTTAGAGACCTATGTAATTCCATCGAAAAATTTGTTATTCAATTCTAGCTATAAAACTATGAATACTCCTATTTATCTCAAAACGTCAGATTGCAATTATTGAACTATAACAAAAAGTAACTACTTATAATAATGACGCTGTTATATATCAAGCTTTGTGGAGCTAAGTATACAATATTTTAATACAGATTATCTACAAATATGGTACATACTGTATGTATGTATTACATATACTAACTATGTACGTACATTTATAAATGTTTTATACAATATTGTAGGTACTGTATTCATATTGAATTTCACATGTCATTGAATACTGTTTGGGGACAAGTTGTTTGCATGAAAATCAAAATGAGATAACATCCGCTTCCGTCAGACAGTCGAAAACACACACAGAAACTGGCAAATTTACGCACATCCTGTCGACATTATCACAGCACGCACTTGAGAGTGTTTTTTCATGTTTTCTTTTTTTGTTCGCATTTGCAATGTTTATAATTTACATAATCATTGAGTGGCTGTGCTTCTAATGATAAAGTCTGTCACTGGCACAGCTGATGTCATAAGTACTATAGTACTCGTTTATTCAACGAATGAATCCTAGGCACACTCGCATTCGCATTCACATTCAAATTCGCATTCACATTCATTCACTTAATGCTTTATCAAGGTGCAGGAATCAATGGCTAATGCGAATTTGCCAACCTGCTTGTGTCTTGTGTCTTGTGTCTGCCTCAATTTTATTAGGATAAACGCAACAGGGAGCATTTGCTTATTTTTTTTTTTCACTTTTGAAAGGACATATACACGTTACTTTCCCATCCACCCACTCGGGGGGATAACTGTAACTGCAAGTCAGGGAATTACTGAAACTGAAACCGAAACTGTTTACAGCTCAGTGCACACTCGCTACGTTTCGCTCGGTTCCTTTCAGTTTGCTTTCAATTGCAAAAGCTTTCCTCGTCATTTTCTTCTCGCTCCCTCTCTATCTCTCCTTCTCTCTCTCACACATACTCTTTATGTCTGTCTGTCGGGAAATTTTTCCATGAAACATCCTCCACAAAATGAAGTCGTTGAAATAAATGCGGTACGCGAGGTGCAGTTGTTAAGTTTGTGGTTAACAGAAATTAGAATGCCTTTTGATTTTGTGTTTATTTGTCTTCTTAAAATATTTAAAAAATATTGAACTGCAAATTAATATAGCATTTTCAGTATTTTTTTTATTTTTGGACTAAGCCATGATTTTTAGAATTACTTTTCGATATTTTTATGTCTTTTTGTGTGATCTAAATGTATCTAAAATTGTGGCTTATAATTTTGTCACGAAGCTTGTAACGCATTGAAAAAGACGTCTCCAACGCTATAAAGTATATATATTCTTGAGCAGCATCGTCAGCAGAGTCGAACTTGCCATGTTCTTGTGATTGTATGTTTATATGCAAATCATGCTCTCAGTTTTAAAGCTATGTTGATGACACTTTTCACAAATTCATCTTTTTGCTAACCAAACTTATGACTTTGGTCAAATTTTGATTAAAATCAGAAAACTATTATATTATAAATACAACAATGTTTGTTTGGGAAAAAATAGAAGTCTAGTATTTAAAAATTAAATTTAAAGATTATTAAAATTTTGTATAAAACTAATGCAAATATGGGTTAGATAGTCATTAAGGATACTGTGAGGACCTGTAATAATACTAAACTTAACATTCAGCATACATACTCTACAAGTTTCTGCGTAGCCCACTAAAATTTGTATCTCTATGGCTGCCATTGCATTAACTTATCTGAGAAATCATAAATATAAACCTACCGCATTGCATCATTGAGCAAATTGCTGACTGGAAACGCCAGATGATAGAAAAGAAAAGAATAAAAAACAAAAACTATACTGAACTGTTTCGTGAACATGTGTTCACGGTTTTTGAAGCTTTGGCTGTGTGTCTCGCTTTACCTATCCCAATATCCCTATTTCCATCAATATAGCCGCATAGATGTCCACATTCAAGCGCCTGACACTTGAAAACATCAATTTATTTTTATTTCCCAGCTGTCTCGTCTCGCAGGAATCCTTTCGCTGGGTGTTTTAGTCTTTCTAGCAAAAAAAAAAAAGCCCAAAACCCTACCATTATAGCTTCCGAAAGGGGGCTTGCTTAGTCATTCAATTCAATTGATTCAATTGGGATTGTATCGGTTTTTTATGTGCATTTTGGCCGAGCAACACTGTCGCACATATCCTGTTCTCAGTATTTTTATTTTTTTCTCTCGTACTACTTCTTTTATCTGTTGTTGTCGCCAGCAGTTCCCGAGTGTCTCATTTATCTGCGGTTAGTTGGAATGGGGGCGGGCCCCCGTTTTGCACTTTATTGAAAAAGGCAAACGGCTTGCGTGCTTCCGAGCTAAACCATTTGTGAAATTTAATAATATATAATTTTCTTTCTTTCTTTTTCTTCTTTTTTTTATATTTTTGCAACACTTTTATGAGCCGATAATGTTATTAGCCTAGGCATACGTATTCCATACACTCGGAGAAAAAGTTCTCTACAATTAAGAAAATCATCTAAATAGGAAAATCAAATTTATAGCCGAATAATCTTTTTTATATGTAAGTATACTTACTGTGTTCCAGAAATATCGAAAGTTTTTCTTACTTAAAAATATTTACGAAAGGAATTTTTGAATTTCTTAAAAGTCGCTCTCATACAAAAATTAAACTGAAGGTCAATAAATATTTCTAAAAAGTGAAAATGTTGAATTATTCGATTCGACATTGTACTTCGGTTTAAAAAAATTGGAAAATTCAAGAAACTGCTGTTTTTTCTTTTTTTTTGGCAAAATTCAAAGTCAAATATTTCTCTGAGTGTACTCTTGGCAGAGTGACCAGTTTTGTGGCATTTACGATGCTGATATCGATATCTGGCAATAGTCGAAACACTCAAATGCCATGACTTTTGCAATTTGCATCACAAAATTGTGTCACGACTAGTTTCGTTACACATTATTGAAGCATGTACCCTGCCCTGAACCCTTAACGCAAACCTGCCCCCACACTCCATTTATCTTCCTCCTATTCCTTTAGGGTCTTGATGTTGGGGTTAAGTCGTGGCTCGTTAGGAATTTTGTTCACTTTGAGCTATGGCTACGGGGAGCTTGTTGCTTCTTTGCATGCTTTTGTGTAGCTTGAAATATTTTTGAGACTAGAGAGAGACTATGGCACAGTGGTTTGGGCACACTGGCTGGGGGGCTTCTCATATATTCTCGGGTCAGTTGGGTGCCAGCAATAAGAAGAATTTTATGCTGCATGTAAAATGTTTTAAAAACAAAATGGTTTGGGCGAAAATACCTGCGCCTTTTTGAAATGTCTATGCAAACTGAAAATATTGCAACTATTTACTGTGAGTTTTATGTAAATGGCTTTTGTAAGATTTATTATAATTATTTTAAATTATTAAAGTGAAATTGAAATTATTAAAGCATTGAATCGAATTGTATAAAATGGTCTGTCATTATTAAGTGTTTGTTTGATCCAAATCGATCGACAATATCTTAAACCATCTTAAAAAGTGTGTATTTATTATCGTTTTTAGATTTAAGTAAATATTTCAACATAATACTTGGTCAAATTTGATGAACAAATTAAATTACTTTTTAGAAAAACAATTGTGATTTCTTTTGAAATTTTCAATGGCGTCTGGAAAATATCTTTTTATACTCTGTTTTCCAAAATGGAAAAAAAATAGTATATTGGGTTTGTGAAATGTCCGTCCGTCCGTCCGTCCGTCCGTCCGTATGAACGCAGTTTTTTTCCACAGTTTTGAAGCTAGAGCATCCAAACTTGGCATACATGTTGGTATATACCATAGTCAGACAAAGTGTCAAGATCTCCCCCACCACCCCCACCCCTTTCCAAACCGCAAAAACCTATATCTTCCACAGTTTTACAGCTAGAGTAACCAAATTTGACATAAAGACTACTGACCACATCCTTGACCGACCTGCCAAAAAATATGCCACGCCCACTACCGCCCCCGCAAATGAGCTAAACCTGTATCTCCTACACCTTTATAGCTAGAAACTCAAAATTTTGCAGTATGACTCCATTTCAACTCTTCGATAGATTGGAGAAAAAAATTTGGCACGCCCACCCCCGCCCCAGTAAACGAGCGATCATTTTGCCAAGCACCTGTCTCGATCTGCTTTGGGCGTTTGCAGCGTTCTGCACTTAGTAGAAAGAATTTTATAGTTCGTAGCATATATATATATATATATGTAAGTAGTCTTTAAAAGAATTTAATTTAATATACGTACAGAAAACAGAGTATATCGCAGTCGGAGGAGCCCGACTGAAACGTTCTTACTTGTTTATCTTGTAAATATTAGTATTAAATGTAGCTGTAAAAGGCAGTAAAACAATTAGCAAAGTAATGTTGACATATACTGTACAAGCGACAACAATTTGAAGAAAATACCTATAGAACAAAATCAAGAATATGATATTCTAATTTACATACATATTTAAAAAAATAAAAATGAAACATTTTGTCAAAAATTTACAAGCCATAACTTTTAGAAAATTTTTAAATATAAACATAATTGTCAAATAAAATTTAATGAAAACAAAAAAAACTGATTTCATATTTAAAAATTTAAAATCTAAAGTACACACATTTTTTTTTTTTTATATAAACAGGACAACGAAATTGGAAATTATGTATTTAATATACTATACTATGCAACACAAAATGCAGTTGGGTTAAAAATTACTTTTCTGATGCAGTTGGGGTCCATAATCAGGAAAACAATTATTTTTTTATGGCTGAGTTTTTTTTTTCTAAATTTTCAAAGTTTTTTTTTCCAAATTAAAATTTCTTTTAAGCGACATTAAATATTTGACCATAACTTGCATAACGTATTACCGATCTTAACAGACAAAACATTAAATGATAGTTAATATATAGGCCTACAAATAAGTCCCTTAGATAAAGAGGTATAGAGTCCAAAAGTACGAAAATATTTTTTGATTCCAAACATTTTTATTTGGAATTCAAATTAAACAATTGAAAAAAATTTGAAATTTTTTTGAAAAAAAAAAACTGCCAAAGAAAATTTGAAATTTATTTTCTAAATAAGGGACCTCTAACGTATCATAATTTTCAATATGAGCCCACTACACGCGAAAAGCCTCAAATTGTTAAGAATTCGTATTCCGTTCGAAATTTACGGATACGGAATTGCTTGCTGTTCTGAAGTACTACGAAACAAAAAAAAAGTTTTACTTTTATGAATGCGGAATGAAAGGTAATTGCTGAATCACACAATAAATTCATAAAACAAATTTTTAAACTCAATTTTCTTATATTGTTCATCATATTTGGAAAAAAATAAGTGAATTTATTCATTAGACTAAAGTTAAATAACATTTCTAACATTATATTGGAAAACTGCCTGTAAAACAGAAGCGAAAACGAGCAAGAAAACGTAACGATTCAGCAATGCCTACTAGATGACAACTAAATAGACTTTTTATTATGAAAACTCGGCTTTGAACTCGGTTTCGAAAAAGAGAAAACGAAAGCATTCCGATCGGAATAAATCGTTCGGAATTCATTCGTTTTTTACATTTAAAAAACGTACTGAATTCGGAACAGGCCTGATTATCTTTAATGTTGCCTAAAAAGTTCAGAAATTAGAATATTTAGTCAATTAGGACTGATCTGGAACTGAAGCATTCTAATTTACGAGCTACCACTTTATTATCCTTATATTTATTTAAAATAAGATAATTTTAAAATAAAACCAATTCAAATAATTTAATTCAATTCAAAAGTGTTCTTATTTTAGATGTAGCGTCTCATCTGTTATTCAATATCCTATGGATATCTTAGCTATAACTAGCTACTACTGGTAAGTTTTACATTCAAATGTTAACATTAAATAATATACGTAAATTCGAAAAAACATAATTTTATATTTTTGCAACTAAATAAATGGAAAATTGTACATTTGTCCGCTGATTTACAGTGCATATGCGAAGTATTCACATACTGTAGTAGTGGACACGGTCACGACACGCGACTGTCAGTCGCTGTTCGCAGATAAATTCATGTCATTGAGCCACTTTTTCAGAGTTGCAAGTTGTATCCATTGTATGGGACAGGAGCAAGTTTTTGGGTTTATTTCTGGCTAAAACCCTGGACACAAGTGCATAAAGTTTTGCGCTTTCAACTTTTTGTTCTTTGTGCAGTTTTCAGTTCAGTTTTCAGCATTAATATTTTTTTTTTTGTTTTCTTCTCGCTTCTTTCTCATTTTCTATTACATGCATTTCTTTGCGCTTTGTTGCTTTGTCCTAGGCACTTGGAAATGCAATTCTCTAAGAAATATTCCACTCAAGAGTATCAAAATACGCGCCATCCGCACAACATAGACAAACTTCAGGCTTTAGTTTCTATTTGTGTGTTTTTTTTTTCGGTTGTTGTTTTTTTTTCTTCTTGTGTCTGTGTGTTTTTATTATTTTGCTAAAGTCACTTGCCATTCGCTCATTCATTCAGTCAATCCATCTGACTGTCAGTTAGTCTGAACGTCAGTTTAACTCTGGCTGATAGTTTTCTATAGCACAGATTTTCACAAAAGAATGTGTTTTGTTTTGTTCTGTTCTGTTCTGTTCTGCAGTTGGACTTCAAATACAGAAGCTACTTAAATTAAGCGTCGCGTTTTTAAAGACATGCATTTTTTGAATACATAAAGAATCTATATAAATATTTAACTTTAAGTTTTAAATGTTGTGTATGCAGTCGTTTGAAAAGCTATTAAAAGCTTTACTGAATGGCTCAGAAGTAACTGAAAGTTATAGCTCTAAAGTATTTTCAGATATGGCAATTAAACTTGGGTATAAGTTCTAAACCGATTTTACTACAAAACTTTTAAGGCAAGTTAGTCTTTGTCTTAAATATATTTAAGTTTATTTTGAAACTTTTTCAGAGTTGATATATAATTGTATAAAACAAGTTCTAGACACGTTGTTGGGGAAAACTGATATAATGAACACAAAGCTTAACAGGCCCGGTTTAAAATCGGTTAAAGCCATGTTCAAAATCGAGTTAAGTTTAGTTTATTTGTAAAATAATAAATATGTATAACTATAGTACACAAAATCAAAATTATTTTTAGCCTCGAATAGAACTGATTCAAGTCAGTTTGGAAATCGTTTCAAAACCGGTTCAATAATCACAATTTGTACATACTATATAGCCAATCTGTGAACGATCTGGCAACTGCAACTGCATCACCGCTCTGGCTTTTGTTGAAGGTTTGTAAATAAGAAATGCGTGGTGGCATGCCACATAAAATGTGGTTGCAGAACTTGCTGCCACACCGCAACAGAAAAGACAAGAATAGAACATCGCGTTGTTTTGCATGTTAACATGCCGTTGCTTATGCTTCCTTCATCCTTCCTTCTTCGTCCTTTTCGTTGCTTCCTTCAGCTGCAACGACAAAAACAAAATAAAAAAAAACAAAAACCAAAAAAAGAAAAAGAAAAACGACATTTCAAATGCTGCACTAAATAACTAAAACACGCATTGCCACACCACTCACAACCCAACCTTCCCCAATCTACCATCGCTCCTCCACTTACCACTCTGCCTTCACTTGGTTTATTTACTTATATGTCGACAAAAAAACAACTTTTCAGCTGGGACTACAATTTACGCTTTTCCTTGCATTTTTCATGTGTGTTTTTTGTTTTTGTTGCGTTTGTCGTTTTGCTGACAAAGTTTTTATGGCCGCAACATGCAAAAATGCCTTGTTTTTGTTGTTAGTGGTCGCCTGGGTGTGTGTGTGTGTGTGTGTGTGTGTGTGTGTGTGTGTGTGTGTGTGTGTGTGTGTGTGTGTGTGTGTGTGTGTGTGTGTGTGTGTGTGTGTGTGTGTGTTTGTGTGTGCGTGTGCGTGAGTGTGTGTGTGAGTGTGCGTGCGAGTGTAAGTAAGTATGCGTGGTGCTGCAAGTAATGTGCATCTGGTAGAAAAACTTTGTCAAATCATTCAGAGTTGCACTCGAATACAAAACCAACTGCTGAGACTCTTAAAAATTCCAAATTTGTACTTATATAAGAGCACTGATGTTCTGACAATGTTTTCAACAACAGTAAAATGTACGTAAAGTATGATTAAATAATGCAAATTTTCTTTTATAAAACATTTTGAAGAACAGAAATACTGTTTAATAAACAAAAAAAGTATTCTTTTCGGCTTGGAAATATCATTTTCATAGTTCAGAAATGTAATTGTAGATTTTTAAAATAGAGTCGAACTTTGGCTTAACTAAAAACTTTGTTACTTATTTTTACATTTTATTGTTTATAACGCTCAGTTTTTTGCTAAATTTTATGTGTATTTTTTCGAAAAGGGTTTGAAAGTCAGAAAATTATATCAAATCTATAGACTTTGTTCCAGAGCTCGTAAAATATGCTCAATGAAATTTTTCAAAGCACTCTGCTCTCAGATTTGACAAACGTTTGTATAAAAACTGCTTATAGGCAATGCTCAATTTTTTACATTTTATTATAATATAGAGCTCGAACTTTTTGTAATACAATTTTAATTTGTATTCTCTTTTGAATTTTCATAATCTTTTGGATTTACGTTATTTTACTAAAATTTGACCAAAAAGACAGTTTTTAAAAATATAACAAATTCGTAGAAAATTCGACTAAATTTATTATTTATTTTATAAAAAATAAACAAATATTTTAATTTTCCAAACCTGAACAAGAACAAACCTCTTTGATACTAAAAAAACTGCTATATAAATGCATATTTATACAACAGATTTACTTACATGCTATCTAACTGAACACTCTGTATTTAACTTTTGCCACTTTAAACATTGATACACATTTTTCTCCCATTTTCTTACTCTCTGTGTGGCGGTCTGTTGTGGGGATTGCTTTTTGGAAAATCGAGCGTTACTAACGAAGCTTTTCGCTTTGAGGACTGAAAGCCTTCTGCCAAAAACTGAAGCTGAGCCTGCAACGCTTATACATGTTGGCTCTCTTTTTCCACGTTGTCTATTAGTGGCTACAACGGATGCATTTAAAAAAAAAATGCAACCATTGCATTCCCAAAGTCGATTTTTTTTTTGCATAAAATCTAAATGTTGAGCTAGAGACTCCAAAGTATAATTTCGAAAAGAAAGTTCTTAACTGGACCACTATAACATGTAGCTGCCATAGGAACAATCTGTCGAAAAAATTTTTTTTTCAAGGTACCTCGACCGAACTTACCAATTCTGAGCTCTGGCATTAATTCGAGTTTCGAAAATTTTTACCAAAATCGAACCACTATCATATATAGCTATAGTTGTCATAGGAATAATCAGTTGAGAAAACTTTTTTGCTGTAACAAATATCCCGGCCAAATTTAGCCATTATTAGTTTTATTACAGGCAAATTTCATCAAAATTGGGCTACTTTATCTTATAGCTGTCATATGAACAATCGATCAAAAATAAAGAGGGGAAAATAATTAGTCTATCGTATAGATGAAACTTTAATAAACAATATTATATTAATAGTTATGACAATACACGATAATATACCTAACTTTTCCACCACGAAACAAAACTACTTTGAGGTTAAAAAAGATATGTCCTCAAAATTATGGCTGTGGGAGATTTTTTCGATTTGCGGTGGTGCGGGGGCGCATTCGAAATTTGAAATAAACTTGATATGCGTATGGTATACAGGAACCTAGTACCAAGTTTGATGTCTCTAACTCTCATAGTCTCTGTGATCGACGCGTTCATACGGACAGACAGACAGACGGACATGGCTATATCGACACGGCTGTTGATGGTGATCAAGAGTATATATAGTTTATATATTCGGAAATGCCTCCTTCTACCTGTTACATACATTTGCAGTACTTTATAACTCCCTTTTTTCCCTTGTTAATGGGAACAGGAAGTAAAAATGTCAGACTTTCGAGCGAAGACAAAGCCAGGCATTTGTGTTTGTAGTCTAATCATGAAATTATTAAAATAAAAGTCGGTTTTATTATTTGTTTTCATTCAATTTATTTAAACTTGCATATTTTACACTATGGAGCACCAAGAGCACATTGTTCACAGATTTTTTATATGTAAAAAAAAAAATGTTTATATTATTTTATGTAAATTCAGCTTAAACTGCGTTTTAGAAACTTTGATGCTTATCAACTAAATATTTTACATGCTTATAGTATGTTTTTTGTATTGTTGTTGCGCACAGTTTTTTGTTTTTTTTTTTTTTTGCTATTCAAATAATTTTTAGTGCCACTGTACATCATTTAGCTGTCGAGGATCCACAGTAAGTCCTAATTTCTCCAATTTGCGCACTTTACGCATCTGCTTTGTCAGCCTGCGCTTGAAGACAATCTCACGATTAAGATTCATGATCTCCATTGTATCCAATTGTCTAATATTCTTTATCGTTTGTAGTATCAAATTATCGGTTAAATGAAGTTTGATTGCAGACATCTTCATGAAAGGAGAATCGCGTCGTCTCAGCTCCTCGCGATATGCGAAGAGCGTATAAGGCAGGGATGGCAGCTGGGGCAGTGGTCGTTCTAGACCTGGAAATAGTTGCTCAGCCATAACACGATGTTGTTGATATATATATTTTTATTATATAGTATTAATTAAGGACACTTTTGAAGGAACTCTTAGCTAGTTTACGATGTGTTTGGCTTCTGCGTTCAAAGTGCAATGCGTAGCTCTGCTGCAGGATCTGTGATTTTTATAGCCAGCTGCATTTATGTGTTTACCTGCTTTACAGTTCTGGCTCAAACTATTGTTTTCTGGTTAATTGCAACTGTCCCAGGTTCAGGGGAAGTTTGTCGGAGCAGCTGGCTGGTGGTATTTACCTGCTCAATATTTTAAGCAGCTGCAAGTGCCATTTGTTTCATTTATTAAAGGTACGCGATTATCTCGTGTCTTGAAATACTTGAAGCCTGGGTTGCCTTTTAGTTTCTTCACAAAATTCTATTTCTAGTTTCTTTTGCCAATTTCGCAGCTCACGTGCGTTGTTTTATTTTGCAAAACAACTATAAACCGTTGTCGCATCTCGTCCCCGAAATGTGCGATGCTTAAATTTTAATGAGCACGTGAGAAGTAGTTCAACTCTAAAGTATAGATACCATTCACTGTTGTTTTTATTTTCCTATTTTTTTTTGTAGCCTTTTCAGCTACCGTTTTTCAGTATTTATGGCCATTTGAAATGGTTTTCTCTTACGCTTTTTGAATTCGCTTGCCGCATTGCAATTAAAAATAAATTGCATTTACTCAAAGAATATCGTTGTGCGCTATTTTTGGGCTCAAAAAGGATTGCATTGCGTTAACTTAATTATACAATTTGCTGTAGCCTGTGCTTGGGATACATATAAAGCCTTATACATATATATTCTCATTAACGTGTCAAAACATATTATTCTGTGTCCACTTTTTAATTGAATTGCATGTCAATCGAGTAATGTTTGTTTAACAGATGTTCAAATGAATATCTGTATTGAGGGTATGACATTACAACATGAATCAGTTATTTGTTTGTTGTACAAGTGAATTGAGCATATCCTAGTTTAAGAAACTGATCAAAATTGAAATGGAAAATAAGCTGAATAATAATGTTTGTTGTGATAGTAAAAATTGAAGCTGTGTTGCACATTTAAGAAATAAATTAATCATAGAAGAAAACAATTACAAACAATTTTAAAATTTAATAATTGAATTGTCATGTCGTTTACACTCTTTTCAAAAATGTACAGAGTTGTTTGCAAAGTATGATACAGCAATGAGAATATTCAAACAATTTAAACTACAATATTTTACTTGAATCATAAACTTTGATAAATATATTAAAATAGTTTATCTGTTTAGGCTTAGGGTAACAAAAATTAAATTTTACACATATTCATATTAGTTTAATTAAAACAATGTTAGTCTTAACGTTACAGCACAAAGTTTCCGTAAAGTAAGCAAGCTTGCTATACTATTTTTTTCATTTATTGGGTTTGTGAAATGTCCGTCCGTCCGTCTGTCGGTATATCGGTCTGTCGGTCTGTCTGTCCGGCCGTCCGTCTGTATTAACGCAGTTTTCTTCCACAGTTTTAAAGCTAGAGCAACCAAACTTAGCTTATATGTTGGTAAATTCCATAGACAGACAAATTGTCAAGATCTTGAATTCTGTTGCCCTATTAAATAGATTTAATAAAAATAGTTTTGCCACGCCCGACCCCGCCCTTGCATTCGAGCAAACTTGGTTTCTCCCAAGCCTGTAGAACGGGCCAAATTTAAATTGATGACAAAACTTGAAAGATTTAAGCAAAAATACAATTGCCACGCCCACTTCTGACTCCGCAAAGAGGCGGAAAAAATAGTATATCGCAGTCGGCTGCATCCGACAGCAGTGTTCTCATTCTTCTATCTTTCTATTCTTCTATCTTCCAAAAGAAATATAAGCTGCCTGTGCAAATCTTCTTTTGAGCTCTCGGCAGCCTAAGATTAACATTTACCTTCTTACTTATGTACTTATTTAGATTTTGTTACCTGCCATTGCTGTTATATTCAGCTTAACATTTAATTAACAGCAACTGTTAATTGTTGGTCAACCAAGCAGCAACAGTTATCAAATGCCAACTGGCTCTGCCTCGGTTCGGTTCAGTTCAGCTACAGATTTCAATGTGTTAATCACCGAATCATTTGTGGCATGCAACCCAAAAATGATTACCAAACACACATTCACACATGCACATGCACACGCACACATTAACTGTTTTATTAATGAGCTGCATGCCAGACATACGCACAGTGGGCAGAGAGTTGCTGCATTCGACTATGTTGTGGGATTATATGGCGGGTCGTTGGATGGGTGGTTCGGGTGCAATGTCAGTTGGTTGGTTCATTGGTCCGGGTTATTTCAACTGGTTCGTTGGTCAATCTCTTTACGGGGCATTGCATTCTTTATTATTGTGTTCTCTTTCGGGGTGTTTAATTAATTGAAAGCATTTTTACCGCCGCATTTTTGCGGCTGACACGCTTCTTCTTCTACTGCTTTTTTGCATTGACCGTAATAATATTGACTTTCTGGACGGCCGCAACGATTGCAATCGCTGCAGGACAAGCCTGGCACACACAGGACACAGCACAGAAGGACTATTTCGATTGTGCATTCAATAAATGAACCACGACTTTCTTTTACCCCAACGTTAATTAATTAAATTGTGCATTTATGCATTGCTTTTTCTCTTTTAACATCCTGTACCCGTTCAAACTGGCTAAAAGGGTGTAATAAAGTACTGTATGTACTGTACGTAACAGGCATAAGTAAACAGTTCGATTTGGCCATGATCGTCTGCATGTCCGTCCGTCCGTCCGTGTGTCTGTCTGCCTGTCCGTTAGTATGAAGGCGTTGTTTTCAGAAACTACAAGAGCTGGAGATGTCGAACTCAGCATGTAAATTCATGTAGTTCAAGTTTATTTACAATTTTGGATACTTCTACCCAAACCCTCGCAAATCGAAAAAATAAACATGCACAGCCACAATTTGTAAGATACAGCCTTGACTCAGAATATCTATATATCCAATCAGATAAAAAACATCATAGTTATTGAAGATGAAGCTATTTAAAGTGTACTGCTTGCTTGCATTGCTGCAGAACTGCTTGCAGTACAAGTAATGCACTGCTTATATCTAAATATCTAAATTCAAAAATGTTATTGGGATTTTTAGAGTTGTCTCTTAGTCGGGCAAACTCGTTTACAGCATTTTTATTTGTGTTTTATTTTTGTTTTTGATTTCTTATCGAATTTAAGGTATATTTTATTTTATTTGCAATAAACTAATGAATATTTCTTTTGTGATTTTATGTACTTTGTTGAATATTGTTTGCACTTGTGGCTTAAATTGGTATGTTAAACAACAATTTTTGCTAATAAGCTGCATTTCTATGTACAAATATTTGACTTATATTTACTTCATTTATTGCAATTAAATATATGCTAAGAATGTGTGCAATATTGAAATTCTTCTTAAAAAAAATGTATGTATTAAATAATATATTTCTTCCAATTAAAACAGTAAATTAAATTTTATAAATTCTTTCAATAAATATTGGACAATAATTAAGTGTTTTGTTTATTTGTATCATATTTTTGTATCGTGAAAATGAATAGATATATTGAATTTGTTGTTTTTTACTTTATCGTGAAATCTCTAATACTTCTCATAAATTTAATTTATTTTACCAAAATGTTCTATAACAAACAAAGCAAGCCATTAAACGTTTAAACTTTTGACATTTATCCTTAAAATTTTAAATTTCAACACATTTGCTTGTCTGCCTTTAAATACTTATCAATTTATTTATCTCAGATACAACACGAGTTAAAGTAAAATAAAATTGTATGTGAACTCTTTAACATATAACAAAGATTAAAAATGTTTGAAAATTGGCATAAGCTTTTATTGTACAGTTTAAGCATTAAAAAAAAAAAAAAAAAAAAAAACAAGTAAGAACGTTGCAGTTGGATGCACCCGACTGCGATATACTCTTTTGATCTTGACACTTTGTCTGCCTATGGTATATACCAACATGTCTACCAAGTTTGGTTGCTCTAGCTTCAAAATTGTGGGAACCCTGCGTTCATACAGACGAACTGACGGACATTTCACAAACCCAATATACGCTTTTTTCGTTTTTTTTTTTTCAAAAAAATTAAAAAAAGAGTATAAAAAACATAAATTTCAACCACATTGTATCTCTTGACTTTGATATGTTTTGAATAAATTCATTTAAATGTTTTTGAGCTTTTAATTTGCTTGTTTCTGCTTGTGGCCGCCTGCATTGCATTAAACTTTCCACATTTGTTCTGCATTTAAATACAGTTGTTATTCTGAAGGCAGCTTTCATTTTAGACCATATAAGCCTTGAAATGTCAAGTCAGCCAGTCAGCCTGGGCAAACTTTGCAGGATTTAAGTCAAAAAGCAGCTCGTCGAGGTGGCTAAAATAACTCAGAGAGTTTGATATAAGATCAAAAGCGTATTTTATCTATTTGCATACATTGATATTATAAGCCAAAAGTACAACAATAACAATAATAATCATAAGCAAAGGTAATATGTAATAACTAAGCCTTTTTGCAGCAAAGCTGTTTATATATTGGCCAACTCGCAGGCAATTCCTTTAGCTGCCAAAACTTCATTTGAATAAATATACATATATATATAATTCAAACAGTTTTTAGCCTGACCTGGTCTACGTACAGCAGTTAGCCTACCTGTTTGTCATATTGAATGGGTTTTTCAACTTTTTTTTTCTATTTTCGGCTTCCAATCCGCAGCTACCTACAATTGAATTACCTATAAATTGACAATGTCAAAATGTCTCAACTGTGATGTGGTTTTTGGTTTAAGCGCCTCACAAATCCATCATTCTGAAATAACTAAATGTGTATCAGGCATATCGCACAAAATGCAAACAGCATTATGTATGCTGTTTTCAAATGCACAAATTACATAAATGGCCCAAATTGCAATTAGTGTTGCTATTTTGATAGATTGTTAAGATAAATTGGACAATTTTGTTGCACTCTGCGTCGGGAAATAACATTTAATACCGTTGAGTATTATTGCCACTTTATGCTAAAAAGCTGGCAAAATATGAACATTGAATATCGGTATAATTGATTTGTAAAGTTTATTTTATACGTTTACTTTGTTTAATGCATCTTCTCTGGCAGAGATGTGACAAAATGTTTTAGAAGTTTTAAAATGATTCAAGTATTTTTCGCTTTTTATACTCTTTGTTTAATTCTTTTGGAAAAAAATAAGATCAAAGAGTATATTGGGTTTGTGAAATGTCCGTCCGTCCGTCTGTCCAATTTTGCCACGCCCACCTCCGTCCGTGCAATTGAGCAAATTTTAGATCTCCCCCACTTGTAGAACTGGCCCAACCAAATTTAAATTGATGGCAAACCTTGGATGATTTGATCAAAAATACAATTGCCACTCCCAATTCTGACTCCGCAAAGAGGCTAAATCAAGAGTATATTGCAGGGTGTATCCGACTGCAACGTTCTTACTTGTTTTAAATCTGTAAACATTTCCATTCTAAAGACACATATATGTTTTGCTGAGCAAAACTAAAGAAAACACACAATAATCATCAAAGCATGCCACTCTAACATAACCAATAAGAAACAAGTAAGAACTTTGCAATCGGATGCACCCGACTGCGATATACTCTTTTTTTCGCCTCTTTGTGGAGTCAGAAGTGGGCGTAGCAATTGTATTTTTGATCATATCTTTCATGTTTTGCCATCAATTTAAATTTGTTTGGGCCTGTTCTACAGGTTTAGGAGAAACAAACATTGCTCGATTGCAAGGGCGGGGGTGGGCGTGGAAAAATTATTTTTATCCAATCCATTTACTAGGGCAACAGAATTCAACCTGCAAAATTTGGTGATTCTAGCTAAAGCGGTGTGGGAGATACATACTTTGCTCATTTGTGGGGGCGGGGGTGGGCGTGGCCAAGTTTTTTTTTTACCAGATCGATCAAGAAAGTGATTAGTAGCCCTTATGCAAAATTTGGTTACTCTAGCTCTAAAACTTTGGAAGATATAGTTTTTAGCCGTTTGTGGGGGAAGGGGTGGGGGTGTGGGGGAGATCTTAACACTTTGTCTTACTATGGTATATACCAACATGTATACCAAGTTTGGTTGCTCTAGCTTCAAAACTGTGGAAAAAACCTGCGTTCATACAGACGGACAGACAGACGGACAGACAGACGGACGGACGGACATTTCACAATCCCAATATACTCTTTTTTTAATTTTTTTGAAAAAAAAAAAAAAGTAAGAAAGTTGCAGTCGGATGCACCCGATTGCGATATACTCTTTTTTTCGCCTCTTTGCGGATGTGATAAGTAGCCCTTGTGCCAAGTTTGGTTACTCTAGCTATAAAACTGTGGAAAAAACTGCGTTCATACAGACGGACAGACAGACGGACAGACAGACGGACATTTCACAAACCCAATATACTCTTATAATTTTTTCCAAAAAAAAAATTAAAAAAGAGTATAAAAAGTTTTTTTTTTTTAATTCTCAAACGATTTAAGTTGACACGTAAGGTAGTGCTCGACCAAACGCGTTTTTAGTCAACATTTTCTTATTTCTTATTATATTATTTCATTTTTATTTATTTATTTAATATTCTTGCCACGGTTTTCTTTTTTGGTTTAGCACAAGTTTTCTTCTTCGGCTTTGCACAATTCTTTACCATTCAAAATTTGTAAATTATTTACAATGGTATAAAAATAAATAAAGCAGTGCACTATTTGCACTGTAAGCATTTCATTTCAGCTAAAATAAGCAGCGTACTTTATGTAGCTGAAAAACATGTCCAAATCAATGTTCCGTTTTCTACTTTCGGTAAGATATTGTGAAAGCGAATTTCCCATAAATGTGTTTTAATTTAATTATTTGTAGGGGAAAACATAGAACATAGATTCGAATAAATGCTGTGAGCAGACGAAAAATGTATATATTTTGAAAATGTATTGTTTTAAAAATTAAAAGGCTCAATTCCTTATTATACACACTAGTTAATCGCAATTAAACTTTATAGGATTTAATGTCGAAAATAATAATAAAATTGAGATTAAGTAACTTAAAAATCATATATATGAGCTGACAACTCTGTGAAGTCGTTCAATTTCCAAGCTAAAAAGTAGTTGGCAAATCGGTTTTTCGAAGTTGATTCTAAAGTGAATGTCAAAAATATTTTCCGTAACACAACTGAATATTTTGTTATTTTTAAAAAGATCTTCATACTTGTTTTAAAATACAATTAAGAAATGTTCAATATTGTAATTTATTTTTTTTAATATTTAGAGTTTTCAGGAGCTTTATTACTTTTATAATTTCCCGCTACTATTTCTTGGTCAGTGTCATATGCTTGTAATAGGCATGTCCCATAATAATTTGTATTATATATTATATTATGATATATTATGTTATCATATATAATAAATTATCAGTTGTTCAGTTAGTTGTCCCAAATTTATACATTGTTTTCTTTACAATAATATGCTGACAACCCATTTTCGTTGTTGATATTTGTGTGTTATTTATTCCTCAGCTGCAAACATATCATTTTATTATTCAATTAAGCAAAACATTTATATTTGGAATGTTATATCGCAATTGAAAATTCTATTGCCAAAATAAAGCTCATTAAAATGCCAAAAATAAATGCGCACAAATTGTCTATTGTAAAAGAGATTGGCAACAAATGTATTCAGTTTGAGGTTTTTGGTTTTTTGGTTTTATGTACTGCGGTCCATATTATAATTAAGAGAGCAACAACAGCTACAACAACCACTGAAAACTGGCCAAACAAATGTCAAACAAATATGTCCAAATTTAATCTAATCACTTTTGTGTTTACTCTCATAAGAGCTGCATAATTTTTGACGTCACTGTACAACTAATTGTGGTGTTGCTAAAATGTGGTGCACCAAATTTTGTGTTTCTGTGTGCTATAATCAGTTGAATTCTAGCTATATTCTATATTCTATCTTCTATACTCAAAATTACATAATTGAAATACTGTTAGATAAATTCGAAAACAAACGTCACTTACTTATGATAGCCAGATTGTAAAACAATATTAAAATTTGAGTAATCAACAATTTAAATAGAGCTTTTTTACTGCAAGTTCCAACTTTATAGTGTTTTTGGACTGAACTTTATCAGAAATAGGCTTATAATAACTAGTTACTTAATTGGATAAACAAACTTGCAATTTAAAAATAAAATAATTTTTTTTTTTTAATTTATAATGATCAAATAAAGTTAATTACAATTTAGTTGCCAAAATTTTGATTGTAAAAATATTCTTAAGGGAAATTTGGTTAGTTTTGACAAAGTTATGAGAGTAGAACTCCTGTTGCTTGTTACATTTAATTTGCACAGCTTTATTGTCCCCTGTCTAATAAAACAAAAATCGTTCTATATAAATACTTATAAAAAAAATGACACAAAATATTTCAGAATTAAATCTACAACATTTGTTTACATTTCAGTTGTGTACAAACTCGAAATAAAAAAATATATATATATATATAACATTCAAATGCATAATTTAAGTTTGCAGACGAGTGCATTTTGTATGCATACTGGTCGTATATGTCTTCAATGTAAAATTTGAACAATTAATCAATATCAATAACAGTTGCGAACCCTAGAGATAAGCCCAATAAAATTTTACAGCCGCCTTTAATCAAGAGCCACCAAAAACAAAAACAAAAACAAATGGAAAAACTTCGTCGCGATAGGAAGAAAGCAAAAGCAAAAATGGCCCAACTTTATCCTCTTAAATGTGTGTGTGTGTGAGTAAGTCTGTTTGTGTGTGTGTGTGTCCATTTTTTCTGTCCATGTGCGGCCATAAAACAGCTCGTAAATTTGACCACACTTGCAACGTGGACCCAGTTGCCAGTTGGCGCTTGTCTTCGCCGTTTGCCACCGAAAATCATCAGAGTTGCCACCCAACCGGACTATGTGTATCCGTATAGCTGCGTGGGTTGTCTCTGTCTCGTTACCGTTCTTGTGTTCATTGTAGAGCTGTTGCTTGTTTAATTTTTTTTTAAAATACTCTTGTGCCATATTGAGTCCTTTATACTTCATCCAATAAAGCTACAATTATGCAAAAGCGGGCCATAAGAACAATCCATCATAAATTGTATATTTTTTTAGATCTATTATAGTTTGTTTTTTTCAGAAATACGAATAAATCTTTCGCCTTTAAAAAAAAATAGGCAAATTCAAATTAAGGTAAGCTCTTTTTAAGCATGCATAGTTTTGACATTTTTATGTGCAGTATATTAATAATAAAACAATTTTACCTATTAATGAATAATTTGTGCATATTAGTGCATAGTTTATGCTTATTTGATTTTGTATGCAAAATATATGATTAATTTCTGCATACTTAAGCACCATGTTTTATATAAAGCATAATTATTACATATTAGTGCATAATATTTGTATATTTTTCTTAGCTTTGATATGAAATGCACATTTTATGATTACTAACGCATACATTATGACTACTTTATGCATAATTTACTCCTAAATGCGAAATTTATGATAAATTATTCTAGGTGCGATTACATTTATAACTTGTGCATAAATCTTACCTAAAATGCATGATTTCAGCATAGTGTTCTCTAAGTGCAGATTAAATTCCTTTTCATTGGAACAATCGATCATAAGTTAAAGTGTTTGAAAAGTTGAGTTTTGTATTTTTGTTCTCTATATATTTAAACTAAATCTCATCGGATCATTATATCATAAAAACGATATTAACAAGGGTATCAAATCTTTGGCATCCCAATAGCCTGCTTTTCTTTCTTGTTTATTTTTTTTTGTTAAGCTGAACAATGAAAACTACGGTGTAAAATTTTTCGCGGCATTGTTCTACCCTTGCAGAGGGTAATTAAAATATGTTATGCAATGTGAAACGCAATCTAGTTATTAGATTTGTTAGAGTATTTCATCTTCGGTGCACTATTTTATTTTTGCATTTTTCTGCTCTTTTTTTTGGTCTGATGCGGTTTGGTCCAATTCTTCGTTTATTACGCAAATCCTTACTTACCCCTTCGTTCGCCATATCCTGGCTATATCCCTGTCGCGGGTGTCAAAGTGTGTGTGTGTGTGTGTGTGTTTGTGAAGAGTGTTGAACAATAGCTGTAAAATAATCACTTGCTTGTTTGCTCTTTATTAAGTGGCAGTCCGAGGCATGTTCATTTCGGTGGTTCAGCTTGTAACGCCTGCGGTTGCAAGCTAAGCGAAAGCGAAAGACAACTTGGACATATAATAAACCGAGAAACTCTTTTGACTTTGAATTCTCAAAATATTGTTAAGCTACACATTTTTCTAAGATATCGACCCCTTTTTGCGAAATGGAACGTATGTTACAAAAACTAAATTATTCAGGAGAGCGTTATTTCTAATTTTCTTTGTTTTAAATGAGTCCATGCAAATAGTTTGTTACATATTTTAACTAATAATTTTAGATGATTTTTATGCGCGTACAGTCGTTTAACACCAGCTTGACAAAAATGATTGATGTCACTTACGTTTTTTTTTGCGTTGAACATAGAAACTGCATTTTCTGCATTAATATTTAACCAGGGAATGCGTTATGGATTTTTTAATAGTTTTGCCTGAAAAAGTGAATTTTAGAAAAAAATGTAAAATGTACTATCGACTTTTAATTTTTTTTGCTGTAAAGACTACATAGATTTTCCATCTATATAGGCCTGTTCCCATTTGCGATTTCGATCAAAACTTTTCGGAATTAAAACTAAAAGCTGTTCTAAATTCCAATGGAAAATTTGGTTTATCAAGTTTTGTTTCTGAGATAGTAGTGAAAGTATTCGTATTTAAAATAAACGATAACAGCTACACAAAATCGAAAACTATTCGTAATGAAAAGTTCTCAGAAATAGGCATAATTGTTTTCTGTGCAATAATTTAATATATTTTTTTCAATGTTATTTTTTTCTAACATTTGTGAAGCCACAAGAATGATAAATGAGGTCTTCTTTCTATAAGAGCATTTAGATCTTGTCTATATATTTAAATTTATTGTACCTTATGTTTATAGAGCTACAAAAATGTATATCTTATCAATAATATATAAATCGCATTAATAATAAAAAAAAAAGATTTTGATTATGCAATATATTTGGTTGATATAACAATTTGTTAGAATTTAAGCTAAAAGATCTAAACAGTGATATGACTACTTTGCGTGAGATTCTATAAAAAAAAAACTTTAAATTTTAAGCTGACTAAGCCGAAAACTTTTCTGCAATATTCAACTGCTTTACGAATGTGCACACCGAAAATGCCAATTTAGCGACCTTTTAAAAGTAGAAAAAGTATAATCAAATATTTATAAATAGTAATATATATAAAAGTCAGTTACTTACGGTAATATTTGTAGCCATTGAAATGACAAAGACGCCGCCCGCTGTCAACACGATGGGTTGCTGAAGATTGTGCAGAAAGTATCTCAAAGTTGTTCTATAACGATGATCTGCACCCAGCCAATTGGAATGAAAGAGACAGTTTGTGAGCTCCTCACAATCATCACTGATCATGTTGCAAATGTAGCAGAAGGGAAAGGTTTGCAGCAACAAATCAAACATAAAAACAGCGGTGCCCAGGCCAGTCCAAAAATTGCAAAAGAACATAATGTTGATCATGGCGAGACCCATGACGATTCCAATTAACAGAAACTGTACAAATATCGTTGCAGATACGACAGGTCGAAGCGTGTTGCAATATCTATAAAGAGCACTCATGAAATGAATACTTATAAAATGAATTCGGTTAAGAATTTACTCGAGTATCAAACGATGATCTTCAATGCACTTGATAAGCTCTGAATAGTTATCATCTTCTGTCATGGCAGGGTCTGTCCGTAGACGTCGTAATCTATCCTTGAGAAATATGATATGAGTTCGTAGCATTAGAAAATAGTTGGTTGGATAAACATCTGCCATTTGATCCTGCAGCACAGAGCCAGACATCCAGATATACTCTATAATTGCAGCTAGCCAAAAGTGAAATTTGCTCGTCTCATAATTAATCAAAGGATTGTAAAGATTCCAGGCTAGGCGACCATTAAAGGCGCTAGTTAAGAACGTCGATATAGCATATAAGGAGTACATAAATTGATAGTACATATATATTTGATTGCAACGTGCCACTGTATGATGCACTCTAGTGCGTTCCTCAACGCTTTTGCAACGCTCATCCATGCGATCCAGCAGCTCTTTGGCTCGCTCGAAACGCTTGATGGAGGCAAAGGTGTAGCTGGCCTTAATACTCGCTCCGAAAGTATCGATGCCCACCTGCAAAGAGGTTAGAAACTGACCGGCGCTGAAGCTGCTCAGATCCTTGAAATAGCTGAACAACAAGGATATATCCAGCAACATAATAACAACAACTGTGGTCAGCACGGTCCACACCATGTAGAGTCCTTTCCATTTCTTATCCTTTGGTGGTATCCAACCAGACACCTGCATACCCGTATCCAGATAGGCAAAGGCATCACGGGATCTAACTTTCTCCGAGAGAGGCCAGACACGCAGTCGAGGAAATAGCTTGAATAGCATGTTTTCAAGTTGCACTTTGATTTGAAATTGATTTCCTTATTGTGGCTTACAGTTGGCTTTTATAGTGCAGATATATTTGTTGTGGTCTTTTATTGAATTACATATGCAATGAGAATTTAATGTAAGTTACATGAATTACAATTTACGTCCTAAAAAACATAGGCTTAAATTATTTACGCTGGGAATTCATAAGCTGTAATCGATTACACTGGTCAACAACACACTTGTCAAAAAAAAAACAGTAGCTCTTTTTTCATTATACTCTTTTTATACTCTGTTTTCCAAAATGAAAAAAAAGAGTATATTGGGCTTGTGAAATGTCCGTCCGTCCGTCCGTCTGTCTGTCCGTCTGTATGAACGCAGTTTTTTTTCCACAGTTTTGAAGCTAGAGCATTTAAACTTGGCATACATGCTGGTATATACCATAGTCAGACAGTGTCAAGATCTCCCCCTCCCCACCCCTTCCCCCACAAACCGCAAAAAACTATATCTTCCACAGTTTTACAGCTAGAGTAACCAAATTTGACATAAAGACTACTGACCACATCCTTGACCGACCTGCCAAAAAAAAAAATTTCACGCCCACTACCGCCCCCGCAAATGAGGTAAACCTGTATCTCCTACACCCTTATAGCTAGAAGCCCCAAATTTTGCAGTATGACTCCATTTGAACTCTTCGATGGATTGGAGAAAAAAAATTTTGCCACGCCCACCCCCGCCCCAGTAAACGAGCGATCATTTTGACAAGTACGCGTCTCGCTCTGCTTTGGGCGTTTGCAGCGTTCTGCACTTAGTAGAAAGAATTTTATAGTTTGTAGCATGTATATATAAGTAGTCTTTAAAAGAACTTAATTTAATATACGTACAGAAAACAGAGTATATCGCAGTTGGGTGAACTCGACTGCAACGTTCTTACTTGTTTTAATTTTTTTTTTTTTTTAAAAAAAAGAGTATACTGGGTTTGTGAAATGTCCGTCTGTCCGTCTGTCTGTCTGTATGAACGCAGGTTTTTTCCACAGTTTTGAAGCTAGAGCAACTAAACTTGGTAGACATGTTGGTATATAGTATATGCCCATATATACTATATACCATAGGCAGACAAAGTGTCAAGATTTAATTGATGGCAAAACTTGAAAGATTTGAGCAGAAATACAATTGCCACGCCCACTGACTCCGCAAAGAGGCGAAAAAAAGAGTATATCTCAGTCGGGTGCATCCGACTGCAACGTTCTTACTTGTTTTTTGTTGTTTTTAAGATATTAACTACTTTATCTATTTTATAGATTGAAATTGATATCATTGAAATATATTATTAAAGTTGGGGGAGCTTTTTGGAAATTTGAAAATTTTTGGGTTTTTAAAAATCAATGAAGACACTTACAAGTGCGAGCACCTTCGGCATATCAAGAGGTTTTTTTCATATTAAAGCAAAAATTCACAAAAAAGTTTATCTTGCTTACGACTGTTAAACTAAACTTTTCAAATAGGTTCAAGCAACTGTCTTGCTGTGACAACTTTGTTAGGAAGTAAATTAATTTATTAAGAAATGAATAATACTTGAATATTCTACGTGTTAGATTTTACTATAACGTCCTGGTTTAAGCACTCCATGCTGAACTGAATATCTTTTAACTTTCTTATTATGTGATGTCATTAAAGTCAGAAAAGCTGAGATTATATAGATTCGTCTGTTGCAGTGTCGTGACAATATGGCTGAAAGACACATTTTTTACAACTTTTCAAACTTCTCTCGCCACTATTTTTGTTGTTTGTTTTGTTTTTATTTTTTTCAACCAGTAATTATACAGGGAACAAGTGAAACGTTTGCAATTGTACGATTCTTAGGTCAAACACAATGGATAAAACGATGTAAGTTTATTAAATTTTTATTGAAAAGAGTCAATTTTAAATAGGTTTTTTTTTTAATGCCAAAACACGGGTATTATAGCGATGAAGAATTTAATGTCGCAAAATGTGATTTTCGAGAATTTCAATTTTATTCTGACTAGTTTTTTTTTGGGCTGCACAAATATATCTAAGGATTAACAGAGATATCAATGAAATGCCTAAAATTTCAAAAGTTCCTCAAAGCTGATAAAATGGCAAGTTCAACATTATCGGAAGCTTTATGTATAAAATATTGTGCTTAAATAAGCAACAATAATGCATTATTTATTGCGCATGAAAACTAAGACTATGCATAAATTATCATAAACTATGCATAAATATGTAAAAATGATTCATTATTATTTAGGTTTTATGCACAAATTTGCAAAGATTATGCATTATTAAATTAAAACACATTTATGCGAAATTCACTTTCGAAATATCTTACCGAAAGTAGAAAACGGAACATTGATTTGGACATGTCCGTCAGAAGCAGCAGTTTTGCAGCTACATGAAGTACGCTGCTTATTTGAGCTGATATGCAAATAATGCACTGTTTTATTTATTTTATACCATTGCAAATGATTTGCAAATTATGAATGGTAAAGAATTTTGCAGAGCCGAAGAAGAAAACTGGTGCAAAAGAGTTGTGTTCAAAAAATAAGAATATTAAATGAATAAAAATTAAATAATATAATAAGAAATAAGAAAATGTTGACTTAAAAAGGCGTTTAGTCGAGCACTAGCTCACGTGTCAGCTTAAACCATTTGAGAATTATAAAAAAAAACCTTTTTCATGTTGGTTATGTTAGAGTGGCATGCTTTGATGGTTACAATTTTATTGTGTCTTTTCTTTAGTTTTGCTCAGCAAAATATATGGGTCATTAGAGTTTAAATGTTTACAGACTTAAAAAAAAATAGGCCGGTAGAAAAAAATTAAATTAAATAATAACTTAAGTACACTCATAAAAATATTAAAAAAAAAATTAGGAATATGAGCAAGTTTTCCAAAAATAAGTAAAAAAAAACACAAATTTCAAAATAAGAAATGATTGTTCATTCAATTGAAAACATATCGATTCCAATTACGGCGAAAGCCCATTTTTAAAAGTTTTTTTTTAATATACAAATTTGTTTCTATTTTTCACTGAAAAAATGAATTAATTTTAAGGAAATTTTCATTTCTTTTATTAGAAACTTTGCTGTAATTATAGTTTTATTTTTTTTAGTAAAATATCCGAACATCACCGGACAGCACTGGCTTGCAGATTCTTCCCCTGTTTGTTACAGAACTTATGTGTTCATTATAGGATGACTGAAATATATATTCTATAACACTTTTTTTCAAAGTAGAATTCCATTTCATGTTTGTTATTTCGAAAATAATATCGAATAAATATCTTTAATTAAAGATTTTTCGGGTTTTTGTATGTTTTAACAAATAATTATCTTAATTATAATAAAAAGGTTTTTTAATGTACTGCATATTTATTATTAAAGAAATTTAAATCTTAACTTATCAATCTGAAAATCGATGAGCAATATTTATCATCTATGCTTTATATATATATATTAGCTGAACAACTCATACTGAGAACATTATCGCAAAAATTGTTATGTGTTGTCTAACACCAAGTAGAGTCCTTTACACTTTTTATTCTTTGGTGGTATCCAAACAGATACCTGCATACCTGTTTCCAGATAGACCCGGGATGTAACTTTTTCCAAGAGTAGTTTAAAAAGCATGTTTTCAAGTTTTGATTCGAAATTGATTCTTTTATTGTGGTTCACAGTTCATATTTCAATTCCATATGCAACGCATTTTTATTTAAGTCATATGTATTATAAACTACACAGGAAAAAATTAATATATATTGCAAATTTTTCTAAAGAATTGTTCGACTTTTGGTCAAGTTAATTCAAAGAAGAGAAAATGCAATTTTTATGAAATGTTTTACCCAACTTAACTTGTATATTAAGATGTGATGGCCTTTAAATAGACATTTTCGATGTTTAGCAGAATGAAAAACTGAGCTTTCAGTTTCAGTGCTTCAGTGTCGTGTTTGTTTGTTTTGTGTCAACTTGTCATTATATGTATATATATTTATCTTAAAATGACGAACACTTTTTTTTAATTTTCAGAATATTACAGTGTAGAAGTACAAAATTATTTATCTGCAGAAATTAAACCATTTCATGTCAAAGATGCGGTTTGTAAAAATTGTAATTAAACAAGTAAGAAGTCGGGTGCACCCGACTGCAATATACTCTTTTTTAGCCTCTTTGCGGAGTCAGAAGTGGGCGTGGCAATTGTATTTTTGCTCAAATCTTGACACTTTGTCTGCCTATGATATATACCAACATGTATACCAAGTTTGGTCTAGCTTAAAAATTGTGGAAAAAACCTGCGTTCATACGAGAACAGACGGACGGACAGACGGACATTTCACAAAACCCATATACTCTTCTTTAATTTTTTTAATTTTTTTCAAAAAAATTAAAGAAGAGTATAAAAATGTGTAAAAGCGGTTGCACTAAATTTATTTACTTTATGAGTTGGCCTACGAACATATTTTTTCTTCTTCCTTCTTCTGCTGCTCCAGACATACAATAGACAATTAATAAAAGAACTTCTGTGCTTATTATGGGGTGATTGTGAAATTTACAGAATTAACTGTATGTACTCGATATTTATTAACATTTTTCTGTCAAATTAAAAACGAATTGATTAAACAAAGGCTGTATTTTTAAATACACTGTGTATAGATTATATATCAGAGAATTTTAAATTTTATTCATAGACACATTAAATAATCAATCTGAAAATTTATCTGCAATATTCAATTGTTTAACAAATGTGACGACCGAAAATGCCATTTTCGCGACCTTTTAAAATAAAATATTTGATTACTAGATATAAGAACTGCAAAATAGTCTTACTTACGGTAAAATTGGTGGCCATTGAAATAATGAAAACTCCACCAGCTGTCAAAATGATGGGTTGTTGAAGATTGTGCAGAAAGTATCTCATTGTTGTCTTATATTGGCGATCTGCACCCAACCAATTGGAATGAAAAAGACAATATGTCATCTGCTCACAATCATTAGCAATCATATTGCAAATATAGCAGAAAGGAAAGGTTTGCAGCAGCAAATCAAATATATAAATAGCGCTGCCCAGACCAGTCCAAAAATTGGAAAAGAACATAATGTTGATCATGGCAAGTCCTATAACTAGGCCAATCAATAAAAACTGTACAAAAATTGTGGCCGATATGACAGGCCTGAGGTTGTTGCAGTATCTACAAAAAAGAATTCATCAAATATGTACTTATTAATTGAAATTATAATTTGGCAGTTTACTCGAGTATCAAATTATGATCTTCAATGCACTTGACAAGCTCTTCATGATTTTGATCCTCTGTCATGGCAGAATCTGTGCGTAGACGTCGAAGTCTCTCTTTGAGAAAAGCAATGTGAGTTCGTAGTATCACAAAATAGTTGGTAGGATAAACATCCGCCATCTGATTTTGCAGCACAATGCCAGACATCCACACATATTCCACAAAAGTAGCCAGCCAAAAATTAGATTTGCTCGCTTGCCAATCAATTAAAGGATTGAACAACTTCCAGGGCAGGTGACCATGCAGAGCGCTAGACAAAGTCGTCGATAAGACATATAGAGTGTACATAACTTGGTAATACATATAGATCTGATTGCAACGTGCCACACTCAGATGCAGCTGGCTGCGTTCCTCAACACTTTTGCAACGCTCATCCATGCGATCTAATAGAATCTTTGCCTTCTTAAAACGCTTGACACCTGCAAAGGTGTAGCCGGCTTTAATGCTCGCACCAAAGCAATCAACGCCCACCTGAAATGAGGTGAGAAACTGGCCAGCACTAAAGCTGCTTATGTCCTTGAAATAGCTAATCAACAGCGATACATTAAATAATATTATCACAAAGGCTGTGGTTAGCAGGGTCCAGATGAAATAGATTCCTCTCCAGCGTTTATCCTTTGGTGGCATCCAGCCAGATACTTGCATACCCCTATCCAGATATACAAAGGCATCTCGGGATCTAACTTTTTCCGAGAGAGGCAGCGCACGTAGTCGTGGGAAGAGCTTGAAGAGCATGTTTCTTGGTTGCACTTTGGTTAACAATTGATTGGCTTATTATCAAATACAGGACACTTTTATAGTCTTTATATTCGTAGTGGTTATTTTTAACTCAGTATTTTTAGCTACTTCACAAAAAAAAAGGGTATAATAAAGTTTTAAAATAGTTTTGAAAGATTAAGTGTACATGAGTGCGAATAAAGCCTAGATTTTTATACAAATTTATATGCATTTATATGAATACCAACAAATCAAAAGAAAAAATTAATTTTATTCATTGTTTTTCTATATAATACTGCTAGTTCATAATGTAGAAACTTTGAAACTAGATTCCAGGGCATCTCAAAGTTGTAAATTCTTATTAACTGCATTCTTATTTTTATACTCTGTTTTCCAAAATGGAAAAAAAGAGTATATTGGGTTTGTGAAATGTCCGTCTGTCCGTCTGTCTGTCCGTCTGTCTGTCCGTCTGTCTGTCCGTCTGTCTGTCCGTCTGTCTGTCCGTATGAACGCAGGTTTTTTCCACAATTTTGAAGCTAGAGCAACCAAACTTGGTATACATGTTGGTATATACCATAGGCAGACAAAGTGTAAAGATCTCCCCCCCCCACCCCCACCCCTTCCCCCACAAACCGCAAAAACCTATATCTTCCACAGTTTTACAGCTAGAGTAACCAAATTTGACATAAAGACTAGTGACCACACCCTTGACCGACCTGCCAAAAAAAAATATGCCACGCCCACTACCACCCCCGCAAATGAGCTAAACCTGTATCTCCTACACCCTTATAGCTAGAAACCCCAAATTTTGCAGTATGACTCCATTTGAACTCTTCGATAGATTGGAGAAAAAAATTTTTACGTACAGAAAACAGAGTATATCGCAGTCGGGTGAGCCCGACTGCAACGTTCTTACTTGTTCTTTTTTTAATTAGTTATGCTGTGAATTTTATTTTTTGAATAATTTACTTTGGGAAACTTAAAGTCTGTTTGTCAATTGTTGTTCTTACGAAAAAGAATTCTTAAGTTCAACTTTTACATGTCAAATTAGTTTGCACAACTGTCCTTGCCGTCTACTTTGTTAAGCAGGACATTTAACTGTTCAAAGAAAATAGCAGCAACATTGTCTATTGATAAGCAAAAGGTTAAGGGCTTAAACGTCACGAAACAATAGTTTTTACAAACATATTTTAATAACATTTGTTAACTAATATTGCCAGCATTCAATGCACCAGAAAAAATAGAAATGTGGAAAACCGGAAAATATGGCAAGGAGTGTGAGCAATGCAGGCTCATCAGACAACTTGTTGTTTGGCTGTGGAAAGTCAGTCCATTTGGTTGCCGTCGGTTATTTGTAGTATTTGAAATATGCGGCGTACGCTGCGTGTGAACTATTTTCTTAAGATTCTTCTTTTCCTTTACCGCTGCCTCAGGAGCCAAAAGACTGCGGATGCTTGAACTTTGCAAGGATTTCGCCTTCATTGCTGCTTCCTACTTTGAGCTTTTGTGTGTGCATCATGTGTGTGAATACATACATATATCTCAAAGTGTTTCTATTCCCATTGAAAGCAACTGTGAGTTATTTTTATAGAGCTACTTTATGTATATGCGAACATATGTGTGTATGTATCTATGCATGTGGCTCCAGTAAAATTTTTAGAATGCAAACAAAAAATTAGAGAAAGAAAAGATACGTTGCACAAAATGCGCTGTCAACTTTGAGCGACGGTTTATTTATATGAGCCACTATTGAGTTGAAATGCGTTTTGATCGTTTTGATTGTATACTCTTGGAAAGCATATTGCTAAGAAGATTTTGGGATATTGAAAAAGGGTATTTTGAACATAAACTGATGTAAGCCAACATATGTAAGCTTTATTATTAACAAGTAAGAACGTTGCAGTCGGGCTCACCCGACTGCGATATACTCTGTTTTCTGTACGTATATTAAATTAAGTTCTTTTAAAGACTACTAATATATATATGCTTCGAACTATAAAATTCTTTCTACTAAGTGCAGAACGCTGAAAACGCCCAAAGCAGAGCGAGACGCGTACTTGTCAAAATGACCGCTCGTTTACTGGGGCGGTAGTGGGCGTGGCATTTTTTTTTTTGCAGGTCGGTCAAGGATGTGGTCAGTAGTCTTTATGTCAAATTTGGTTACTCTAGATGTAAAACTGTGGAAGATATAGTTTTTTGCGGTTTGCGGGGAAGGGGTGGGGGTGAGGTGGAGATCTTGACACTTTGTGTTACTATGGTATATACCAACATGTATGCCAAGTTTGGATGCTCTAGCTTCAAAACTGTGGAAAAAAACTGCGTTCATACAGAAGGACGGACAGACGGACGGACGGAGGGACATTTCACAAACCCAATATACTCTTTTTTTCTCTTTTTTTGGGAAACAGAGTATGAAAAGAGTGATTTACGAATATTAATATTTATGAATATTCGCTTACACAGTGATAAATGTTCAACTTTCAGTCGAGTCTTTGTATGCAACCATAAAAATTAAAGTAGTTTGAAGATTCCATGTGCTTTCAAGCTCTTTAATGAAGCTTAAAATGCGCTTAATGGTATGCACTCAAGTCATTAAAGATAGTTTGATACTTTAATTTAATTCAAAGGTTTTTAATCAGGGCTAAAACTAGCTTCACCTTATAGACCATTTTAAATTCAATGATGCCACGCCTACATCCCACTCCTTAAAAAGGATAAAAAGAGTATCTAGCAGTTTGCTTTGCTTTCAAGTGCTTTCAAAGCTCTTTGCTTAGCTGTTTAAATGAGATATATGTACATATGTATTTAAGTTTGGTGCAATTCAGTCTTGCTTTGAATATTAATCAAATATTTAAGTGTCACGATTAATTAATGTCAGTTTACCAAGAATAAAACAGCTTCAACAGAGATATACACTTTCAATTCTTTGTTGTTATTGTGCGCCAATTTATTGCATGCTTGCAATCAAATAATTCAAGTGCTGCAATCTAGAAAAATTACCCGCTATATATGCAGCAATTTATTTGAGTTTTTTTTAATTAAAGAGTATCAGGGACAACAAAGGTTGCTGCAACATTTGCCAAACGCACAGACATAAATCAAGCAAACACGACGCCGTCTGAGTCTGCCCTCTGTCAGGACATTGAACAAGGACATAAACATGGACAAGCTGCAGATTTGACTTGGGCAACAGTTGGCAACAGTTGCACATAGAACTAGTTGAAAATTTGTGAATTGCATTTCCAAAATGAGAGTGTGTGTGGTGTGTGTGTGTGTTAGACAGGGGCCTAAAGTGGATGGCTTCGGGGATGCTGCGGCAGGAAATTTGGTAAAGTTTTAGCCAAAAAACTAACGAGCATCAGTGTAAACTGTCGCGTCGAGTTCTCATTTAACTTGCAAGCAAAATCAAGCAAAAAACTCGAAACTGGCAGCCCCAGCACATTAGTTTAGTGCCCATATTGCAACCAGGGATTTGAGCTCTGATCCCTCTTACTGCTGCAGTACTTTTCGATTTGTCAGTTGAACATTTTACAGCAACTACAAATTAGTTTAGGGATGTTATTCTTATGTGATGCATACATTTGGGCGCATTTGATTAGTGAATACCCTAAAAGGAATTACAAGTGTATTCCATGAACTGAAAGTACAGTATTTGATAATGATAGTACTAATGCTAATGCTAATGCTAATGCTAATGCTAATGCTAATGCTAATGCTAATGCTAATGCTAATGCTAATGCTAATGCTAATGCTAATGCTAATGCTAATGCTAATGCTAATGCTAATGCTAATGCTAATGCTAATGCTAATGCTAATGCTAATGCTAATGCTAATGCTAATGCTAATGCTAATGCTAATGCTAATGCTAATGCTAATGCTAATGCTAATGCTAATGCTAATGCTAATGCTAATGCTAATGCTAATGCTAATGCTAATGCTAATGCTAATGCTAATGCTAATGCTAATGCTAATGCTAATGCTAATGCTAATGCTAATGCTAATGCTAATGCTAATGCTAATGCTAATGCTAATGCTAATGATAATGATAATGCTAATGCTAATGCTAATGCTAATGCTAATGCTAATGCTAATGCTAATGCTAATGCTAATGCTCATGCTAATTCTAATGCTAATGCTAATGCTAATGCTAATGCTAATGCTTATGCTAATGCTAATGCTAATGCTAATGCTAATGCTAATGCTAATGCTAATGCTAATGCTAATGATAATGATAATGCTAATGCTAATGCTAATGCTAATGCTAATGCTCATGCTAATTCTAATGCTAATGCTAATGACAATGCTAATGCTAATGATAATGCTAATGATAATGATAATGATAATGTTGTTATCTTAAGCTGAAACCAAATCTTTCCGTTCAATAATAATCCCCTTAAACAAACTCTAAAAGCTTCTCAACAGAAAAATTCCTCAAAACTTTTGTTTCAATGCATTGTTAAAAACATCTTTCTCTCTATCTCTGTCTCACTATTTTACTCATACGCGGACAAACTATTACCAAAGGTCTCCCAAAAGTATGCAACACAATGCAACTTCAAATCGCAAATAAATCGGGCATGGTCCTCAGTTTCCCCTTCTCCACCTAAACCGCCCACACTCCCCTGCGCTCTGGGTGTGTTTTGTGAGCAAACTTTTGCAACATTTATCTTCGTTATTATGACGCCCGAATGGGCTATCAGCGCCAAGTGGAACGACTGTTAAATATTTGGAGAACACAGCGACAGTTGGAAACAAAATGCGTTCAGGCCCTAATGCGGGCTACTGGCTAAGCACATTCTTCGCTCTCTCAAACTCCCTTCCCCACTCCCTGTCCCTGTCCCGTAGTGTCAAAAAATGCTACAACTTGTCATACACCAGAGCCAAAGACAGGAAACTGGGAGTCCTGAGCAAGGGACCGAACAGTTGCATTTCGCGTGGATGAAATAGAACAAAGAGCAGCGTTGAGCATCTGAAAGAGAGAGAGGGAGACGTGCAGTTGTAAACGGCAAGGAAATGGGTAACTTTTTCCTGCACTTAATTAGTTTGGGCATAAGTGGAGCAGAAAAAGTTCTGCACCATGTTCCAGAATTCTGCGAACTGCAAAGACGAAGACGGCGACGGCGGCAAGTAAACCAAGGGGCAAGTGCGAGACAGGCAGTAGTCGAGTCGAGTCGAGTCGAGGCGATGTCTCCAGTGTCGACGGTTTGTCATCTGTCTCCATGTCCTGTGTGTCCTTATTTCCTTTGTGTTTGTGTGTGTGTGTGTGCATGTATGTTGCCTAGGAAATTGCCTCATAAATGTTCATTACACAGTTCTGTGCAACTGTCGAATGAATGGGCGTTCTGCTCTGCTATGAGTTTTTGGGGCGTGGCAGCTGCTCGACAATTCAACCAAAACATTATTGCAACGAATAATTTTTCCCTGATTTATTAACGCAATTCTAATGAAACAATAGATTTTCCAGCATCATACTGAGAATTTATATGGCACAGACAAGTGTTGGTTTTATTATTAAATATAGATGTAGCATGTGAACATGAAACTAGCGTATTTTAAAGGTGATCACAATGTGATATATGTATGCTTGAAAATTTTGAAAGTTGAAAAATCAATTTTGTATGTAACAATTCAAATGAATTCAATTTAATTATAAATTTTACTTTTGTAGTACTTAGGACTTAAATTAAGACATAGATCTTAATGATTTTGTAGAAATTTACTTATATATTTTGATTTTCTCTTTGGCACAATAGATTTTGACTAAGTTTGCGGAGGCGAAATTGTCTTAATAATTTAAAAATAGGAATTACTTCAGAAAAAATCTTTTCAAACGTGGAAACTGGAGCTGGCCTGTCCCAGCCAACCATATACGGATTCAACGAACAAAGGAATCCCATTACGACTCCTCAAAGTAATGTTTCCGGAGCGCTCCGATAATGGAGTGAAATGGAACTCCCATACAAACTCCTTAAATGATCGATTCTGGAGCGCTTCTAATTGAAGTGAAAAGGAAGTCTGACAGAGCACCGTTTGGGAATGTTTAGGGCGTTTAGAAGCACTAAAATTCCCAACTCTTTATTCTATCATTTTATGTCTTGGCAGAATAGTCTGGGAGCTTCATTTTTATACTCTTTTTTAAATTTTTTGAAAAAAAAAAGAAAAAAGAGTATATTGGGTTTGTGAAATGTCCGTCTGTCCGTCTGCCCGTATGAACGCAGGTTTTTTTGCACACTTATACCAAACTTGGTATACATGTTGGTATATACCATTGGCAGACAAAGTGTCAAGATCTCTTATGCGATTTGCTTTAAACTCATTTTCAAAGATCAATATGAAAATTCATTTAAGACTGCACACCAATTTTCTGGAAAATTCACATTCCCGGGTGGAAAGTGGGTGGTAAAAAGGCGAAAGTTGAGTTCTTATGCGATTTGCTTCAACCTCATTTTCAAAGATCAATATGAAAATTCATTTAAAACTGCATACCAATTTTCCGGAAAATTCACATTCCCGGGTGGAAAGTGGGTGGTAAAAAGGCCAAAGTTGAGTTCTTATGCGATTTGTTTCAAACTCATTTTCAAAGATCAATATAAAAATTCATTTAAGACTGCACACCAATTTTCTGGAAAATTCACATTCCCGGGTGGAAAGTGGGTGGTAAAAAGGCGAAAGTTGAGTTCTTATGCGATTTGCTTCAACCTCATTTTCAAAGATCAATATGAAAATTCATTTAAAACTGCATACCAATTTTCCGGAAAATTCACATTCCCGGGTGGAAAGTGGGTGGTAAAAAGGCCAAAGTTGAGTTCTTATGCGATTTGTTTCAAACTCATTTTCAAAGATCAATATAAAAATTCATTAAAAACTGCATACCAATTTTCCGGAAAATTCACGTTCCCGGGTGGAAAGTGGGTGGTAAAAAGGCGAAAGTTGAGTTCATATGTGATTTATTCCTTACTCATTTGCAAAGATCAATATGAAAATTCATTAAAAACAGCATACCAATTTTCCGGAAAATTCACATTCCCGGGTGGAAAGTGGGTGGTAAAAAGGCCAAAGTTGAGTTCTTTTGCGATTTGCTTCAAACTCATTTTCAAAGATCAATATGAAAATACATTAAAAACTGCATACCAATTTTCCGGAAAATTCACATTCCCGGGTGGAAAGTAGGTAAAAAGCCCAAAGTTGAGGCTATATGCGATTTGCTTCAAATCATTTTTCTTAGATCAAGATGAAAATTCATTTAAAACTGCAACTGGAAAATTTACCCTGTTGGGTAGAAAACTGTTGGTTAAGGTTGTAGGAAGTTAAATTTTTGTGCGAATATGATTTTATACGGGGCGTAGCACCGCACGCCGGGAAATGCTAGTATACCTTTAAAAACATTCTTGTTGCCTTTCATAAACCAAAACACCAAATTCGTACTTCTCGCTTTTGTTGAAGCAGCTTAATCACAACATTGTTTGCTTGTCTTTTTTATCTCGCTCGTGTTTTATGTGGCTCGTTGAATGACCCCAAGCGTTAATTACACACCTGTGCTTATCACAGTTACAGTTATGGCGGGTATATATATATGTATATATATAGATACTGAAACTGCACAGTAGCTGCTAAAAATGAACTGACACACTTGTAATGCACATTAAGCAAAGCACAAAATCGCAGTGGGTTGCCCCTGTCTGTCCCATCATTTGTAGCAATAAGCAAACAATAAAACATTAGGCACCAGCTGATACAGCAGCATATACTTGACACTCCACCGAACTACCCCCTCTGCCCCCATCTGTCCCCTTCCTGTCAGCGAGCTGCTTAGCGCCCCTAATGCGATTATTAAGTGCCAAGTGCGTTGGCAGCGTGTAAAATTCATTATATTAGCCCCGCTGTGCGAGTTCATTGGCTTCATCCTCCTACGTTCCAGCCTCCTTCCAAACACACACACACATATACACACAGGGCTCACTCGGTCATGCATTGCGCGTACTCAATATCCTGGGCAGGATCCGTGCAGCAGCAACAGCAGCAATACCGGTTTCAAGCTTCTTCTGCGGTCCGCCGCCTGTGTCGCAATAAATTAAGAGCACAAATAAATCATCCATTTTAATGTGACAGTTCCGACAAAACGCGTAACGCGTCCCGCCTGCAGCGGCACCCACTCCACCTCCGCACCCTGCCTTTACTCCAGCCTCAATGCTTCTACAACAGGACATTGTTTTGAATGAAGCACAGCTCCACCTCCAATTTCTGTATGCCCCAATTCCCCCACCACCCCCATTCTTGTTTTTGGCCATATTTAGCGGGTTCATTCTTATGGCTTGGCTCATTGTTTGCACATTGTGTGTGGTAGCCAGGCACTTCCGTGGCTCCTGTTTCTGCTCCAAGTTCACCTACTCCATCTCCTTTTACTCGCATTTTGTTTGCACTAAGTACTTGGCCTAACTGCGGCACTTAATATTTTCGATTGGCGCGCGCGTTTTTCTTTGGGCCATGTGGGCAGCCTTCCAGCTTAGCAGCATTGAGTTTCCGTTATGGAAGTGCCGCCATTACACAGTGAGAAAAATATGTGTGCGGTGAGCAATTGTAAAAGCCTTTTAAGTTGTGCAACAGTGCGTATGATTAATACGATTTATTGAGCTTTCAGTTTTCTACACATAAAGGTCAACAATTGGCATTCAGACAAAAGCCTCGATGTGCATTTTATTTTCAAGCTTCAATTTAAATAGTTGATGTTAGTTGAAAAACACAAAAATACAAATGTATAATTTTGTGTGAGTGTTAAAGTGTATGTTAATCTATTTCAGTCAAGCATATTAAGGAATATGCCAACTAAATTTATAATTTACAAAATTTTAGTATTTTATGTTAAGTTTTTAATGAAGTGTAACAAAAATTTCACAAACTATCATAATTAAATTGTTGGTCACTAAAAAATATAATTAACAAGTAAGAACGTTGCAGTCGGATGCACCCGACTGCGATATACTCTTTTTTTCGCCTCTTTGTGGAGTGGGAAGTGAGCGTGGCAATTGTATTTTTGTTAAAATCTTTCAAGTTTTGCCATCAATTTAAATTTGGTTGGGCCCGTTCTACAGGTTTGGAAGAAACCCACTTTGCTGGAATGGTAGACGCTCTTGGGTAGGCGTGGCAAAATTATTTATTATTGGAGATTTTGGCACTTTGCCTATGGTATGTATATATCAACATGTATACCAAGTTTAGTTGCTCTGGCTTCAAAACTGTGGAAAAACCTGCGTTCATACGGACAGACGGACAAATGGACGGACGGACGGACAGACGGACGGATATTATTTTGTTCAAAAAAATTAAAAAAGAGTATCAAAATGGGCCAACTAAATGTACAGTTCAGTTTTGAGAAAACTATGTGAGTTAAAAAATAAGAAAGTTCATATCTTAGATAGTTTGAAACTTAAGAAAGCTATAATTTGTTGAATTTTTCGGCATCTTTTCGAATAAAAGTGTTTTGAAATATTTACATCTAGTTTTTTTGATGTTAGCAATGCTTTTTAAGTACAGTTTCGTGATTTTCGATACAAAATGAAAATGAATACTAGAAATTACATAATTTTCAAATTTTGAAGTCTGTTCCACCTTCACCTTACGAATCAATTTCACAGAAAAGTGGGTATTGTGATTTAGTAAACAAGAAAAACCCTTTAATTTCTTCTGCGATCATTTAATTTTAACGCGAAAGGCCACGTCTCAATGCCAAAAAAAGAAGATTCAAACGATTTCATCCCAAGGACTTGCACACAAGAGTCATAGAATACAATTTTTCTTTGCCATTTAAAAAACTTAGTAATGTATAATAGCTGTAAAATAAATGTATATAAGTAAATTCTCAATAATAGATTAAGCTGCTGTGTTATAATAGCTGTAGTTAGTTTTAGTTATTATAAAAGTATGCTACATAATATTTAGTACATACATATGTATATATACAATTTCTTTGAAACTGGTTTCACATTTAATAATGGAAACATTTCAAAAATGCAAGAAGATTTATGTTAAATGTTTTTAAATTTCTTACCTGCTTCAACAATGTTATCGAAGTCTGGAATATCTTGCATAAGAGCTGTTTTATTGATTTAGTGCCACAGTTATCTACAACGACAGCTAATGTCGAGGTTTGCTATAAAACTACAAACTCTCAATTAATTTATAAGTATAAGTACTTGAACGTTTAATAATGCAGTTGCTTCCACACAAAGTTACTATAGCCATCAATTAAAAGAATACAAAATGTTATTGACTTTGGTATTGCATTGCCAGTCAGAAGATCATTAACTTAGCTTTAAACTGTTCGAGGTGCAGAAATCAAAGAAATACAATAAAGCATCTGTGATTGTTGCTTGCCTTATGCTATTTTCATAGAATTTGCAGTTCATTTGAACAGCACTTCAGAATTGCTGCAAAGGATAAAAAAGATGACAATGTCAGTTGGCTTGGTAAGAGAGTTCAGAGTGCAGAGTGCAGAGTGTAGAGTGTAGAGTGCAGATTGGCACATCTTCATCTGTTGACACCTCATATCCTTTGAACATTTTCCAATTGAATTGGCTTTTGCGACCACTTCTCTGTGTCTGTCTCTTCCATACTGTTTCACTCTCTCAGGTGCCATTAGAAATATTGCGCGTCCTTTCGATTCGATTTCTTTATTAGAAAAATCTTTTTGTTGCATTCGATGTGCTGCCAAGTAGAAAGTGGATAACGGGAATAGCAATGGAAATGGCAATGGCAATAGCAATGGCAATAGCAATAGCAATAGCAATAGCAATAGCAATAGCAATAGCAATAGCAATAGCAATAGCAATAGCAATAGCAATAGCAATAGCAATAGCAATAGCAATAGCAATAGCAATAGCAATAGCAATAGCAATAGCAATAGCAATAGCAATAGCAATAGCAATAGCAATAGCAATAGCAATAGCAATAGCAATAGCAATAGCAATAGCAATAGCAATAGCAATAGCAATAGCAATAGCAATAGCAATAGCAATAGCAATAGCAATAGCAATAGCAATAGCAATAGCAATAGCAATAGCAATAGCAATAGCAATAGCAATAGCAATAGCAATAGCAATGGCAGGTAAGGCACTGTGATTGTGAAACATAGATAGACTTTGAAAATACTATATGAAATGTTGCAAATACACGAACATAATTATAGTAGTGGTAGTATTCTGTAGCTGTGTGTGTGCGTCTCTGTGTGCTGCCTCAGCAATTCAATTGGTCTGGGCACTTTCAAATTTTTTCTAGTAGATTTGCGTTATAAAGCAGAAAATATAAATTACAGTTTCCTTTTGATCAAATACGAACTATAAACTAAGCTGAGTATCACAGCTTTTCTATATTTAATTTTATTAGCTTATAGTAAAAATACAATGAAAACGAAACCTAATTGAACAAAATTCTAGTACACTACTATTGTCGAAAGTGTCGATTAGCTATTAAAAGACAATTGACCTCTTACTAACTGTATTAATTGGCTTTTGTTTTAAGAACTTTGTGAAAAAATATTTTCATATAGTTTTATTTGCCATTTTTACACCCTGTTCCTAATAAATACGTGTAAATGTATGAAACAACTTGAACTCTGGATTCTGTTTGCAAACAACATCAAATCAGGCGCTTAATAAGCAAAATGGCTGAAGCAACACCATTAAAAACTCAGCAAAATTGTGGCTAAAACTGCAAGTGTTGATTGTGAGGCTGGGCTGTGTGTTATTGTCTGTTGCACACAGGCAGCGGGCAACCAACAAACATCCAGAAAAAACAAGTAAGTTCGTTGCAATCAAATGCTCCCGATTGCGATATACCCTTTTTTTAAGAACATCTCTGGTGAACATCAATATCTTTAAGACTTTGGCCAACATGCATGCAAAGTTTGGTTGCTCAAGCTTTAAATCTGTGTACAGACATTTCACAAGCCCAATATGCTCTGGTAATAAATTTTGGAAACAAGAGTACAACAAGCCAAAACAACTCAATCATCCAAACGAGACAAAGAACAGCAGCCACAACGTTGTCTGTGTTGCCGAGGAGGCCGTAATGAACATCAATTGCAGTGTTTGGCCGTAGAACCGCGCGATATTTTGTAATTAGACAAAAAAGGCATTTTCATTTCTCGCAAACCGAAATTGGCAGCAATTCCTGACACACACGAACTCTACGTTCCTCCCTCACCGCGAAATCCTGCCCCTTAGAAACAACAGCATCAGCAGCAGCCATAACCATGGTAAACAATTTAACCAAAAAGCAAACATGCAACGAATATGGTAAAACTCATTAGTGCCAAATGCAGCAGCAAAATTGTCAGGGCAGCCACCCCATACCTCTCTCCCTCTCTCTCTCTTTCTCTTTTTCTCGCAAAAGAAATTCATGCATATTCGTATTTCACATTTCACATTTCACATTTCACATTTCCCATTTCCCATTTCCCATTTCCCATTACCCATTATCCATTATCCAATGCACAGTTCACATTTGGTTGTTAGACATTTTTGACACGCGTAAATTTCAACGCATTTCGAATTTTTGGACAACAATGTTAACCGACAAATTATTGATAATTAGGTAAGCGGCTGCAGTTTTCCTTTTGGTCTTGTTGTTTTTGCAGTTTGAACAGGTGCTGTTTGAAAAACAGTTCTTTTTTTTTGTTTTGTTTTTTTTTTTTGATATCATTTGCAAATTTATAAGCAATTTGCATGCAAGCCTTATTTCTATACAACATTTATTGATGATTGTGTTTGCAGTCAGTGAACTGAAATCATGTTAAATTTGTATGCCAGCTGCCATACCTATAGCCTATGGCAAATGGAAACTACATATGATTTGTAAATGCTTCGATGAAATTACATTGAACTTTCAAAAGTTTTTTTTTACATATATGGATACTGTTTTGAACTCTAAAACTCTAAAGGACCCTTTTGACAACGTTTATAACTATAAATATCATTAGGAAATATATATAACATATGTATTGCATTCATTTCATAATTATTTTATATATCTACGATTCTTACAAAAATAATAAATCTACTGTTATAAAAAAAAAACAACAGTCGAGTCATGTCCGTCATGTCCGTCTGTCCGTCTGTTTATATGCGTTTTTCAAGACTTTGTTTTAGAGCTATCTTCATGAAATTTGGCACAGATGCTTCTTCTTATTGCAGATAGTACCTATAGTTGAATTGGCCAGATCGGACCACTATAACATATAGCTGCCATAGGAACGATCGGTTGGAAAATTAGTTTTTGTATGAAAAACTTTTTTGTTTTTCAAGATAACTCAACCAAACTCACTAAAATTAAGTTTAAAGATATTTTATACATGATGACAAATTTTCATCAAAATCGGACGACTATATCTTATAGTTGCCATAGGAATGATCGGTTGAAAATAAGTTTTTGTATGAAAAACTTTTGTGTTTTTCAAAATATCTCGACCAAACTCACTCTGTCCAAAATTAAGCTCAATCCACATACTATCTCATACCTCTAAGATGTTAATTTTTTAATCCACAATCAGCCCTGTTTTACTTTTCTTTTCTGCTGAAATGAATTACCAAATTGAAAATAATTCAGAATAAAAAGAATGAATTACCAAATTGAAAATAATTCAGAATAAAAAGTAGTCGAAAAGGAGAACATTCCCGATTGCAATAACTAGCCATGCGATAAATATATTTTTATTTACATGAATTGGTATACTCGTAAGAAGTTATTTTATTTTCCCCAGAAGCTACTCAGCTGACAACAGCAGCTTAAAACTTTCAGAAAGTTTTCATCTATTTATTTAATTACTTTAATTAGTCACACCCAAGGACGACAAACACGCACCAAACTCATATGCGCTTCGTGAACTTTGCCATTTTTTGCTACGTTTATTCATTAATCAGCTTTGAGTTTTCTTTGACGCCAGGTTTGCCAGTTGCTTTCCGTTACGTTGTTCGCAGGACCTGCCAGTTCCTGTTCCTGTATTCTGGAGCTCTGGCACTGTAACTGCTCGTTTAATTTTTAACTTTGAGCACAGATGTGAACTTGACGCCTCAGTCCAGCCTCCTGCTGCTCAGCCACGCCCATTTCTTAACACCCACAACGTTAGCAGCTAATTTGCTTGGACAGATTCGGAGGAGGTGTTTATACATAAAGCAACAGCTTTTAAAATGTCAAAGACGTATACCCTTGATATTTGTACAAAAACAAATTTTTTGGATGGATCGTTTTATGATAAACGTAATTGTATTTTAGTTATATTTGATAAAATTTTATAAAGTTTAAATCAAGTTGCACTTGTTGTGTTTGATTGAAATATTTTTCAAAACAACAAGTTTTTATAATCAATTTATTGTTTTTATGGCAGCTACTTGATATAGTTATCTGATATTGTTATCAGATAGCTTGAGAAAGAAAAAAGTTGTTCTTGCAAATATTTACTTATAGATTTATTATGTTCTATGGCAGCTTTAAGCCATAGTGGTGCCTATTTAAGTTGTTAAGTTTAGCTATATTTTAAAGATATTATAGATATTAATGAAATGAATTGGAAAGGAACTCCTTTTGCCCAATAAGTACATACATTGTTTACAAGATTTCAGGAAACTTGCATTAAAATTAAGTCTAAGAAGTTAAAGAACTTTCTTTTTGATTTCAAAGATGATGAGAAAATCATAATACCCTCCGCAAGGGTATACACAAATCAGGCCACTGACGTCATTAACGTCTATGTATTTAAAGAATGAAAAGTTTCCAAATGTCGACATCCAAAAAAAAAAACAGAAAGAAGAAAATGTTTTTAATTGAATATTTTTCGGGGCGCCTGCAACTTTTCTTAAGGACAAACACAAACAAGCAAAGCAGCTGAAAAATCAACGTCAAATTGGGTTAGTTGCTAAATTTGCTGTTGCTGATGTTGGGCGGAGCAAATCGAATCTGGTGCGCATTATTCAGGCCAGGCCAAACACTTGGCCTCGACAAGCAGAAGAAGGATGCTGTTTGGCAGTGCGGCAACTGCAGTGCAAAGCAAAATCATTAAAATTAGATTACAAAATCCTTCGGTGGTGTCACATTTCCGGCGGAAATTGCACTTTGCGTGCGGCAGGCAAACGTGAATGCCTTCCTGGCGCCAGGTCCAGGATTTCCATCTACCATGCAAAATGACAGATTAGTTAATAAAATCTTTTTGCTTGGCATTCGTTTTGTCCGCAAGTGGCTCGGACTTGGGGTAAAAACTACTGTTACATGCAAATTTGTCATCAGTCCGGGGCAATAAAATATGCAAATTTCCTTCTTATGACTGTCTTCGAAGTTTTCCGCTTATGTTTGTTTTTATATATATTATTTTTCGTTTTTCTTCAGTTTTTCTCTTTTTTTTTTATTTTTTTTGTTCTGGTGACAACAACTGCAACGGTTAAAAGTGTCGAAAAGTTCCTTTTGCCAGATCCTTCGTGTTGAGCGGTCTCTGTCAGTGACAAGGCAGAAACTTCAGAATAGCAGACAGGCAAACTACAAAGAAATAAAGAAAGAACAGCAAAGGTTTGAGATGGCAGCGTGACATGTTTGTGCCCTTAAGAAATGGTAAAAATGTAGACAATTTAAAGGTGAGCTAACTATAATTAATTCCTAAGTATTTCTAAAGCTATTCTATATTCTAACTTAATTCTTTCAAACAGCTTGAAAGTGGTATTTTTAATCCCTGCACTCAATAAATATTTGAAAGAAACAGCCTTTATTTTGGGTCGACATCAAATTTATGGAAGAATCTATGTTCACTCTTCTCGCTCATTGAGAGATAAATAAAAACGAACTCTTGACCGTGTTTCGAACCTTAGAACTTATGCATAAGAACATCTTTTACGAGGTTATGTCCTGTGGTAGTTATATCAGAACTATTGTTCTTGACTAACGTTTAAAGTGAAATATAACACTTGTATATCTTGAAATATGACCTATATAACTCATATTCACACGCTCACATCTCCTACAATAACAAAAAACAGTCAAATGGCAGACTTGTTGCATTATTTGCAGCATTTTCATGGCATCGTGAGTGAGTAGCAGGAAAAAAAAGTTTCGTTAGTTTGTTTCATTTTTTGGGGTCTTAGGAAAACGCATAAGCATGTTATAATATATGCACATTATAAAAAGCGATGCTGCGCTAGACAAAAGCCGAAAAGAATTTCGCACAGTCATGCAACGACAGAGAGAAGAGAGAAAGAGAGACAACTGCACAGACATTTATTATATGTAAGTTCACATTATATTCGTATATGCGGAATATTTTGGATTCGCTTTTTTGGCTTTCATAATTTCCTTCCTACAGCTTTTTTTTATGTTTATTTTTATTTTTATTTTCGGCTTTTTCTCTGTTGACAACTGCTTGCAAAATGTATTCTGGCATTTATTTATTTGTGTTTTACGCTTTGACAGTTTTATTTCTTCTTCTAACGAATCGTATAGAGAGAAATATATATTTCTTAAGAGTTTTGCAGCAAGAAATGCAAAAAGTTTTCAAGTGCAGACAACGTTGCGTATGCGTAATAAATAGTTATTGCAATTTATGCAATAAAAGCTGTGAAAAAAGTCACTCAAATGTGCATTGAGAGAAGTGCTTTTCAGAAATTGATACAAAAAGTTTGCATAGAAACTGTTGGTAAGTAAAATTAAATGATATTTCATAGAAAAAAAGTAACAGTTAGTTATAATCACTTCTGGTTTGTATATACTCTTTGATATGAGAAACTATACCAGATAGTTAGATTGCATTTCGTGTATGTATGACATTCGGTATTTAAAGTGATTTTTTATTACATTTTTTCCGTCTTCCCTCGCAATATAACAAAATATTACATTTTATATTAATATTGATATAAAAAGTATTTTTTGAAACCATTTGTTAATGTGATAAAATTGAATTTAAATAAATTATTTAAATAATTTGTATATACATACATATGTACAAAGTATACCAAAGTCAAAAATTCTCTAATATTCAACACATTTTCAATCTAAAATTCAGTTGTAATTTCAAAACCCTTTAATAAACATACTATGAACTAAATCGAAAATCAAAAAATAAAATGTATTTCCACTTGATTAAGTTGGTCCCTTGTGTGGAAAACCCGAAAAACCAAACAAAATTTAACACACAATGCAATCAAGTTAAACAATATGAAGTCACAAATCTAAAATACCAAGAATGAACAAAGCAAATTGAAGTGATAAAGAGAAAAAGAGACAGAGAGAGCGAGAGAGAGAGAGAGAGAGAGAGAGAGAGAGAGAGAGAGAGAGAGAGCAGTGTGAGAAAAGTGGATAGGAAAATTGAAATCAAATTAAATTGCAACACCATTTTGCAATGAAAATCGGAAGAAAATCATTGACATCGTTAGATACGAGCTGCAGCTGGCAGAGCTGTGTCCAAAATACTCAGCCCAGAGGCAATATGCGAGGTGCACTGAACTGTGCAGTCAGAGCTGCACAGCTAAGTCCTGTTTTGTGACCCCGTACACTTCTTCAATTCACTTTGGTGACCCCGTGCACTCCTTCCACTCACTTTGGTGACCCCCATACAGACCCTACTCTGCCCCCCTTGTGTCACCATAACCGTACACCCTTCGAGGCCCGGCGGCAGCCAAATTGCTGAGGAGCAAAATGTTGATGAGATGAGCGCGAGCTGGCAGCTCAGCCAGCTGTGCACCACGGTGCGTATGTGTAATGTGTGTATATGTATGTACATATGTATGTATGTTTATAAGAAAGTCACAGAAAATGCATCCGGCAACTGCTGCTTTGCCATTTCCGAAACATTTAGCATTGTATATGTGTGTTTGTGTATGTGTGTATGTGTGTGTGTTGTGTATGTGTGTGTGTTTTGTGTACTTTCTGAAGTCATGGCAGCAAATCGGTTGAAGTCAGCTAAAGATTCAACGATGCCTGCAGGCAAATTTTCTTTTTTTTTTATGCTGTTCAACTTTTAATACATTTGACAGCCGTTTTATTTATGAAAATAAACTCAGCTGAGTTGGGGTTTTATGTGTGTTATAATATTATGAAGTGAGGGGGGCTACTTTAAGTAGCGTAGCATTTAAGTTGAATAACATGTTGGTTAACCATCAGAAGATTTTCTTTTACTACTTTTATCTTATCAAATTTAATCGATAAATAAATAAATATACAAATAATAGTTAATATGAATAGTTATCATATTTGTATGCTCTTCAATTGACTATATTCGCAGATCTAATAGTTCCCTTCAAGTAAATTATTTTATTGTTATTACGTGTCTAGGAAAAATTGAGTATAAATGTCACCTGCTAAATGTTTTCTAAGGACTGCGAAAATTTTTAGTTTTTTTTTAGTTGATAGTCGTCAATATTACATTTTTAAATGTTTATGTGCTGTTAAGTATTCAAACTTACGTTAAAAATAGCAGCAAATAAAATAATAAATCGCACGCTCAAATGTTTAATTAGGTTTTCTTTTGCATTGTGACTTCTCAACTATGCATAAATAAATAGAAAATAAAATAAATGTGGAGTCGACACGTTTACATACATATGTATGTATATTGAGAGTCCAAATATTTGCTTTTATTTTTATGCTATGCAAATGACTAAATAAATATGAGCAGCAATATTATACTAATATTTGAGCCTTAAAAATATATACTAAAAATCACTGGATTAACATTCGTTATAAACAGCTTTTGATTGGATTATATAGCGATGTTTTTTTTTTTTTCTTTTGCTGAGGCTCCCCGGAGTACAATGATTGATTATTTATGGCCTGACGAAAAGTAGAATGTGAAATCTTTAACCATGTAACGATAACGCTATGCGGTGCACATATACTTCTATATATATATACATATATACCTTCATATATACAGTCTGTGGCTACTCTGATACATTTTCACGTAGTACACATAAAAAGTCAATTTCTGATTTGGGTCTGACACGATTTAATGGTGTCTGCGCTTCGCTGACAAATCGTGCCAGCGGTCAACAAGGGCTAGGGAGAATTCTGAAGGGAGGGCTGAAGTATCCATGTCGACCATGTCGTTGAAGTCGTGATAAACGTCAGTCATTCTTCCATTTCAGTCTGTCTGCTCATTGCTGGGGTTTGATTTTGACGAAATCTAATCAAAACGACGATGACAAAATAAATTGCCAACAAATCAAAGACAAAAAACTGTTAAAAATACAGAAAGAAAAAAAATTGACCCAAAACTGGCAAAGGAAGAATTTCAAGATACACATTTGTAGGATATGGCCAGCAATTCCTTTTTCTAGGCTACTGCCTAATGATTATTATACTTATACTTATACTTATGATGATGATCATCATGATATTTATTTCCATTTTCATGGCACAATTAGCCTTGGCAGCTGGCGACATTCAACGTCTGCGTCGACTTCTTCTTAATGGCATTTAAAGCATTATAAATAAAATTTAATAAAAGTCAGCTTTTGACTGGGTCGTAATTATAATTTAGTGCTACGGCACGCGCCCTTCATGCGGACAGGTGTAATTGTAATTACTCCACACTCAACACTCTCTGCACTTCCCCCACACACTCTCCCAACTCCCACAACTCTACACGCACTTCTATAGACCAGAACCAGAACCTGAACCCAACTCTCATAGCGAGAAATGCCCATTTAAATGGCTTGATTAATGCTAGCTACAAGCTACCAAGCGGCAACAAAAAACAAAACCAACAAAAACCAAATGCACAGTGGCTTAACATTGCTTAAAAATGCCAAAAGAATCTATATACAATGCATAGAGATCTTAACACTTTGTCTGCCTATGGTATATATACCAACATATATACCAAGTTTGGTTGCTCTAGCTTCAAAACTGTTAAAAAAAACTGCATTCATACGGACAGACGGACGGACAGACGGACAATTCACAAACCTAATATACAAGAGTATAAAAATGATTGAAAACTATTGACTATTTTTCTGCACAAATATATCCAAGAATTAACAGAGATATCAATGAAATGTCTAGAATTTTCAAAAACTTCCTCAGGGCTGATAAAATGGCAACTTCAACATAAGCGGAAGCTTTATGTATAAAATATTGTGCTAAAATATGCAAAAATAATGCATTATTTATCATTTATTGCGCATGAAATCTAAAACTATGCGTAAACATAAACTATGCATAAATACGTGAAAATTATTCTTTATTATTAGGGTTTTATGCACAAATTTGCAAAGATTATTAACACATTTATGGGAAATTCACTTTCGCAATATCTTACCGAAAGTAGAAAAGTCAACATTGATTTGGACATGTCCGTCAGAAGCAGCAATGAAATGAACTGCTTGAAGTGCAAATAATGCACTGCTTTATTTATTTTATACCATTGCAAATGATTTGCAAATTTTGAATGGTAAATAATTGTGAAAAGCCGAAGAAGAAAACTGGTGCAAAAAATAAAAAGAAAACCGTTGCGTTAAAAAAATAAGAATATTAAATAAATAAAAATTAAATAATATGATAAGAAATAAGAAAATGTTGACTTAAAAAGGCGTTTATTCGAGCACTACCTCACGTGTCAGCTTAAACCGTTTGAGAATTATAAAAAATTTTTTTTTTCATATTGGTTATGTTAGAGTGGCATGCTTTGATGAATATTGTGTGTTTTCTTTAGTTTTGATCAGCAAAAGTTATGTGTCTTTACAAAGATTTAAAACAATTAAGAACGTTGCAGTCGGATGCACACGACTGCGATATACCTTTTTTTTTTGGCCTCTTTGCGGAGTCAGAAGGCGCGGCAATTGTAGTTTTGCTCAAGTCTTTCAAGTTTTGCCATCAATTTAAATTTGGTTGGGCCCGTTCTACTGGTTTGGGAGAAACAAACATTGCTTGATTGCAAGGGCGGGGGTGGGCGTGACAAAAATATTTTTATCCAATTTTATTTATAGGGCAACAGAATTCAATTTGCAAAATTTGGTGATTCTAGCTAAAGGGGTGTGGGAGATGCAGACTTTGCTTATTTGTGGGGACGGGGGTGAGCGTGGCCATATTTCTTTTAGTCAGATCAATCAAGGAAGTGATTAGTAGCCCTTATGCTAATGTTGGTTGCTCTAGCTTCAAAATTGTGTAAAAAAGCCTGCGTTCATACAGACGGACGGACAGACGGACATTTCACAAACCCAATATACTCTTTTTTCTTTTTTTTTTCAATATTGAACAATATTTCTAGGCTTTTATGAATTATGTTACCACTGTGCAATGTGTGCTGACCAATGTGGTGCAGAAGTCCCTTTGAGGGCGCCACCAGCTAACCGACTCTTTTTCCGTTTTAAGTGTATTTATTTGCTCTTTATTTTTATGACTTGCCCCCGTGTAATTGACGCTGTGCGCTCTGCTCGGCAGCGTATTTTGATGGCCATATAGAGAAGCTCTTGTATATATAGTACTATAAGTGTGGAAAACGGAGAGGGAGAGGGTTTCAGCGTGGGAGGTGTGCGGAAAGCTATAAAGTGCAACTTGTTTTTTATGCTTTTTTGCTTAACAATTTTGCATGGCTTTTACATGTTGTTGTTTTTGTTGTGATAAATATGTGCGTGTGTGTGTGTGTGTGTGTGTGTGTGTGTGTGTGTGTGTGTGTGTGTGTGTGTGTGTGTGTGTGTGTGTGTGTGTGTGTGTGTGTGTGTGTGTGTGTGTGTGTGTGTGTGTGTGTGTGTGTGTGTGTGTGTGTGTGTGTGTGTGTGTGTGTGTGTGTGTGTGTGTGTGTGTGTGTGTGTGTGTGTGTGTGTGTGTGTGTGTGTGTGTGTGTGTGTGTGTGTGTGTGTGTGTGTGTGTGTGTGTGTGTGTGTGTGTGTGTGTGTGTGTGTGTGTGTGTGTGTGTGTGTGTGTGTGTGTGTGTGTGTGTGTGTGTGTGTGTGTGTGTTGTGTGTTGTGGATTCTCAGCTTTGCTCATTTAAATTTTTAATTAAATTTAAAGTGTGAATGGTTTGACACACACTCATTTGTGTACATGTGAATATGCAAATACATATTTGCTTTGCGCTCAGTTGCTCTTGAAACAAAAACAAAAATGAGAAGAAAAAACAAAAATTAAATGAAATAAAAATAAGAATTAAAAGACAAGCTTAATTAAAGCACCTGCAAACTGTTTGTGTGAGATTTATTATTAAAAACCCAATTCGATATCCGTTTGTCATGTCAAGATGCCAGTTAAGAGTTGATTGGATCGTTTAACTCGTCAGATTAAATTTCAAATACCTGATGAAATACGTATTTAAAGCTCAAAAAACTCAATACAAATTTCAAATGATATTTTGCTGTTCTGTCAATACTTATAAATTTATAAATGTTACATAATTAATTATTAAAATTGTATTGCACAAATGTTAATTTACATTTTGAAATTTTCTTTTTCTTGTTTATGGTCTATTATATTAACTTTTACAACACTCTTTCTTCAGCTTATTGTACAATTTAAGATTGTAAACCATATATTGTTTTATATCAATTTACAAGCAATACTTGAATTTGGATTAGATTGAAAATTAAAGCAACACTCTTTAATTTTATGAGCCCAATATAATTAACGTACATTGCATTTCATAATTTGTAAGCAAACATTTTGCCTTCAAATTCATTTTCAACATTTTCAGGCGGCAGTGCATATTACAAAAAGCGGCAAATGCATTTGAAACGCCATGAACCATCCTAAAAAGGATTAATTAGAGGCTGCTCGCAATTAGGTTATGTGCATTTCACGCATTTTGCCCCATTTCGGTTGAAATTTGAGCTGAATTCAGGCGAATGCATTTTGTCGACGACAATTGAAACGCCCACGTTATAAATCACGACGGGGCAAACCAAATAACAACGACAGCGACAGTGACAGCAGCAACAGCAACAACAGCAGCAACAATAGCAACAACAAGTAGAACAGCATATTCATTTGCATGCAACACGTTGCTATTGTGCTAGTGCGGCAAACAAGAATCGGCGGTTGGTCTTGGACCATGTGGCGTATGAGCGACGTCGCGACGTGCCCAACGCGTTGCTGCATGTTGCATGTGCAGCACTTTACAGTAACAGATGACGACAACAGATGCCGGTGCCCAAAAATATGCAGTTAACTAAACTAAGAACGAGTAGCAGCCAGCTGCTGCATCTGCTTTTCTTACTTGGTCAGGGTTGGACAGCTTTTAAAATAGCTGAAATTCATAGCGAACTACTTTAAACAAGTAAGAATACTCTAGTCGAGTGTGCCCGACTACGAGACTCCCTGCTCCCAACTTGCATTTCAAGCAGTTCAGCGGCAACACAAGCAAGCAGCGTACTCAACTTGCACAGTGCATGTCAAACTGTTGTTTCTGCCTGCTGAGACAGGGGAAATAAGTTCTTCCATAACTTTGGTGCTATTTATCCGATCGTGTTGAAATGTACACATCCGAAAGACATTGATTAAACATACCAAAAATTAAAGCTCTATCTTTAAAATTGTGGCTGTGGGAGTTTTTTGCGATTTGCGGGGGTGGGGGGTGGTGCATCCGAAATTTGAAATAAACTTGATCTGCGTATGGTATACAGGAACCTGCATGCCAAGTCTGGTGTTTCTAGCTCTTATAGTCTCTGAGATCTGTGTGTTCATACGGACAGTCGGACAGACAGACGGACATGGCTAGATCGTCACGGCTGTTGATCCTGATCAAGAATATATATAGTTTATATAGTCGGAAATGCCTCCTTCTGTCTGTTACACACATTTGCAGTACTTTATAACTCCCTTTTTCCCATTTTTAATGGGAACAGGGAGTAAAAATACCTTAACATGGCAGTAGAGTGAGTAGTTTTAAATAAAGTGAACTAGTTTAAGCAGTAGTCAAAAGCGATAACGGGTTTCCTTGATGCTAAGACGGCTGGAAATTTCTGGAAATATAATGCTATTTATATTTTGAACAGAGTTGCACTGCCTTAAAAAATAAATAAACGGAGCTTTTCTTTAAACATGTTTTAAAAAATATGTCATTTAAAAATATTGTTCGAACAAATTATCCCATATAACTTTATTAAAGTTCATGTGATTCTTGTCATCACATTTAATTTTAAACAGTTAATTTAATTTCAATTTAATTACTTTATGATATGCATCGCTTTTTTTGAACGATTTGGACGTTTTAAATTTTAGCAAAACTTTAACAATTTGAAGATAAACTAATTTTGTTTAATGGGTTAGAGTTTAGCAATCGAAAAATCTAATTAATTTTATTTAAATTTAATTACTTTGATTTGATTTATGTTTTGATTTGTGCTTAACAAAACTTTAACAATTTTCAAGCGAAAAAGGAAGTTCTTAATTTAAGTATAGCTATAGTATTTTTGCGAGCTAAGTAAAAATTTAAGAATTCTATTTTTGAAAATTTGATAAAAAATAAAAATATATATTTTTGCAGATAAATTTACATTTAATATAACACGTTTTTTCATAAATATATTAATATGTGCTGTATAAATTTTCACGTATAACGCCATCATCTTAAATTCCATTGCTTTTGCAGCCCTGGTCTGGCACACATTGCACACACCGTAATCTTATTTGTGACATCGTCAAATGACAGCAAATGGGCAGCCAATATGAATGCGTAACAGTTGGCGAAATGACAGTTAGAAACAGGAATCTGACGGAGAAACACACTAACAGCTAGACAGACGGACAGACAGAAAGACCGACAGACAGACAGACAGACAGACAGAGACCAACTGAACAATATAACCGGATGCGATGAGTTAGTTGCAATTCATTCAGTTAACCCATTTTTAAAACTCGTTTCAATGCTTCAACTTTGCAACGATGCAGTTCACAACGAACTGCAGGCAGTTCTCATTTCATTTGACCACTGTAAAGCTGTATAAAGTCATTTTACTAATTGTTTTAAATGCCAACAAAGCCTTAATGTTTAAAATACAAAGCATAAGCTAATTTTAAATATATATATAATAATTTTAATGTTCATGCCGCACGAGTTGCACTCTTCAGAATAAATTCTGTGCTACGCTTTATCTTTGTGCGTTCCCCTATGAGATTTTAGTCCAGAGACTTCTGACTGAGTAAAAGAGTCTGTGGCACAGTTGTAATTGCACTTATGTGTGCCACGCTCTCTCTCTCTCTCTATCCCAGTCTTGCTCTGCATCATGAGCTGAATATATTACTGAGAACACAGAAAAGCAACGTTATTTTAGTTAGTTAGTTACCCCACATAACGCATACAAAACACTTAAAACCACTGCGCACTGTTGACCTTGTGGTGTATGTATATGTGTGTATGTGTATGTGTGTGTGGGTGTAAGAGAGTGTGTCTATCTGTATGTTTGTTTAATATGATATGAACATGCACTTCAATTTGTGTTTGGACTTGCAACGGGAAGTGGCAATAAGCAATTCAGCCATGCAATCAAGTCACCTTAGGCAAACAACAGCAATATTAACAGACAATATTAACATTTTCAACACTTACAAATAAATGAAAAATGTTTGATTTTAATATAATTGATATGCAAAAATAACCTTAATTTTATTTGCATTTCATTAAATTATGTAATTACTATTATTTATGGTGTTGTAACTACTACAATTTGAAATGCCAGACTTAAAATGATAACAAATTTGATAACTCTTGGCAAAGAGAAGAAAAATAATCAAAAATTTTTAAAAAAGCTTATTAAATTTTCCTTTTATGAATATATACTTGCTAATACATTAGCGTTTTTTGCTTGCCAACTTGAACCAAGCCAAGAAATATGTTATCATTTATATTCATCTATACTATAGATTCTATAGCTTTATCATTTTGCTGAATACTAATCAATTCATAATTTCCAAAATTAAATAAAATTCAAATAACAAATATATTGAAAATAAAATTTGAGTAAATTTTTCTCCAAAAATGTATTTAGTCGGGCACTAAACATAGCTAACATAGCTTTCTTTGATTCAAACAACTTTTTTACTCCCTGTTCCCATTAAAAATGGGAAAAAAGGGAGTTATAAAGTACTGCAAATGTGGGTAACAGGCAGAAGGAAGCATTTCCGACTATATAAAATATATATAATCTTCATCAGCATCAACAGCCGTGACGATCTAGCCATGTCCGTCTGTCCGTCTGTCCGTATGAACACACAGATCTCGGAGACTACAAAAGCTAGTGACACCAAACTTGGCATGCAGGTTCCTGTATACCATACGCAGATCAAGTTTATTTCAAATTTCGGATGCACCCCCCCCGCACTCCCGCAAATCGCAAAAGACTCCCACAGCCACAATTTTAAAGACAAAGCTTTAAATTTTGGTACACATGTATGTTTAATCAATGTCTTTCGGATGTGTACATTTCAACACGATCGGATAAATAGCACCAAAGTTATGGAAAAACTTATTTCCACTGTCTCAGCAGGCAGAAACAACAGTTTGACATGCACTGTGCAAGTTGAGTACGCTGCTTGCTTGTGTTGCCGCTGAACTGCTTGAAATGCAAGTTGGAAGCAGGGAGTCTCGTAGTCGGGCACACTCGACTAGAGTATTCTTACTTGTTTTTTTTTTATTCTTCATTGGCTTTTGCCAGCAGATGAAATTCTTCCTAAGATAATTTTGTTTGCTGTATTTTTTTTTATTTTCTTTTTAACACCCCTGTACCCTTTAAAAGTAGGTAAAAGTGGGCATAAGAAGTAATTTTCCTGATCAGCAGCAATAGTCTGTCCGTCTATATGAACGCTGTGATCTCCACCTCCAATGTGTACTTCACAGTCCTTATTAATTTATGATCAGCCTATCACACATGTTTTAAGTATTTTTAAAAGAGCAGAGCTACATGTATAACTGAAACAAACAAACAAAAACAGCTTGACACTTTGTCTGCCTATGGTATATATCAACATGTATACCAAGTTGGGTTGCTCTAGCTTCAAAACTGTGGAAAAAACCTGCGTTCATACGCGTCTGTCCGTCTGACAGACGGACCGACGGACATTTCACAAACCCAATATACTCTTTATTCTTTTTTTATTAAAAGAATTGACTGCAAACACAAACGTCTTGAGATAAAGTCATGACGTTAAATCATCGTCTAAATGCGGACTAAGTTAAGTTAAGTAAGCTTTATACTACTTTCAGCTAGGGTCATTGGAATTATATTATACTTCATCATCATGATAATGATATATTATAAAAAAAGATGTCATAAATATGTTCATTTTAGAGCAAGCAACATATGCACTTGAAATTGTCTTTTAAAAACCAATTTGATACCATTACGTTTCTATCCGCTATCCGCCACTCTTTCCATCCCTGAGCTTTCAGTGATGCTGATGCTCATCTCTCAGTCCCTAGTTACACTTGAGATTACCACACACATAACACCGAAGCACATTACACGTAGATACTATTTTTAGTTGCCAACTCACCGTCAGAAGAAGTTCATGTGTGTGGCTTTGCTTTCCTAATGAGAAAACTAGAAAACTGCATTGCTTCTATAGTCTTTTCCCCCTTCGTCCCCTTATTTTGCACACTGCTTCGTGATTTTCTTTTACACTTTTACTTAATGGCATTGCTTATTGCATTTTATGCTTTACTTTTGCTTTCTCATAGAGAACTAAGAGGTAAGCAAAGCCTCAAGCCCATTACGGCGATGACAAATCAGTTTTCATGTCAAACACAAACTCGATGTCAAGTTTTGTGGATGACATTTTCCAATTTTATACTCAGTACACCTTCCCCCCACCCCTCCTCTTCTTCTTCAACCGAGCTGCGATGTAGGATTAGGATTTTTGCTAGAAATCTGACACAGATGTGCCAAGAATATGTTTTCGGTTGCATTGTGTTGCCTGAATAGAAACTTATAGTTTAAGTTTATATTGAAGACTGATTGTCTTGAAAATAAAGTTTCAAATCATCAGATATTGGTATGAAAATTGTTATTTTGTTTAATAATATGAGACATTACAGAATATTTATATATGAAGTAGAAGAATTTCAGTATGCTTGTGAATACATCCTTAAACCTGTTTAAATGGGGATTATATAAAATTAGAGAACTACTATTTATATTATCTATATATATAAAAGAGTTTGTCCTCACTTTCGATTGGTGATTGGCGATTGGTAATTGGCAATTGGCAATCAACGCAGGGCCCAAACCATAAGAGCTAGATGGCTGAAATTTTCACAGTAGCTTGGGCATATACCGAAAGTGAGCACTAAGAAAGGATTTTGGAAAATTCGGTCGGGAAATGTTGAAAATTCGCGGAAAACCGTTGCATGCAACTTTTTTGTTTATCATCCGATCAGCTTCAAACTTAGTTTCAATGATCTATATAAAAAATAATTTATGACTGCATACCAATTTTCCGGAAAATTCACCCCCCTGGGTGGAAAATGGGTAGTCAAGGTTGTATGGGCGAAAGTTGAGTTCTTATGCGATTTGCTTCAAACTCATTTTCAAAGATCTATATGAAAATTCATTTAAAACTGCATACCAATTTTCCGGAAAATTCGCATTCCCGAGTGGAAAGTGGGTGGTAAATAGGGCGAAAGTTGAGTTTTTGTGCAATTTGCTTCAAACTCATTTTCAAAGATCTATATGAAAATTCATTTAAAACTGCATACCAATTTTCCGGAAAATTCACATTCCCGGGTGGAAAGTGGGTGGTAAATAGGACGAAAGTTGAGTTCATTTGCGATTTATCCCTAATTCATTTGCAAAGATCAATGTGAAAATTCATTAAAAGCTGCATACCAATTTTCCAGAAAATTCAGTGGGTGGTAAAAAGGCGAAAGTTGAGTTCATTTGCGATTTATTTCAACTTATTTGCAAAGATCAATATGAAAATTCATTAAAAACTGCATACCATTTACATTCCCGGGTTGAAAGTAGGTAAAAAGTAGGTTAAAACTGCATCTGGAAAATTTACCCTGTTGGGTAGAAAACTGTTGGTTAAGGTTGAAGAAAGTTACATTTTTGTGCGAATATGATTTTATACGGGGCGTAGCACCGCACGCCGGGAAATGCTAGTATTATATAGTTTGGTGAAATATTTTTAATTTTTTTTTTTTAAGTTTTTTACTGCTCTATCCTGTTTATTTTTGCTTATTTACCAATAAAATTGGAAATAGTTTAAATAATATGCTCGCATTTGTGGCAGTGAATTTCGCTGAAGTGTTCCCACTTTCACTTGCAACTAAGATTGGCTTTAATTCAACTGTTCATCAGAAAAAAATGAAAATAGAATAACGATGAAAATCGGTTTAAAAAACTTGCTAATTCAAATTCAAACTGAGTTCACTTATGCCAAAAAAAAACTCACAATAACATTTTATACGTCTGTACAACGCTTTGAAGCCAGTCAAAGTGTACAACCCAATTTGTATGCTATGTGCTTAAGAACCTTTTTGCTATTCATCTATGCAAACAATAATCTATTGCTGAATGACACTAAAGTAAGTAGAGCAAATAATACTGCTGCTTGAAATCAACTCAGCTCAGTTTATTTTCAATCTAATTGAATGGAATCAACATTTTATTTTATTTCGTTTTGTTCTGTTGTCGTTTGGACGCCTCGAACGCGATTTGCCTTATTTTTAGCATTGGATTTTATTTGCGCATTCAAATGATTTTAATGACAACAATTTGTGTTTCGAAATCGCGCAACATTAGCTTTCGGCTAGGGCCAGTTGGCTTTGCGGTCTAAAGTGTGGTAGTGGGGGGGAAGTAAGAAGAGATGCGGTGTTAAGTGAACGTGTTTATAACGCTTAACTTACAAATTAAGGCCGGTCCCAGGCAACATGCGGAAGGAAGTTTCGATTTGTCTGTGGGTCGCCCGAGGCCTTTTGCAAAATTACGCGACGCGACTCGCAAAGGATAAGCCCCAAAACCGCCCAACAGTGCTGTCAAAAAAGCGAAATTATAGCTTCATTTTTATCATGTTTAAATTTAAATTAAATTTTAATTATAATTTTAAATCAAACTTTAAATAAAATTTTTAAAAATTAAAAATTTTAATATGTATTATTTTTTCTTAAATTCTTTATCTTTAAGATATTAGTTTATTTACAATATTTATCCTTTTTCTCAAGTATTTCGAGCTATTTCAAATAATTGCCAAAAATAACGAAAATGTAAAAGATCTTGGAATGATTTTTGATCTTTTATGCCATGTTATTTTTGTCTGAACTGAAAAAATTACTCATTAGAACATGCTTCTTAATTTGAACATGTTTTGGAAAAATTAAAACTATCGAATCAAATCCGAAATTCAGAAAAAACAAAAAAAATGTCTATTGTTTTTAAAACTAGCCTTTTTTGACTAGAAAAATCTAAATTAACAACACTGCCGGCCACCCATACCCCAAGGGAGAGGAAGACGGTCTGTGGCAGACAGTCTGTCCGTTACGTTATTATCGTCGCTGAGGCTCGTCATTATTATCATCGTCATGGGCAACGTCATCGTTTTGGCCAACAACAAATTTATTTAGACACAACAAACTTGGCCAAAAGCGAAGCATGACAACGTCCAAATCTCGATCCCTTTCCCTATTCCCTCTCGACTCGTCATCGGCGGCCAAGTGTAAACTGAAATGTGGGCTAGTGGCATGTGGCGTGTGGCATGGCGCTGTTTTTAGTTAAAAGAAATGTTTGTGATTTCTCGTGGCGTGCTTCAAAATTATCACACTAAGATTTTGATTGATGAGTGTTTTGTTGATACTGCTGGCCCCACCAGTCTCCATCACCATCCCCATCCCCAATCCCATTCCCATTCCCATCCCTATCGTTAATATATCCCCAACGCCAGCTCACACGCTGCCCCATTTCCGTTTTACGTGGGCGTTGTCCGTTGTCTCAAATTGCTACCATTTTGAGTTGATGTGGCACAAAAAGCCGCGGGGTTTGATTAGTTTTTCGGGGCTTATTGCGTGTGCCCAAGCTGCCCAAATATTGAGCTCTTTTGTAGCCTTTGAATAGCCGGAAAACGATTTTTGTTATTTAGACGGCTTATTAGTTTCAAATTTTGCATCAAAGCTCAACTAACATTAATAGGGCGTTTATGTGGTTATAGATTTTTATACTTTGCTCTTCAAATCAGAAAAAATTGTGCTATTTTGGTTTTGTTAAACTTAGTATAAGTATATGGGAAAATAGTTGGAACAGTTCACCAACTCAACAACCCGACTACGAGACTCCATGGTTCCAACTTGCATTTCAAGCAGTTCAGCGGCAACTTAACTTGTCCAATACCTGTCAAACTGTTGTTTCTGCCTGCTGAGACGGGGGAAATAGATTCTTCCATAACTTTGGTGATATTTATCCGATCGTAATGAAATTTACGCAACCGTTCAACATTGATTAAACATATATGTGTACCAAAAATCAAAGTTATATCTATCAAAGGTTTATCCGAAATTTGAAATAAGCGACGCGTTCTTACAGATTTTTTGGTGAATACCTACTCTTATATTTAATTTTCTTTTGTTTTCAAAATTACGCTATGCAGGATTTGCCCATTTAGCAGCTTATGTTAATCTCGTCCATGGTTAAGGATTATGATTCAAAAGTTGCATACTCTTACATGCTACTCTTACCTGAGCAGTTTAAATTTGCGAAAAATTCTAATTGCTAAATTGTTTTTTAAGGATAATTAATAATATTATTAAGAATATCTCAAACCAAATGATGTAAAGATCCAATTTTATATTCGTGTCTAAATTAAAGTAAATGTGTTTTCTTTAAATATTACTTGTTTGAATATGAAATCAATTCGGTCTTCCAAAATGTAATAAAAATTTAGTTTATAGGATTGTTTTATTTTTTTTTTATCAAGTAGCTGTCTAATATTTTGTGGACCTGTCTGCTATGATGAGCAGAGAAATGTTTGTTTTATTTGTAATACGAATAAAACATCGGCATGCCGAAGATAACTTTTTTTTTTTCCATTTCTTAACATTATTTTTGATAATTTTTGAGTTCAGCAGCCTGTTGTCTATATGATAAAAAGCTGGTCGCCAATTCTGCAACCTTTTTTGTTATTTTGTAAGCTTGAATTAACTATATAATCACTTTAGAAAATTTTGAAATCAACAATTTAACTTAAATTACCACATAAACAAATGAAAAAGTTTGCAGACGCCCCACAGACTCCAATAGTAGGTATGTTATTGCAACAACAACAAAAACAAAAACAACAACTTATCATAAAGCTAGCAATCATAAAAAAGTCGTAAACAAAAATATTCATCCACACTGCTTGCAACATCAGCGCAATTTGCAACAAAACATAAAGCAATAACTTGCAACTTATATAAAAAAAATGAAGAAAAACCAAAATCACACACAAGATCTTGGCCAGCACAAAAAAACTACTTTAAAAATTTGGAGTCTGTTTGTTTTCTTTTCAGAAGTGCGAGAGACAAACACACATAACAAAAACTATAGCCACAACAACAATAGAGAGCCTAAAATTCTGTTTTTACTCCCTGTTCCCATTAAAAAAACCAAAAAGGCAGTTATAAAGTACTGCAAATGTGTGTAACAGACAGAAGGAGGCATTTCCGACTATATAAACCATATATATTCTTGATCAGGATCAACAGCCGAGACGAACTAGCCATGTCCGTCTGTCTGTCCGACTGTCCGTCTGTCCGTATGAACACACAGATCTCAGAGACTATATGAGCTAGAGACACCAAACTTGGCATGCAGGTTCCTGTATACCATACGCAGATCAAGTTTATTTCAAATTTCGGATGCACCCCCCCGCACCCCCGCAAATCGCAAAAGACTCCCACAGCCACAACTTTGAAGATAAAGCTTTTTGATTTTTGGTACACATGTATGTTTAATCAATGTCTTTCGGATGTGTAAATTTTAATACGATCGGATAAATAGCACCAAAGTTATGGAAGAACTTATTTCCCCTGTCTCAGCAGGCAGAAACAACAGTTTGACATGCACTGTGCAAGTTGAGTACGCTGCTTGCTTGTGTTGCCGCTGAACTGCTTGAAATGCAAGTTGGGAGCATGGAGTCTCGTAGTCGGGCACTCTCGACTAGAGTATTCTTACTTGTTTTTTTATGATTTAATATGGGAAAATTGTTGGGTGGCAGTGACCAAAAAGCAAAAAACAAAAAAAAAAAACAACTAAAAACTAAAAACAGACAGAAACACATTGAAAATTGTAGACATAGAGAAGGAGGGAGGTAGGTTGGTAGGGAACCCACGTGAACAACATAATCGCACATTTAAGCGACTGGCAACATTTTGTGCCCGCTTCCCCCTCTTCAGCCAGTTGTACTGGTGTCGTTGCCCCACAAGAGTCTAGAGCCCCACTCGTAGAGTCTAATGGGGCAACAAGTGTGGACAGTTACCTATGTTTGTTATTGTTGTTGTTGTTGTTGCTATACTAGTAGAGACGTTATAGTCAGACCTGTAGATGATACTAAATGGAAATGGTAGCTAAATAGGTAAAAAAAACAAAACAAAAAAAAAAACAAAAACAAGAAGAGCTGGTGTAGAGAGCTGGGTGTATTACGTACCTTATGACGCAACACAACAGTGCTGTGAATATTCAGGAATATGCTAACACTGTGGTAGATATTACCATTGTAAACCACCTACCATAAACTGAGACTACACAATACTTTCACTCTTAATCTTGGGCTCTGCAAAAAACATTATATTTTATGACATTACATATACATATGTATATTAAGTAATTCGGTAGTCGATCGGAAATAGAAATTTTACGGAAATTAGAATAAGTGTTTTCAATGCAGTGGACGCTACAAAATTAGAATCGAAAATTCTAATTTGCGATCGTTTTCAATTTGTATTCCTTTTTTAACACGGGTGAGCCCGACTGCAACGTTCTTACTTGTTTAATGCTAACTTTTACAAATCATAATTTTTATCAGACGCAAGTTAATTTTTTTTTTTCAAATATTAACAAGAATATTTTAAAATATTTAATTTTTAAAGAAAATACATTTATTTTAATGTAGACACGACAATTACATTGCATCGTTAAATAGTTTGATTTGTTTAAAAATTGTTTCGGCAATTTGAATTCTTTGCAAATGAGTAAAGCTCTTAATTTTAAAGGCGGTCTGATAGCTAATCAAAGTTGAAAGATAGCTTAAATGTTGCTTAAATCGCTTCTATCAAATTTGCACTAGAAATATTACATTCTAACTCGTTGCAGTTATTTAAAGCTCTTTAAAGATTTATGCTATCCAAAATTTATTAGAATTATGTGTTTTAAATAATTACAGCGTAAAGCTCTGTTAAAACCAACTGACAATAAAATACCTTCGCTCTTATTCCTTGTTACTTTAATTACTTACAAATCTTTTTGGCAATTTGATCTGTAAATAGTAGAAGAGCTTTGAAAGTTCCTGAAAGTTTCAATTTGCTTCAAATTTCGGGTAAAAGCTCTACTTTTGTTATAAGATGCTGTAGCTTTAAAAGCTCATTGTAGCAAAAATTGAATTTCAATTTATTAAAAAATTTACTCAAAAATTGATGCCATATGCCTAAGTTTTATTAACAAGTAATAATAGTAGTAAAATAATTTTAAGTCCCATTGCCTTTTGTAGGTAATTTTAAATAATTTTTGATGTCAGTGTAATAAAGTATATTAAGTTATTCTCAAACTTGAAGTAAAAGCAATATTTAATAAACGTAATAGTTTGTTTAAAGCAATTTGTCAAAGTATTAAACAAATACTTGTTTTTAATAATACTTAAAAATAAAAGCTGCTACATTTTATCTCAAACAGTTGACAATTTCTATTTATTTAAAACTTTTGGAAAGTGCAAATAAAAAATACAATACAGCAACTAAGCTTACCCGGATTTCGGTCATTTAAACTTTTATTTAACTATTTTTTTTTTCAGTCTTTTTTTGTGTACTTTTGACAGTTGGTATTTTATTTTTACGGAATATATGTTCTTTGTATTGTATATATTTAACAATTTGTTGTTCGAGACCAACTCTAACTAAACTAAAACTGTTTGTTTTGAATTAAAGTTTATCTAAAAGTTTTGTCATGTCAAAGGTCAGAGCAATTAAATGTTTGGCTGGCTTTAAGAGCCACCCTTTTGGGTAGCTGTTTCGTATTTGCAATGACAAATCACAAAGCTCGCTAAGCCCTGGAAAATGTATATTATAAACTCTGGCCAAAATATGCTAAGAAGGCCGACAGAGACGCCAAAGCTTCCTACGTAATCAACGCACCTTCTGTGCGAGCTCTTTAGTATGCAAAATTTTCAAGGCTGCTGCTTTAATTAATTCACACGATGTTTGAGAGGAGCAGCCAGTCGTCTATCCAAGCAATTGTATAATTAGTGCTATACCCAGCTCTTTCTTTCACTCACTCTTCTCTCTCTCTCTCTCTCTCTCTCTCTCTCTCTCTCTCTCTCTCTCTCTCTCTCTCTCTCTCCTCTCCTCTCTCTCTCTCTCTCTCTCTCTCTCTCTCTCTCTCTCTCTCTCTCTCTCTCTCTCTCTCTCTCTCTCTCTCTCTCTCTCTCTCTCTCTCTCTCTCTCTCTCTCTCTCTCTCTCTCTCTCTCTCTCTCTCTCTCTCTCTCTCTCTCTCTCTCTATCTCTCGCTGTCTATCTTTTTCGTTTTCTATCTGTCTATAGCAATCAAGCATTTTACACACCCAACTTTGACAAACGACAACTCTTAGCTTGCCCAGCATCTCAGCAAAATTTGTCAATTTGAGTTGGCGCGCACAACACGAAGGTGTTCAATTACACAAAGTAGAAAAAAAAAAAGAAAAAAATTAAAAAAAAGCAGTCACTGAAAATGTCAAAAGCGTTTCAAGAAATATTTTCTACAATAAATTTGAAAACTGATGGAGGCGTGGACGGCGGCGTGCCCCAAAATACAGAAAATAGCTCATTGATGAGCTGACTTTGACTTGGCTTGTGGCATTGACTTGGCTCATAATGAAATTGGGTTCGGTTCTGTAATATTGTGTAAGGTTTCCTACACTGACATGTATGTAGTATGATTACTAAATCTTGACACTCTGCCTGTCTATGGTATATACCAACATGTACACTAAGCTTGGTTGCTCTACCTTAAAACTGTAAAAAAACAAGTAAGAACGTTGCAGTCAGATTCAACCTGCAAAATTTGGGGACTCTAGCTAAAGGGGTGTTGGAGATGCAAACTTTGCTTATTGGGCGTGGCCAATTTTTTTTTAGTCACATCAATCAAGGATGTGATAAGTAGCCCTTCTGCTAAATTTGGTTACTCTATGCATAAATATGTGAAAATTATTCATTATTATTAAGGTTTTATGCACAAATTTACAAAGATTATTAAATTAAAACACATTTATAGGAAATTCACTTTCGCAATATAAAGAATTGTGCAGAGCCGAAGAAGAAAACTTGTGCTAAACCAAAAAACAAAACTTGTGCAAAGGTGAAAAAGAAAACCGTGGCAAGAACTATCAAGAGTTGCGTTCAAAAAATAAGAATATTAAATAAATAAGAATTAAATAATATAATAAGAAATAAGAAAATGTTGACTTAAAAAGGCGTTTAGTCGAGCACTACCTCACGTGTCAGCTTAAACCGTTTGAGAATTATAAAAAAAAAACTTTTCTCATATTGGTTATGTTTGATGCTTACAATTTTATTGTGCCTTTTCTTTAGTTTTGCTCAGCAAAAGATATGAGTCTTTAAAGTGGATGTTTATAGAATGACAAAAAAAAAATAGGCTGGTAGAAAAAATTATATTAAACTAGCATTTCCCGGCGTGCGGTGCTACGCCCCGTATAAAATCATATTCGCACAAAAATGTAACTTTCTTCAACCTTAACTAACAGTTTTCTACCCAACAGGGTAAATTTTCCAGTTGCAGTTTTAACCTACTTTTTACCTACTTTCCACCCGGGAATGTAAATGGTATGCAGTTTTTAATGAATTTTCATATTGATCTTTGCAAATGAGTTAGGAATAAATCGCAAATGAACTCAACTTTCGCCTTTTTACCACCCACTTTCCACCCGGGAATGTGAATTTTCTGGAAAATTGGTATGCTGTTTTTAATGAATTTTCACATTGATCTTTGCAAATGAATTAGGGATAAATCGCAAATGAACTCAACTTTCGCCCTATTTACCACCCACTTTCCACCCGGGAATGTGAATTTTCCGGAAAATTGGTATGCAGTTTTTAATGAATTTTCATATTGATCTTTGAAAATGAGTTTGAAGCAAATCGCATAAGAACTTAACTTTGGCCTTTTTACCACCCACTTTCCACCCGGGAATGTGAATTTTCCGGAAAATTGGTATGCAGTTTTTTATGAATTTTCATATTGGTATTTGAAAATGAGTTTGAAGCAAATCGCATGAAAACTCAACTTTCGCCCTATTTACCACCCACTTTCCACCCAGGGGGGTGAATTTTCCGGAAAATTGGTATGCAGTTTTTAATGAATTTTCATATTGATCTTTGAAAATGAGTTTGAAGCAAATCGCATAAGAACTTAACTTTGGCCTTTTTACCACCCACTTTCCACCCGGGAATGTGAATTTTCCGGAAAATTGGTATGCAGTTTTTTATGAATTTTCATATAGATCTTTGAAAATGAGTTTGAAGCAAATCGCATAAGAACTCAACTTTCGCCCATACAACCTTGACTACCCATTTTCCACCCAGGGGGGTGAATTTTCCGGAAAATTGGTATGCAGTCATAAATTATTTTTTAAATAGATCATTGAAACTAAGTTTGAAGCTGATCGGATGATAAACAAAAAAGTTGCATACAACGGTTTTCCGCGAATTTTCCACATTTCCCGACCGAATTTTCCAAAATCCGCTCTTAGTGCTCACTTTCGGTATATGCCTAAGCTACTGTGAAAATATCAGCCATCTAGCTCTTATGGTTTGGGCCCTGCGTTGATTGCCAATCGCCAATCGCCAATCACCAATCGCCAATCACCAATCGCCAGTGAGGACAAACTCTTTTATATATATAGATAGATAATAGCTTAAGTACTACATGATGAGGATGAGGGTGGGGGGAGATCTTGACACTGTATTTTTTATATATAGCCGATGCTGACTTTCGAACTGCACTTTTGATTAAGTGTATGAGCTTATTTTCAAACACAATTTCATAAAACGCAAATGAGCAACGGAGGGAATGTTAATGTAGTTGTATAAGGAAGCACTTGCTTGGGAGATCTTTTGCATTAAGAGATATTTCATTCACATTTAGTTACATTTACTCAGACTCTCCCTATTATATTTTGTTATTTCTTATTCTTAAGAATGTTGTCGCTAAATAAGAACAATTTTCTTTTTAAGTTATGAATCTTGATATATGATCAAGCTAATCCACTTTAATTTAAATCAATCAGATCATGCAACATTTGTTAGAACTGCAGTTTATGAGTACTACAATAGCACAGCTCGTTTGTGTTTGTTCGCCTACAACGATAAAACGCCTTCAGATTTATCTCAAAGCGTTGCCAGTTTCATTCAAATTACGGCCAAAACCAAAATAAAAACTGTTGACGGTAATGATGACGCTTAGCAAACGGTTGCCAAAAGAAAACAAACAGCAGACAAACCCATACTCATACTTGTACTCATACTCATACTCATACTCATAGTTAAACTCATGGTCATACACATACTCATAGTAATACTCATGCTCATACTCAGGGTACTCATATACCCTGTTGATGACCTTATTCGTGGGCGTCTGTTTCGTAATCGTTTGCTCAGTGCAAGAGTCTCGGCGCGTGCTTAAGTAATGAGGCCCAAAGAAGAAGTCAACGGCAATTAGAAGAGGGCTAAGAGCCAGGATAAAAATGTCGACGCCTTGTCTCAATGACTCGGTTCTTTTTCGGAATTTTGCTGACATTGACATAGGGAATGGAACTGTAATGCCATACACTGAGCAAAATGAAACGTTTTGAAACAGCACAAGCTGACTGATGTAAATTAACACATTTTTGAAATTTTTGAAAGTAGTTCCTCTTATGTGTGAATTTTTCATTAAGCTATTTAATTTCATTTTTAAAATTGCATGCACATAACTCGGATCACAAAAAGTGAACAATGTTGTACGATCAGTTTTCAACTCGTTTTTAAAGCTTTTGATAAAAAGCAATTCGAAATGTGCTTTCTGAAAAATCATTCCGATGATCCTAAAATGAATAGAAAACTCGAACATGCCTCACTTTGTTCTTTCGTTTTCAGCTCTCTCAGCAATATTGAAAAATTGATGGTAGGAAATTTTCCATCTTTCGAACAGCAAAGTCATTTTTAAAACTCTACTTGAAATTCCATAACTGCTTAGGAAAATCTACTGCAATCAAAGTCATATAATTGAGTTAAATTTAATGAACTCAAACTATACATTTTATAAACGAGAGCTGCTGTTTTGCGAATAGTTTTCAAGGGCTGAGAAGTTTATGTTAGAGACTCGTATATGAAAGTTCGTCGTTTTTAGCCAAGTGTATGGAAAGAAAGACTTGCATCGAAAGGTTAAACATTCAATTAAGTGTAGTGCAGTAGCAGTAGCAGCAGCATCAGCAGCAGCTGCAGCAGAAGAAGTAGCAGCAGCAGCAGAAAAACTTTATATTGCAGTTTGTTCTAAAGGAAAAGTGAAAACGGAGAAGCGTTCAACATGAATAAAAACTGACCAAAGTAATAAAAATCAAAAAAAAAAAAAAAGGAAAAACAAAAAATACCAACAGAATCAAATGAAATGAAACGGAAATGAAACCTAACGGCTTCCAAGTAAATAGACAAACAACTGGCAACAAGGCAACAACGAGCAAGTTTTTCCCACATGCCGTTACATTTATCCTGCTGCAACATGCTCCTGCTGCGCGTGCATGTATATGTGTGTGTGTGTGTGTGTGTGTGTGTGTGTGTGTGTGTGTGTGTGTGTGTGTGTGTGTGTGTGTGTGTGTGTGTGTGTGTGTGTGTGTGTGTGTGTGTGTGTGTGTGTGTGTGTGTGTGTGTGTGTGTGTGTGTGTGTGTGTGTGTGTGTGTGTGTGTGTGTGTGTGTGTGTGTGTGTGTGTGTGTGTGTGTGTGTGTGTGTGTGTGTGTGTGTGTGTGTGTGTGTGTGTGTGTGTGTGTGTGTGTGTGTGTGTGTGTGTGTGTATGTTGATGCTAGTTAAAGTTTATCAAAGCTACAATAAGAACAACAACAACAGGAGCAACAGGGAACAGCAGCAGCAGCACCAACAGCATCCAAAGTTTACTCTCGAAAACAAGTTGGGGAAAACGCATCGTCCTGGCATGGCTTCTACTCCTGTTTCTGCTTGTGCTCCTGCTCCTGCTCCTTTTCCTGCTGCTTTTCCTGCTCCAGCCTTCAGCTTCTTTGTTCTTGGTTGTGCTTAAGTCGTAAGTCCTCTTTGGGAGTTTTTGACTTCTCAAGTTCACTTTGCTCGCGCGCCCGCCGCCTACGTAATGCCAAGTTATATATTAAATAAGAAAAACACGCACACAAAACCTCTACACATATACCAAAGCCATCTCTGTCACTCTCAGCATATATCTATCTATCTCTTTCTACATAGCTACACATTCACATTATTTCGACTAGTTTACAACACAGACATATTTTTTACTTACCCCACACAAAAAGTGCGTCCGGCAACTTTTACACTAGACTGTCATATAAACTTGCTAATGAATTGAAAGGTGTTTGTGGCTAGTGTAGCAGCCCAAATATGTTCATATAAATTATCTGCTAAATATAATCCAAGGATCAACTAAGGCATAAATAAACTGAAAATAAACAGATGTTAGAGCTTAGCTTAGTTAAAGTTGAAGCTGCAGTAATATGTGATTTAACAGTAATTTATAGTTTATCTTATATACATTAATTCAAAATATGATTTTTTATTGAATATATAATTCCAAAAATGTTCATTGTTAAGTCGCACATAATTATGAAGCTTTTTATTTACAAAACGTAAGATGCAATTTGAAATTCTGCTTATATTTATATTATATTATATTCTTTAATACTCAGCAAAGTGCTTATAAAATTTCTATAAATGCCTGAGTATTTTCAAATATTATTTAACATTTTAATGCAGTTCAATTTTTATGCAGATCAAGTTGAAAATGCTAGTGCAATTTAATTTATTATGCAAATGGAATTCAAACGATGCAAATCTAAGCCCACATCTGGCCATCAAATTAAAAGCAAATAAACTACAGCAAAATGGCAACAAATCAAAAATGTCATAGACCAAAAATTGCTATAGCTAAAGCCGAAACCCATTGCCATAGCCATAGCCATAGCTGTAGCCACAACCAAAGCCAAATCCAAGGCCTACAAAATTGCCAAACAGATTTGCTTAACGGGGTCTAAACAATGGCCAAAAGCAGGCAAAAGCTGCTGTTTCCGTTTTTCGTTAGAACAATTTCCATAGCCTGTCTGCGTCTGTTTGTCTCTGAAAATGCTCAACGGGTGTAACGATGAAAATATTTACCAAATGTAGCACAAATATGTTTCATAGAAAGAAGCCAAACACTTGTAGGGTAGGGGTAGTGTGTGTAATAGCTAAGGGGTTGCTACAAAAGGGGAGACTGCAGCAGCGTATGCACTAAAATGTAAATTTCTTTATTGTTGTTGCTGCATCAAATTGAAATTTAGTATGCAATTTTGTTTCGTAAAACGCAAACAATAATGCATTTTAAAAAATTACAGACTGTAAGATACGCTATTCTTTCAAATTAATATTCTTTAAAGTTTGTGAATGTAATTTATATAATTTAACAAAATTTATATATAAAACAAGATGAAGATTACGACTATGAGACTCCCTGCTCGCAACTTGCATTTCAAGCAGTTCAGCGGCAACACAAGCAAGCAGAGCACTTAACCTGTGCAGTGGCTGTCAAACTGTTGGTTCTGCCTGATGAGACGGAGGTAATAGATTCTTCCATAACTTTGCTATTTATCCGATCGTAATGAAACGGATCAACATTAACAAATATTCATATATCCACATATAATAAACATATATGTGTACCAAAAATCAAAGCTAAAGCTTTATCTTTGAAATTGTGGCAGTGGGAGTTTTTCTCGGGTGCAGGGTGCAGTTTTGCGGGGGTGCAGGGGTGTGCATCGAGTGCGAAATTTGAAATAAACTTGATCTACGTATGGTATACAGAAACCTGCATGCCAAGTTTGATGTCTCTAGCTCATATAGTCTCCGAAATCTGTGTGTTTATACGGACAGACGGACATGGCTACTTCGTTTCGGCTATTGATATTGATCAAGAATATATATATAGTTTATATAGTTGGAAATATCTCCTTCTGCCTTTTACATACATTTGCAGTATTTTATAACTCCCTTTTTCCCATTTTTAATGGGAACAGGAAGTAAATAGCTGGAAAACTGCGTGGCTCGCCTTTTCAAATACAAACTCATCTTTAATAGGAGTTGGCATACCCATTTTGTTGATTTTACTGTATAACTAAGGAGTTTTGAATGCATCCGTTGCAAGTTCTCAGTCAGTATAGTGAATTTGAGAACCCATTCATTTTTGTTTCTTTTTTCAAAGTAACACACGTTGTTTTAAGCACTGGCCATTATTTTATTGGTTATACTTATTTCTGTATTAAAAATTGCTTTGTTGTGTGTGGACCTGTAGACCGTTAGTCAGTTAAGTTTATGTGGAGTAGACTGCAAAAATTTACACTTAAACTGTCCGCATGCCATGTGTGTGTGTGTGTGTGTGTGTGTGTGTGTGTGTGTGTGTGTGTGTGTGTGTGTGTGTGTGTGTGTGTGTGTGTGTGTGTGTGTGTGTGTGTGTGTGTGTGTGTGTGTGTGTGTGTGTGTGTGTGTGTGTGTGTGTGTGTGTGTGTGTGTGTGTGTGTGTGTGTGTGTGTGTGTGTGTGTGTGTGTGTGTGTGTGTGTGTGTGTGTGTGTGTGTGTGTGTGTGTGTGTGTGTGTGTGTGTGTGTGTGTGTGTGTGTGTGTGTGTGTGTGTGTGTGTGTGTGTGTGTGTGTGTGTGTGTGTGTGTGTGTGTGTGTGTGTGTGTGTGTGTGTGTGTGTGTGTGTGTGTGTGTGTGTGTGTGTGTGTGTGTGTGTGTGTGTGTGTGTGTGTGTGTGTGTGTGTGTGTGTGTGTGTGTGTGTGTGTGTGTGTGTGTGTGTGTGTGTGTGTGTGTGTGTGTGTGTGTGTGTGTGTGTGTGTGTGTGTGTGTGTGTGTGTGTGTGTGTGTGTGTGTGTGTGTGTGTGTGTGTGTGTGTGTGTGTGTGTGTGCTGTGTTTCTGAGTTTTTTGCACACTTTAAGGCGCCATAAGCTTATACTGCACTTAATAGCACATAAAAAAGGGTACGTGATAATGCAACGCACCACAAAAGTGGCCATTCGATGAGAAAAAAAACGCACATAACCAACACCAAAATAAGGAAAATAGCGTAACCAGAAAAACCCCAACACATGTGCTTGTGGAAGAAAAAAGCCAGGAAAAACACTGTGCAGCAAATAAAGTTGATGGAGTGGCCACATTTGTGGGCTTAAATATAATTCGTAAAGAGTGTGAAAAGTACTTCATATAAGAGCTTATGTAAGTAGAGCATTGGTTTAACATTAAGCAAACAATAAAAACATTTATTATTTTTTTTTTTTAAATATAAAGAATGTTCGTTTTGTTTAATGAGAGAAATCCTGACAGATAGTCTTTCCCGTCTCCTTAACAAGTTTTTTATTGTAAATAGTATTCGATATTCTACAGTTTCTACTGTGTTTGATGTTTTTATTAAAATATTTTAGCTTTTTCATCAATTACAATTAAAATATAAGTGAAACCATTCCATTAGTTTCCCATTCAAACTTCTAGCAAAAAATTTAATTTTTGAAAGAAATTTAATCTTTAAAGTTATCCAAAGCAACTGCAAAGAAATAAACTTTACTGAATACAAAATACTTTTAATTACAAAGTATTTACAAACCTTCAAGAACTAAATAACTTATATCAATCAATGAAATTGAATCACTTCAAATGCGATTCAACAATGTTCAGTACGCAAAATTGTTGTCACAGTTTGCCTAAAACTGTTCATTCATCATGTTAAAAGCTTGAACTTTGATGTCAGAGCACCACATCATTCATTTAATATATGAACCAATGGTCAATTCAATGTGGTTATCGTGTGGTTCGAATGCTTTTGCTTTAATTGACAACTATTTTCTTTTCTATTTTTTTGATTTCCAAGTGAGTTTAGTTCAAAAACTTATAGCTGCATGTTAAATGTCAAAGTGTCAGTTAGTTAGTTGGTTTTGTTGTTGTAATTGTTGTTGTCAAACAAGAACAACAAATGGGACAACGCTCACGTATAGCTGTAAACAAAACTCACATAACAACAATAATAACAACAATAATAACAACAATAATAACAACAATAACAACAACAATAGCGAAAACAGACCAATTTTAGATGCTATCGACAGAGTTCACGCATCGTTAGAACTTCAACCACGCCCCCAAAAGCAAACTCCACACGCCCCATCAATCAAAAATATGGTAAACTAAGTAACTAACATACATGACGAATAATGCTCACATTCATACACACATACGCGTATATAAATAAAGCTTAGTGCTGGAAAGCCTTTGTTTGTATCGCCAATCGATAGTTACTATGATGATAGTTATATCAGTAATATCGATAGAATCGATCAAAACAATAAATAACTTGATAAATGTTTGTATGATTGAAAATTTGTGTATTAAAGCATTATATTATAATATTATTATGGATTATATTTATAACATTATAGATTCTTAGCTAAGGCGTCAAATATGTTAGTATTATAATTATAATCTGAAAACAATAAGACGTTCATCTGTGTGCATATATAAATCCTTTATAATAAGATTGGTATTCCATCACAATAATAATAAGATTGGTCCAGTGGTTGAGAAGGAGAAGACGTCAGTCTTCTCCAATGGTTATTTATTGAATACTTGCTTAGAGTTAGAGCTGTCCACCATGAAGCAGTGAGCAGCCGTTTTACATACATTTAAGAATTATTATATATAGCAAGAGAGTCAGAGAGAGTCATGCGCGCACATATGTATACATAGCGACGGTCAAGCGTGAGAACGCTGACTTAGCTATTTGGGCGGTCGTTGATATCAAGTACGGATCATATTACGTCTGCACTTGAATATGCGCAGACGGCACTTAGCGTTAAGCGCGCTGCGACAAAGTCGCTGTTATGTTTATGTATGCATTCTGTTGGCATAACAACAAAGTGTTGCAGCCTTATTCATATGTATGTATATATGTATGTACGCATGCTACATCTCCCTCCTTTAAAAAAATAACGTAATTTATGTAGTTATTTTAAGTATTAATGTTAATAATTTTTTTTTTTGTGTTTTTTTTTTTTTTTTGAATTTTTTTTGTTTATATTATTTTAATATAAAAAATTTTGTTAATATGTAAGTGTAAATGTATATGTTTTAAAACTATGTGTATTTAGAAAAAAAATATATGTATGTGTTAGTAATTTATTTCAATCGTTGTCTCTTTTTATATATAAAAAAAAAAAAGAATTTTTCTTTCTTTTTGAGTTTCCTTTTCTTAAATTCCATTTTCCTTTTATTGTTTTGTATTATTTTGTTCGAACAGTTTTCTTTGTTTATATTAAAGTTTTCAATTCAATTATTATAAAGTTTTAATCTATCCTTATGTACTTTTTGTTCTTTCTTTTTAGTATCCCTAATTATTATATTATCGTTATTTTCTAACTTTTCTACTGTATAGGGTCCTAAATAAGTTGGATCTAACTTATGTCCTGTTTCATTCTTAAGTAGTACTTTATCTCCTACCGATATATCTATGTTTATTACTTTTTTATCATATAATTCCTTATTCTTTCTCTTATTTTCTTCTAACATAATTCTAGCTCTTTTATATGCTATTTCTAATCTATATTTACTTTCTTTAGCATAATCATCTATATTATATAAAGGTTCTATGGTATCTGTGTTATTAAAATGTTTTAATAAATTGTTTGTTTTACCGAAAACAAGTTCATATGGACAATAGTCATGTGCCATAGATGGGGTTGTGTTGAAACAGTAAACAAAATATTGGATCCATACGTCCCAATCAGTTTTATCAACCGATATATATGAACGTATGTATTCATTAAAAGTTCTGTGACTTCTTTCGACTGTTCCAACTGTCTGGTGGTGGTGTGCAGTTGATGTTATGTTATTTATTTGTAAATACTTGCACAAATCATTTATTATAGAATTTTTGTATTCTGTTCCCATGTCCGTAATGAACGTCTTCATTGGACCGTACTTCAGAATAAAATTCTCAAAAATCGCTTTTGCTACTGTGTTAGCACTTTTGTTTGGAATTGGAATCGCGACTAGATATTTGGTCAGATCACAAATTAATGTGACTGCGTATTCATTTCCATTTTCAGACTTGGGTAGTGGACCAATGGTGTCTACTATAACCCTGTCGAAAGCGTGTATTGGCGTATCAGTTATTGTTAAAGGAGTTTTTATATTTCTTGTCACTTTTGATTTTTGGCATTTTGGACATTTTCGTATGTACTCAGTAATATCTCGAGTCATACCTTTCCAATAATAGTGTCTTTTGACCTTGGCCAAGGTTTTTAAGATGCCTGTGTGACCTCCTTGTATTGGATCATCATGGAATGTAGACAATAGAGCTTCTTTTTCTTTTTTTTGTTTCTATTTGGGTCACCGGGTTGAGTAGCGCTACTCTCAATGAAATTAATATTTTATTGCCCATATTTTTGAAATTATCGATTGAAACATGTTCAAAGATATTTTCCCACGGTGCCACTTTGAGTTGGCTGATTTTATTTATACCGGCTTGCGTTTCAAGCCTTTGGAAAAATTGACCTAAGTCAAGAGTTCCATTAGTATATAAATCGCTAACATCATATCTTGCAGTAATTTTCTTACCATGTTTAAAAAAACATAGCATGTTTTTTACATGCAAGGTCACTACTTTACGTAATTCATCATTGTTAATGACTTTATATACGTTGGGCTTTGAAGCTTTTTCTATAGATTGCCGTGGCAATTCTATTTTTTCTTTTCCTGCGCAGGAATTTTGTCTACTTTGATATCTTGTAGTGACTTTCTTTATTGATCCATTTATTTGTTGTAGCTGTTGAATGGTTATTCTTGATAACGCATCCGCTACAAAATTGTCTTTACCCTTCAGATATTCGACTGTAAAATTATACTCCTCTAATTCAAGTCTCATACGCGTTAGCTTTGAGCTTGGATTTACCATTGAGAACAAATATGTTAATGGTCTGTGATCTGTTTTGACATTAAAGTGTCTTCCATAAATATATGGTCTGAAATAAGTTATTGCCCAATGAATTGCTGCCAATTCTTGTTCTGTTGTGCTTTTATTACTTTCACCCTTAGTAAACGATCTTGATGCATAAGCAACTGGAAGTTGGAGTCCATTTTTGTTTTGAGTTAAAACTGCTCCACATGCTTGTTTACTTGCATCTGTTATTATGCAAAATTCTTTGCTGAAATCTGGGTATTGTAATAAATTTGGGTTTATTAGTGCCGATTTGAGATGTTCGAAATCATGCTGGCAATCAGCTGTCCATTCGAATTTTACATCTTTTTTACATAATCTTGATATGTGACGAGAATATTCGGCAAAATTTTTGATAAAACGTCTATAGTAGTTGCAGAATGCAACGAATCGTCTAGCGCTGTCCGCATCATGTGGAACTGGGTAATTTTTAATGACGTCGTATTTTTTTTCGTCAGGCAAGATTCCTTTATCCGTGCATTTGTGTCCCAAAAATGTGACTTCATGCATGAAAAATGAACATTTTTCAGGATGTAATTTAAGATTGTATTTCCTACATTTCTCAAAAACATCTGTTAAGTTTTTGAGCATATGTGTTTCGGAACAACCAATGACTATTAAATCATCCATATAAAGGAAAGCTTGAGAAGGTTCTAATCCAGAAAATGCTATAGTCATCATTCTCTGGAAAGAATTTGGCGCTATTTTTAAACCGAATGGCAATCGCGTGAAGCGATACGAGCCATTGCTTGTTGAGAAAGACGTTATATCTCTTGAACTTTTTTCGAGTTCAATTTGATGAAATCCTGACATTAAATCAAGACATGAAAAGTATTTTGCTCTTCCTAGTTGATCCAAAATGTCATCAATTCTAGGGAGCGGGAATTTATCCGACAACAGTTTTTTATTAACTTGACGATAGTCAATTACTAATCGCCATTTTTTCTTGTCAGAACCTGGAAGAGATTTCTTCGGAACTAACAAAAGTGGGCTGTTATAAGGGGATACAGACGGTTCGACTATTTTATTGTCGATTAATTTTTGTACTTGTACTTGTATCTCATCTATTTGACTTTGAGGGTTTCTATAATTTTTTATGTAGACTGGTTCATCATCCTTCAATCTTAGCTTTTGTTTGTAGAAGTTATTGGTAGCGATTGATTCGGTTTCGAGTCCGAATACGTCACTATACTGGGTGCATAAGTTGGTCAATTCGTTTTTGAATTGTGGTGGAAATTAGTTTTACTAATCATTGTGTTAACGGCTTCTGTAGTGCTGAGCGTGTCAGCATTTTCAGATGGTATGCCTTGGTCAATATAAGCAGCTTCAAGAAGCTGTCGCAGATTTTCTAGTTCAGTTGTGAACTGAGTGGCTGTTTTGCCTTTCTGCGTTAAAGTGTCCATTTTTGCCTTTATGTTGGCGGGTGTTTCACCGACAACTACGGCTTTTAATTTTGCAATAATTCCATCTATTGTGGTTTCATTTTTTATTTTATTGAGGGTTGTGCCCGTTATTTTTGATTTAATCAACTCTATGGCAATTTCCTCATAAGTTCCCTTTGTTAAGTTGACAAGTCTTAGTGCCGTTAAGAATTTTTCAAGACGGGTTTTCTTTCCGTCGAATTCTGGGACTGCTTGTGCAATTTCCCTAATATATGCCCTCTGGGCTGCGGCTATGTCGTCAGGCATTGTACGGCTATTATCAGTACTTTCTTCACTTTCAGATAAAATTTCTTTAGAATCCAGTGTGATAACAGCAGGGATTGTTAGATTTGTCAAATCTTCTTCTTCTAATTGAATATCCTCAGTCTGAACTTCATGGTTTTCACCAAGTTCCAACTTTACAGGTGTATTCAAAATAGAAGGTATTGTTAAAGTTAAATTATGCTTTTCTTTAACTGTTTTGATATTATTTCTCAGTCTTATCAGCAACCTTGACGTTTCTGACCAATGTTTATTGGTTAATACATCTTTATGCTGATATATCAATAATCGAACTTCGTTAAAGCTGTTGATCAATGTTATGGAGTTCCTATTAACTGTATCTATATGCGTTTGTCTATTTTGTGTTAGACATTTATACGCTTTATCAAATATCGTTTTAAAATTTTGGATTCGCTCAGAAAGTTCTGACCAATCCATAATATAGAAAAGCTACTTTGTTTTTCAAAATTATTCTGGGGTTTTTTTTTTTTTTTTTTTATTTATTTAGTTTAATTTGTATCTTATAGCTATTATGTTATTGTCAATTATGGTTAATCATTGTTGTTTGTGCTGCAAATTTAAGTTTTGTCCAAATCATTTGCTTGGCTCATGAATCTTTTCTTTAGGCATTTGTTATGCAGTTTATATATTTTATAAAAACAATTTGCACACATTATAACAACTATGATTACCAGTAATATATTTGTTAATTCCAAGTCTGTGTTGTTTGATTCAACTTTATTTATAACGTTAGCAGTGGAATCCACTGACTTAACGTCTACTAATCCCATTTTGGGATTCTGTTCTGAATTATTATTTGATTCAATTAAAAAATCTTCGGAAAATTTACTTATTGCATTACTTTTCATAAATTGGAAATTTTTTTTTTTCTGCCTATGGCTTTAATTGAATTCAAAAAAATTTTTTTTTTTTAATAAATAACTGACTGAACTGAAAACTTATTATTTTTTTTTTTTAATTTTTTTTTTTTTTTTTTTTTTTAAAATTTAAAATTTATTTGGAATTTAAGATTCGGATTAATTTGTATGCTACTGGGTAATTTACCCAGTGCCTGAGACGTGTAAAAATTTTTTTTTTTTTACATAGCAACTTGCCTAGTGTTTTAGTTTGGCTTTATGGGCCTCACTTCTGATTGGGCGAAAGATATTACGCTCAATTTTTACAATTTGTTTTTTATAATAATATATATATATAGGTATTTTAAAATTATTGCTGGTGTCTGCTGCTGTTCCTGTTCTTTCCCGTCAGCTGGTCGTCACCAGTATGGTTGCGCTGACGTTCCCATCGAAGGCGCAAGGGGCGGGGGTGCCTCTCGCGCTTGTTGATTTCTCAGCTGCTGTTGTCCTGGGCCTATGGGCTCAGGCGGAACCGGTGCCGGTCTTCGCACAGGTTAATGCCTTGCCAGGCAAGTCGATCTGCAGTATGGGCTGTCCAGAGGTCCAGGGCAATCTCTTGGGCATTGCTCGACGTACTGAGGCACTTCGCTTTTGGGAGGTGGTGAGGTTATAGTATTGTCATTAATAACCTTGATATTTTTAATATTCACTGAGTGAGCATGTGGTGTAGGGTTTTCTTTTATTTGTTTCAGCTGTTGCTGATAAAAATCAAGCATGGCCTGTAGCCTTATTGTTGCTTTCCACGGTGTGTTGGCCTTTGGTGAATATAATTGCCACTTAATGTGAGCAATTTCTTTATTCAATTTTTTAACGCGACCACCGCGACCCATAACACTCACTAAACTCTACTCACTCAGCTTTATTTTGTTAATTTTTTTTTGTGTTCCGCCTCTGCCATATAGTAGTTCCGCCTTTGATTGTTGTCGTGCCTCCTTCGTCCTCTTCAATAGTTATAGTTTATTATTTTTTTTTTATTGTTGCAGCCCGGTGAAATCCGGTGTCACGGTCGCCATATAATAAGATTGGTATTCCATCACAATAATAATAAGATTGGTCCAGTGGTTGAGAAGGAGAAGACGTCAGTCTTCTCCAATGGTTATTTATTGAATACTTGCTTAGAGTTAGAGCTGTCCACCATGAAGCAGTGAGCAGCCGTTTTACATACATTTAAGAATTATTATATATAGCAAGAGAGTCAGAGAGAGTCATGCGCGCACATATGTATACATAGCGACGGTCAAGCGTGAGAACGCTGACTTAGCTATTTGGGCGGTCGTTGATATCAAGTACGGATCATATTACGTCTGCACTTGAATATGCGCAGACGGCACTTAGCGTTAAGCGCGCTGCGACAAAGTCGCTGTTATGTTTATGTATGCATTCTGTTGGCATAACAACAAAGTGTTGCAGCCTTATTCATATGTATGTATATATGTATGTACGCATGCTACACCTTCTTAGTGTGGTGATGCTATGTTTGATATATAAAATCATCGGTAGTGCTGCTATTCGATAGTTTCGACTGCTATTGCTCGAACTCAACTATCAGCAGTATCGATAAATTCATAGATAACATGCAAAATGTTTACAAATTTAGCATTAGACATGTTTTTTAAAATCAATTTATTCATTGAACATTCAAATGAACATATACGGTCAATTCTTATAATTGCATTTGAATACTATCGATTGTTGCCAAAAGAATTAATTGTTAAATGATTTGTATTTGTATTTTTTAAAGAATTCATGACTTATTTTTATTTTCAAAATAATAAGACGTGCAACTGTACGTATCACGAAAAACAATAATTTATCTCAAAACTAATTTGATATCGGTCATATAGTAAACAGGAAAGTTCTAAAACTTAGACAGAGTTCTAAGACTTAGACATAGTGAGTTTGGTTGAGTTATTTTGAAAAACAAACAAGTTTTTCATACAAAAACTTGTTTTTCAACCGATTGTTTCTATGGCAGCTATAAGATATAGTGGTTCGATTTCGATGAAATTTAGCCAACATATGTGGATAGTGTTTAAACTGAGACATAGTTTGGTTGAGTTATATTGAAAAACAAAAAATTTTTTCATACAAAAACTTATTTTTCAACCTATAGTTCCTATGTCAGCTATATGTTACAGTGGTCCGATCTGGCCGATTCGTACATATGTACTGCTTGCAGAAAGAATAAGCATCTGTGCCAAGTTTCATCACGATAGCTCTCAAACTAAGGGAAGAAAGATAAATTATATTCGGCGTGTCGATAAGTTTTCCATATACAATAAAAACAGTATTTTCGACCGATTGTTTTTTGATAGTTAAAAAATATAGTCGACCGAATTTGATCAAAGGACCAGTGCTTAGTTGGGTTAAGATATCTGTTTGAACAAACAAAGTTATTCGTGTAACTCATCTCTCAAGATATAGATATAGATATAGAGTATAGATATAGATATAGATATAGATATAGATATAGATATAGATATAGATATAGATATAGATATAGATATAGATATAGATATAGATATAGATTAGGATATAAATATAGATATAGATATAGATATAGATATAGATATAGATATAGATATAGATATAGATATAGATATAGATATAGATATAGATATAGATATAGATATAGATATAGATATAGATATAGATATAGATATAGATATAGATATAGATATAGATATATATATAGATATAGATCAAGTGCGTTTGATAGCTTATGTAAAAACAGGTTTCTCATGCAACTCAATTATGAACCGATTGTTCCTATTACAGCTTTATGATGTCGTGGCCCGATTCCGACATATATATCAAGATATCATCAAAACTGAGAGACTAATTAAGGACGAACATGGCTACTTTGACATGGCTGTTGTGAAACGAATCAGGAACATATATACTTAATGGGATCCAAGAAGTTTTCTTTAATGCTTTACACATTTAAATACCCTCTGAAAGAGTATTAGAAAACGAGTAAGAATACTCTAGTCGAGTATGCCCGACTACGAGCCTCCCTGCTCCCAACTTGCGTTTCAAGCATTTAGTTGCCAACGTATGTTTTCAGTGCGTGCGCTGGACTTGAATAATGGGCAATAGAAATGAAAGAATGTAATTTTGTCACTTAACAATCATTGTCGCACAACATGTGAAAAAGGGAGAGATGGAGAATAGCGTCACAAATCAATTGAGAACTTGAACCCATCTAAGCGTTTGTTGCAACAACAAAACTCCAGCTGCCACTGACACTGACACTGACACTGACACTGACACTGACACACACACACACACACACACACACACACACACACACACACACACACACACACACACACACACACACACACACACACACACACACACACACACACACACACACACACACACACACACACACACACACACACACACACACACACACACACACACACACACACACACACACACACACACACACACACACACACACACACACACACACACACACACACACACACACACACACACACACACACACACACACACACACACACACACACACACACACACACACACACACACACACACACACACACACACACACACACACACACACACACACACACACACACACACACACACACACACACACACATTCAAATTCAAAAGCCACTGCAAGACATTCATTTAGTAGTCAAGCATTCAAGCAGTCAACTCTGCTGGACACTTGTTCATCCCTATGTTTGTATGAGTGTTTTTGTGTGAATTCCCCAATTCAAATCCTCCTACTGCCCACCACAAACATTTTACCATTAATGCACATTGTTGTGTCTCATCCAGCTTGTTGTTCATCTTGCTGTTCGTTGTCCTCTCAACTGCTATAAAACTTGCACTCTACTTTGCCGACTTTGAACCAGCTTTAGTTTCAGTTTAACAGTTGCCCCACGAAGTGTGCTACATTTGTTATGCCCTTTTGCAAATTGAGTTTCTTCCGGTTGCAAATTGTAAGTATTGCTACTTATGACACCATTTTGATTTGAAGTTCAGCAACATACATATATATTTCCGGTTCAGTTCTCAAACAAAATCTAGTTTGATTTTCTCATTTTTGCTCAAATTTGTGCACAAAATCAATTTAAATGTCAAATCACAACTGAAACGACATCATTTTATAAATATAGAGCATTAGATATTTCGCTCAAATCAAGCACAAAATTTTTTTAATATCTAGATTTCCATGCTACTTTTTAATTTTTCAGCGTTTTTGCGGCTTATCTTTGCTTTGTTTAGCCATATGCTTCGCTCACATAAGCCATGTCCCATATTTCCCCCAAGCACACATTAACACACACTTATACACACCCACACAACCTCTAATGCGACAATAACTTTTGAAATTCCTTTAATTGACTTTTTTTTTTTTGTTTTTTTGTTCTCTTCCTAAAGTGATGAGTAGCTGCAAAAATTTGTGTAGAGGGGGGCGGGGGGGGGGGGGGGGGGGGTGGATTGACACTGGAGGACAGGCATGACTATTGCTATTATTGGAGCTGTCGAAAAGTTGATCATCGAACCTTTTAGATTAGGTTAGGGGGCCACAAAAATTCGTCAGTATATTATGTTTGATTTCCTTTTGTTTTGCATAACCGATATGGCAGGGCAAGGGATGCTTTTGTCAGTCTCTTTTCATAGCATACTGAAAATCTAAATGACTCGACTGAAAATATCTATGCAAATAAACATATGTGACTATGTGTGTGTGTGTGTGTGTGTGTGTGTGTCTCGAGTAAGACTTTCATTGTCTACTTGTGTAACAACAGACAATTATAGATATTTATGATGATGATGAGTTACAATTTTGCAGCTAAAATATACATAACAACAATTTCTACAGTCTATATAAGCCTGAGTCAACTCACATCGACATGAATATGTTTATCTATATAGATATATAGAGTTATGTACGGTATATTGTATGTTATGTATCAACACACATCAAATGTTATGTTCAGATGAAGAACAATGGCCCCAAAATGTTTTGCAATTTTGTTGCCCTTTTTTGGTTGTCTCAAAAATTTGTGGGACAAAAAATGAATGGCGCACAGTTGGAAAATTCACAAAGGCATCCTTTGGGGCCACATGCACACATACTTACACACTCATATATGCACATACAGTTCTATGTTACATATGCTCTTTTATCTCCTGGACCTATAAATTTAGTTGAAAGCGGCATGATTATTACATATATCTCAAAGCATTTGAAAATTGTGAATGAAAATGCAATTTCTTCATAGATATCTGTGACACAACTGTATAGTATCGTTTGACACTTTATATTTAACTACTTGGCAGAAGTTACTAAAAACATAGCAATAAAAAAAAGATGATGTAATGAAAATCGCCACATTTAAGAAATATATATTTTCTCTAATCTGTTTTGCATTATGTACTTTAATTACTTAGCTAATACTTTTGTGTTTAATTATTATTTATATTATTTGCTATGTGGAATACTTGGTATTTTCTGAAAATATCAGTATTCTTTTTTTTTGAACAAAAAGCGAAGAAATCGGAGACCAATCCCATCGACTTGTAAGATTAGTCGGCATAATATTTAATTTATTGAGAACTGTTAACAGGATATCTCTCTGTACATCATTCTTATCTGTTATATTGTATGTTATGTGAATACATTGATAAGCTAGCAACATGTTTGGCTTTTGTTTGGGTCCTGCTTTTAGGCCATATGTCTTCGTACTTGCACTCAGAGAGCACATTGTTCCATAGTTGAAGCCATAAACGCCGACACTTCGCATACATCCACTTGTACTATAGTTCCAGTTTCAAGTCCTTGTTCGACACTCCTTTGGCAACTTGGCTTAGCTGCAGCTGAGCCACTTTTAGACACTTCCTTTCTTTTTTTTTTTTTTTGAAGGCGTTACACTTTAATTGCAGTTGCCTTTGTTAATTTATGGTTTGGCTTGGAAACGACCTAGTTCCAAGTTTTTTGGCAAATTTTGTGCCAGGTACTTTAGTTATATTTATGCTATGGTTAGCCGATGCTTGAAGGTATTGTTTAAGTTAAAAAACATAAATTTACTATTGTTAGGTAATAGAGTTGGTAATATTACCGGCAATTAAGCAGCAAATTAATCTTAAAGGGGTGTAAACGGGAACCCTTGTGAAAATAGGCAACTGACACTTCTGTCCAGATTTATTTGAGCTTACTTTTTAGTTAAAGTTGCTTATGGCAATTTTAGCTAGAATCATTGTTTTCGGATATAAACTTTACTTTTGGAAGTGCCAAGAAAGCTTAAACATTTATTGCTTTAATGATTTAAAGTTCCATTAACTCTTTGCCATAATTATCTTACCCTTTTTTTTGCTCGTTCCTTTCTTTAATTACTACATGATTTTTCTCTTCCTTTTTACACATTACAAGGTTCGTATTTCCACTTTTTATACTCTTTTTTTTAATATTTTGAAAAAAAAAAAAGAAAAAAGAGTATATTGGGTTTGTGAAATGTCCGTCTGTCCGTCCTTCTGTCCATCTGTATGAGCGCAGTTTTTTTCCACAGTTTTGAAGCTAGAGCTACCGAACTTGGTATATATGTTGGTATATACCATAGGCAGGCAAAGTGTTAAGAACTCCCCCCACCCCTTCCCCCAAAAACCGCAAAAAACTGTAGCTTCCACAGTTTTACAGCTTGAGTAACCATATTTGATCCTAGGCTTACTAAACACTTGCTTAATTGATCTGACTAAAAAAAATTGGCCACGACCACCTCCGCCCCCACAAATAAGCAATGTCTGTATCTCCACACCCCTTAAGCTAGAATCACCAAATTTTGCAGGTTGGCTTCTGTTGCCCCGTAACCACCCTTGTTTCTCCCAAATCTGTAGAACTGGCCCAAGCAAATTTAAATTGATGGCAAAACTTGAAAGATTTGCGCAAAAATACTTTACTTCTGACTCCGAAAAGAGGCGAAAAACAGAGTATATCGCAGTTGGGTGTATCCGACTGCAACATTTTTACTTGTTTTTTCTTCTATTTTTTTGCCAGCTCGTGCAATGCCACTTTTTAATTTCATGCTTCGATTTTATTTTTTCAGTTTTCCATCTTTGACTTCATGAGATGTCAATGTTGTCTCTGCTTTGGAAATTTCTTCTACTTCTTATGCTTTTTTACGTTCCTACCAGGCTATCCATTTTCTGCATTTTCGTTTTTTTTCTTTTTTGCGTACATCAACTGTCAATCCATCCTTAAAGAATCCTTGGTGTTTTAATTGCAAGCGTAATGTGTATGTCCCTGGCCTGCGTCCTATTTTTTGGCCTTAAAGTTAATTTTGATGGTGAATGCCACGCCTCGCCTCCATATTAATGTCAACTCATTAGGCATTGCTAACCGCCAGCCAAGGAATCCTTTGGGAACCAACAAAGCACCAAGCTGCCTCCGATGCCAGCATTTTCCGACTCAAACACAAACGCAGACTCGAACTCTGAGACGGACACGTAGCAACGCATAATTACAACTTAATCGCTTGACAAACAAAGCAGACACAACCATAAACACAGAGACACAACCAACAGCCAGGTAAGGTTGGAGGACTGAGGGGAACAATAAGAAGCAAAAGGTTGGGGCAATCTAGGATCTGTGGGCGTGCCTTAACTTTTAAACAGAAACCGAACACTTTAAAGAGCAACCCCCCCCCCCTCCCCCCCCTCCTCTTTTCCAGTTGGGCCTGTAGCTTATAGTAGAGCATTGTCCCTTGGTTAATAGTTAATAGGCGGTTACATAAAATAATAACAATAAAAAGACTAAGCGAGGGCATCCACAAAAGTATCTAAATGCTTTTTTTCAACTAAATCTTTTGTGAACTTATTTATTGTCGACTTATAACAGGGAAACCTTTAGGTTCGGTTCGCGGACCCAATTTTATATAATGGACTTATTTTTAATATTTTATATAAATATGAAAAACCAAATTTTCTCAAATGAAATGTACCCAATTCGTAGTATTCAATCCAATGTTTGAACTTATTATTTTTAATGAGAAAACTTTGCGCTAATAGATTTTAATCTTAAAGTTCGGAACGAACAACTGTGATCCTGAAAAAGCAAGTTCTGCTGAAACTTGTGTTTCAAGATTTATTACGACTTCTTTTTTACGAGTATTGAAAAATTTTAATTTTTGCTGCTCTTTTCTACAAGTAAATAATTAAGTTCGTAACCATTTTATTCATAAATTAATTTATTTTTTGCACAGCAGAAAATTCACATAAAAACTTTGAAAAAAGTTAAGTGTTTGTGAAAAAATATTTTCGTTGAACCGAACCTTTCCTGTTGAAAATATTTCCCGGTTCGGGTTCGGGTTCAGGTTCAGGGGCCCAAAAGGGTTCGATTCATGGTTCGGTTCTGAGTACCCTAAAAACCCGAACCGAACCGGCTCTGAGGGGTTCAGTTCGGAACCGGTTTACAGCCTTGATTAATATACAAATTAATTAGTCAGTTGACAAAAGATTTTGTTTACCAATTTTCATTAATTTATTTATGTCCTAACTCTATGAACAGTATGCTATCTTTTTTAAACTTTTTAGTAACTGAAACGAATGAAAAATGAACAATATATGAAACTTGTTAGGTCGTTCGCTGACTTTCAATTAAATATAATAAAAAAAAAAAACAAGTAAGAACGTTGCAGTCGGGCTCACCCGACTGCGATACACTCTGTTTTCTGTACGTATATTAAATTAAATTCTTTTAAAGACTACTTACATATATATATATATATATGCTACGAACTATAAAATTCTTTCTACCAAGTGCAGAACGCTGCAAACGCCCAAAGCAGAACGAGACGCGTACTTGTCAAAATGATCGCTCGTTTACTGGGGCGGAGGTGAGTATGGCAAAATTTTTTTTCTCCAATCTATCGAAGAGTTCAAATGGAGTCATACTGCAAAATTTGATCTTGACACTTTGTCTGACTATGGTATATACCAGCATGTATGCCAAGTTTGAATGCTCTAGCTTCAAAACTGTGGAAAAAAACTGCGTTCATACAGACGGACGGACAGACGGACGGACGGACATTTCACAAACCCAATATACTCTTTTTTTCCATTTTGGAAAACAGAGTATAAAAAATATGCATGCCAGCAGATGGCGAATTAAAGTGCTTAACTTAAGCTTTGATCATCGTGGCTGATTGTGCAACCCCTCGCCATATACTACACCTTTTTAAGGTTATGTACATACGAGTGCCTACATATCCTTATATAAGTATGATTATTTTTGGGGACATGGAAAAACTATTTTCATGTTTGGGCACCACTCTGCTGCATCATTGAATATTTCATGACAATTAAAATGTTAACTCTGTCAAGCGTCAGAGCACGCACATAGACCATGCATTAAGAGCATGCCTCAAGCTGCAACCATCCCTCCTGCTGCCTTTTCTATGGTTGCCACATGCAACATTCATGCGAATAATGTAGCGGTCAATTTCGCTAGCTCGCTCTCGCTCAGTCTCTTTCTCTTTGTATATGTCTCTGTGTGTGTTTGTTGACAACCAGTTGGTGGCAGGAGCAAAAATAGGGGCAGGGTAGTTGGTGCCTTGCCACGTAGCCAACACATTGCTTTGGCTTATTGGTATTAGGCAAAGGCTTGGCGCGGGCTTTTGGGTGAGAGATGTTGGCTTGTCGCCTGGCCCTGATTTGACAGCCAGGCAGAGGCAGTGGCAGAGGCTGGTCAGCCGCCGAAAGGCCTGCTGCATGTGGCAAGCTGAATGTTGCATAGTTCTTCTGTGCTGGTCAATGAATGCGGCTTAAGTCAAACGTTAAATGATTCACCACGCAGCAGCAGCAGTTTCAGTTTTGGCATACAAATGCGGAGGCAGTTGTTGGGGGAGGAGTGTGGTGGCATGTGGCAAGCGCATACATCAGCATCACTTCATTAAACGCATCAACGTCACGGCAGACGGATAACTGCAACTGCAACATGCATCAATATCGCAACTCTACCCGACCCGACCTGAACCAACCGAACTCGACTCATAACGGTATCCAGTGGCATTAACATGCATCATTTGTCAATTTGCTCACTCTGACATCTAATTGCTAAAGCAGCGCTCAAGCAGCGACGTCAGCGTCTCTGCAACTGCGTCATAGTTGGCTTCTTTGTGACGTCAGCATGCAGGATGCAACACAGAATAGTGGCAAGTAAACTGCAAAAGGTTGCGTGTCGTGTCCCTGGCAGCTTATTGGATTTGTTATTGTTGGTGTTGTTGATGTTGTTCTTGTTGCTTTTGTTGTTGCTGTTGTTCTTTTTGTTGCTATTGTTTTTGTTGATGTTGCTCGTTATGACGCGCTTGGCTTGCAACTGTTGTTGTTCTTTTTCTTCTTCTTCGTCTTGTCGCAAAACTCTTTTCATTTCCCACCGCAAATCATATTAAGTATACGCAGCATATTGAGCATACGCTCCGTTGCGCACTCAATTGCGACTTTGGATTTAATTAGAATTGTGAACTTGGCTTTTCATTGGGCCCAGAAGCGTTAACAGAAAGCTAGATACCAAGAAGTGAAATCGAACTTATGCATAAATGAGTTATAAACAAGTTAGAACATTGCAATCGGCTATTCCCGACTGCGGTATGCTCTTTAAACCAACCTTAGTGATGCCGTGACAATAAAGTTCTTATCACTTTGTCTGTTAATGGTATATAGCAACATGTAAATCAAGTTATGTAAGTCTAGCTTAAAAGTTGTGGAAAAAATTACGTTCAGACGGAAGGACGGACAGACATAAGGACCGACAGACAGTCAAAAACTTCACAAAAACTCTTTATTTCAATTTTTTGCACAGGCCTGTTTTCATTTGTTATTCTGATGAAAACATACGGAATCGATATTATTAGCAGTTCCGAATTCCGAATAATGATGAAAAATTCGGTTTTAATGTGCTTAAAGTGGAATAATGTTTCAACAGTTGAATATGAAGTACTTGAACTTATCTTTAAAAGGAAATAATTAGTATTTTAATTCAAAAACAGAAACAACAAATCAAAAACGATTCGTAACGAAAAGTTATCGGAAATGAGAATAGACCTGATTGTGTGTCTATGCTTAAGCTGCTATAGTTTCAGTTTTTCTATAAAGTTTATGTGATAATAAATTAGCTTGAATTTAAATAAAATTTAAAAATGCAAGCAAAAATAATAAAGAAATGGTTAACTTTGTTAACAACTTATGATAACAATATCAACATACTTCTTGTTAAACAAAAATATTGAAAAATAAAAAATAGAAACAAATAATAAAATTTACAAATATTTACAAATATTGAATTGAATTCTATTAATTAAATAAATTCAAATTGGGCTGAGTTCAAAAATAAAGAACTATGTAAAAAATAAATATTTGATTTGGCCAATATCAAAAATATATATTAATATTATTGCCAAACAAATTCGGTATTGAACACTTTAACAGACATATAAAAAGGCTTATTAAAACATTAAAACAAAATAAACACAACAAATAAATATAGCAAGATTATTGAAAGCATTTGAACAATTAACAATGCCAATTGGCAAACTAATATGAATTAGAGAAAAAAATGCATTGTAATCATAAACAAACGCTAAATGTTTACAAATCGCTGCAATAAAAACTAAAATAAATAAATGTTTGTGTTTACATTAATACTCAGTTTTGCAACAAATAAACCAATATCATTTAATAACCGCAAATTGGCACTTTTTTATTGACATGCAGTTTATGGCATATGATTATATTATTAAATATTTAGAAAGTTCGTTTGCAAATAATATTGAAATGAAGCTTTTAAATCCATGTATGAACTCATACCTTAATGAGATTTTATTTATAATATTAGCAAGGAAAATATGAAACTGTTTATTTTGCATAAATATAGCATTTGTGAGTTGGTTTGATTCGGAAATGATTTATTTATTGAATGGCAAGTCGTTGTTGCTGTTGTTGTTGTTAGTGTTGTTGCTGTTATCATAAAGCACTTAATTACATTCAATTCAATGCCGTTAAAGCGCTGGGGAAAATTGATATATATGTAACTGTTGCCATTAAAATGATTTTCCTTTTTGCTGTCTGTCAATTAAATGAAAGTGAAACACGACACATTATTTACTTATGTATATGCGTTTTTCTTCTTCTTCTCATTTTTATTTATTTTTTTTTTTTTCTTTAACAAATTTATTATGAAATTATAAATTAACCATGATCAACATATACAAACAGTTGATGTTTGTCACTTGCCAATGCATATTCAACTTAAATGTGCACACGGCGTATACATAATTGAGCACAACAGCGTTTTTTTTTTTTCAGTTTTTTTTAAACAATTAAAAATTAAATAAAATGTTGCTAAAAGCGTATTCAGCATTAATTATTTAAAAAGTCGCTGTCAAGTGGCCTATCAAATAAATTGCCATTTAATTTGAAATCATTTCAATTGTGTTTAGCCAGTGCTAATTAAAGCTAAATTCTCATTGCGTAGTGGCTTTGATTATAAATTTAAAACCATATGGCATATGCTGCATAGAAAATTACAATTATTTCAATCGATTTCAACTCATAACAAAATAAATCGCCAACTAAAACTTTTTTACTTGTAAAACATATAGTTTTTTTTTTTAAATTTATAATATATTCAATTGTTTTTAATAAAACATACTCTAATTTTGAATATTTTAATTTATTTTGGTTGATTGCATTAATAACATATAAATAGTCCAGTTGGTTCGATTCGTTCTGAACTAGTTAGTCTTGAATTGAACTATTTCCCCTTTTTTAAGCTCAGCAGTTTCAAGTTTACGGCTATTTCCAGTCTTGCGTATGTTGAAATTCTTTGAACTTTTGAGTTTTAAATTGACAAATTATTCAACAATTTTGAATATTGATTGAAACTGACGAATTCAATACGATTTGTTTCCTTGATCTGAAAAGAAACTAAATAAATGATAAGTTATTTCATCAATAAAGGATTCAAAAAACGATTAGTAGCTTTATCTGGAAAGGAACTAAAGGTAGGATTAGTTGCCTTATCCGGGAAGGAACTGAAGAAAATATTAGTTCTTTTATCGAAAAAATAACTACTCAACTATATCCAGAAAAGAAACAAGAATTCCTTGTTATAACAAATAAGCATCCTTAAAAATTAAAGCATACTTATAAGTAATATGGCTTTCAGTAATCCAATTTAGATAAGAACGTCTCATGGAGACTAACGAAACTTAAAATTTTATACATTCTTTTAACAAATCTTTCGGTACACTTCAGGTGCTCAAATAAAAAAAAAAATGAAAATTAAATAATATTTACAAAATTATTCAATAGAATAGTTGCTTTATTGGCCATGCCAGAAATGCGATAAGCTGATTAATATTTGAAATGCAACTATTATATATTGCTGAAAGTGCATTTCCAAAATGTTAATGTCATTAACGCTCAATACCGTTGATTAGTAATATATACGTGATAATTAGAATGCATAAATTAAATCCATTGCCTATAAAATTTATTATAAGCGGCCAATTAATTGCCGACACTTTCAAGCTGTCAAATGAGTAGCAAACTTCCAGCGAAAAAAAAAAAAAATAGCTCCCCCTCCCCCAAAAAAATCGCAAAAAATCCAACAAGCTGAGCAATTTCTGGGCCAATTACCAAACATATTCAGGGCAAATGGCTCATTAGTAACTTCTGGCAAACAATTTGTAAAAAGTCAGCTTAATTTCTGCACGAATGGCGGAGGCACATTAGATAAATACGTATGTATATGTTCAGGTTGCCAGGCGCAAGATACAAGATACAAGCTACAAGATACAAACACATGTAGATACATTTGGGAATATACACTTTAAATGCGTTAATTTTGCGACAGAAAATATGTAGCGTATATATATTCTTTTCGTAATCTAGCAAAGCGTCGACAAACATGAGTGCCAGGGTGGGGGGGTGGGGGGGGGGGGGGTTATAGTTGGTCCTAGCAGCTACAAACAGCAGACAGGACACGTGCGTTGGGGCAGGCGAAATGAAATGATGGAAACGTTGACGTCATTTTCAACTACGTCTTTATCTGCACAGTTTCCTGACGCTGCCTGCTACCTGCCAGGATATCCTTTTGTTGTTAACGTCTTTGACTTTTATCGATGCTAATATGTGTGTGTGTGTGTGTGTGTGTGTGTGTGTATTGCCGCTTCTGCTGCCTGAGTGGGCCAACACCAAGACCAAGACCAGCACCTGGCCCACGTTTCACATGTCTGGCTCAAAGCCAAAAGCCGGCGGCACAATCCACTCTAACAACTCAACAACTCACTTTTAAGTGTTCCAAATTTCATGCATCACGTAATGTGGCATATTTGAAAACTTTTCAAACTGCTGCGTGGAGGGGATATTGTGGGCGTTGGGTATGCGAATATTTTCGTTCACATACATAACTCAAATTTCAGTATGAAAATCTTTGGGAATAAACAATTTTGTAGCTCGTCTCAGGTATTTATTAAGGGTTTGTGTTTTAAGGCAATTTATATTTAAAGTGTTCACATATTTCAGCTCCATAATTAGTTAAGGTTAAAGTTCGCATATCCCTCTCACTTTCCCTGCATGTTATTTTTTCTGTTTTTCATTTTTTTTTTTTTGCCGTTTGGGACATGAAACGCAGCTACTACTTATCGTTCGCTGCAGCTCAGAAGCTTCTTATAAAAGATGTTGCAGTTTACATTGACTTTCAAGGGCGTTAACAGCTAATAACATGTTACGCGCAAGTTAACAGGTTGTTGGTAACAGACTGATAGCTTTGGCTTGGTTTTGATAACTGCAGTCGGTTAGTTCTGTTGGACTGTTAGACTCAAACTTCTCACTATCCACATCTAATCAAAACAATTGCGATTGATTGCAATTGGTTTGAAATCGATGTTGTCAGCTGTACTGAATTCAAGAAAATATAATTGAATGTTTTGATTTTTGCCTGTAAATAGTAGGAATTAAAACTGTTTTAAACATTAGTTTAAAATTTACAAACTGTTTATTGGGTTTGTGAAATGTCCGTCTGTCCGTCTGTCTGTAGGAACGCAGTTATTTCCACAGTTTTGAAGCTAGAGCAACCAAACTTGGTTTACATGTTAGTATATACCATAGGCAGACAAAGTGTTAGGATCGGCCAGATCGGACCACTATGACATATAGCTGCCATAGGAACGATCGGTTGAAAAAAAAGCTTTTGTATGAAAATCTTTTTGTTTTTCAAGATAACTCAGCCAAACTCACTTTACCTAAGCTTAAGAACAGTTTATACATGCACACAAAACAGAGTATATAGCAGTCCGGTTCTTCCGACGTTCTTACTTGTTTTATTTTAGTTTTTGAGATATGATCGAGAATAGTTTTTAATTTTTACCAATTCAGTATTTATATCTCAAATACTATTTAAAACTATTTGTAAGCCATTTTCAAACATCTTTTGCGCTAGTAACAATTATTAAATGACTATTTCCCTATGCTAATAATATTTACATAACATTTCAAAGATATTAATGATATGATATGATATAATGCATGAAATCCACTCAAATATGAGTTTTGAAAACCTTTTGCATTTCCTTAAGTTAATTGCACTTTAAGCATTAATTTAAAACAATTAATGATGCTTGCATGTTAATTACTCACTATTATTAAGCCAAACATGCAAAACTACATTTTGTTGTAGTTATTAAAACCCAAAAAAACAACTTTACTACACTAAACTATTCAATTTTGCGTGTCAATAGCAAAGCAATGTTAAAAGTTAACAGCCAAAGTTAAAATTAACAGAGCGCTTGACGCCCGCAATACGTTGGTTGCGCTGCCGGCGTCGCTGCTTGCACTTCGTGTTGGCGCTACCAATGCACGACAATAACAGTTGGCAGCTTCGGCTCTGCTTGGCTGCTGTTAACACAGTCGCTGTCAACGTCGCTGCCGCTATCGACGGCGCTGCAGCGGCAGCATTCGTATATCCGTTTTGTTATTTTCAGTTCTTGGCTTGAGGCCTGTTGGCGCTTGTCTCAGTCACCTGCCAAGGTTTGAGCGCGTCGCAACGCAGCGGCAAACTACTTAATACGGTTTTCTAACGGTGTGTTTTAACGTCTCTGCTTAACTGTCTTTTTGTCTGTGTGTGTGTGTGTTTTTTTGTGTGAGCGTGTGTTTTTTTGTGTGCGTGTTAAATGCGTGTGCTTTGTTATTATTTACATTTAACACTTTGCTCGTAAATTCCAACACACAACAGATATAACCAGTTTATTAGAATACTACTACTATATTTTTTTATTTTGTTTTTTAATTCTTACATTTAAGATTTGAACTCAATACGGCAAAAGCAACAATACTCAATGCTCAATACCAAATACCAAATGGTAAAAAACAGCTTTGGTAATTGGATGGCATGCAAGAATTTTAAGCGCGCGCCGCGTGACGTCCCTTCCTCCATCCCCCTTTATTAGCTGCAGTTCTCTCTGCTTATTACCAACTTATCTATCGATAGTTGCCTTTTTTCGTTTGTTGTTTACCGTTAGCGGCTTGCAAGAATCTCTTGTCGGTTGTTGTTGCTCTTGTTCTTGTTGGCCACCTTTTCTTCGGCTGTTGCTGCTTCTTATTCTGCCTCTGCTTCTGCTTCTTCTTCTTCGGCAGCACTGCTGCACCCCGCTGGCCAACGAAGCGTGTGGCTTTGGTGTTTAGAAAGCCACTTGGCGGCTCCAGACTGCTTCTTCTTACACCATGCCACTTCACTTCTTCGCTTCTTCCCGCTTTCATTATCAACATCATTATCATCATCATTATTATGAAGCGGGTCTCTAAGTCTGCAGCTCTTTAAAAATGCTTAATTAAATTTAAAGCAAAACTTGGCTTTGGTTCTTCAGACAGACAGACAGACAGACAGAGAGACATATAAATTGACCGACTTCTTGTACCGAAACCAAAGAACCGTTAATTAATTCGATTGTTGACGCTTCTTCTTGGAATTTATTATTATGGCCTTTAAAGCTTAAAACACACACACACTGCAAATTAACTAATCAAGACAAGTTTTCAAAATCAAATCAAATATTATTCAAAATGTCAACACACAAAATGTTTGATCAATGTTGTTTATAGTTAAGTTAGATCAAAAAAGTTATTAATTTTCAAAGAGTTTTCAATATTTTTATACAAATTATTCAAAATGCATGTTATTTCAAAATAAATTGTGAAGCTATGCGTGTTTTTAAACAATTTGAAATTGAGCTAATGCAAAAACTGATTTTTCAAAAAAGCAAATTGTGAATCTTTGCCTTTATTTAGAAAATTTAAAATTGAGAATTTAAAAAAAAAAGTTGAGCTTATAAAATAATGTTTTTTAGAGCTAGAAATTTGAAATTGAATTGTGCTTTTTTGCTTGGTTTTCAACAATTTTGAGTTGTGTTAAGTTCAACTAAATATTATTAAAATTTTAATCAAAGTAACTGAATGTTTTTGAGTTTAACTACTTTTATTTATAAAACATTAAATGTGCTTGTTTTTAACAGTATTAGTTTTTGTTTTTTATTTAAAAACTTTTAATGAAAATTTCTAAAAATTTAAAATTGTATTATATTATAAAAATTAGCTAATATTATAAATAATATAATATATGTTAGCCAACTTTGGCCATTGTTCAGTAGTTAAAACCCAAAAATATTTCACATTCTTTGACAAACAGGTTGCCACAAAAAGTAGCACGTGCTGGGCCCACAAATGTTAACAACAATAATCAACAGATACAGCTACAACTACAAAAACAATAACAACAACAACGACAGCAGCAACCGCAACCACAGCTAACGTAAAACTTACAAAGCAAAAAACGCAAACCGCGTAAAAATTTCAAAAAACGCGCGCGCCGCTTAGCATAAAAAAGAAAACAAAATTAAAAGAACAAATAACAAAATAATATACCAAAAAGTCAAAACACAAAATATGCTTGTAAAAAATTAAAAAAAAAAAATAAAAACAAAAGGGAGAAAATTAAAAAAATAGGAGAGAATTTCAAGCGCTCGGCGTTTTGTCAACCAGAAAAGGGCCAACCGGCAATAAAAGCGCACAAGTGGCTGCAACAACAACAACAACTGCAACCAGCGACAATAACAACAGCAACGACAACAACTACAAAAGGTTGAACAGCGACTCTGTGAACCAAAAAAGGGAGAAAAACAAAACACAACAGCAGCAAAAAAAAAGCAAAAAGAAGAAAACTGAGGCTCAAACCGAAACCCTTGTGAAGACCAGGCCGGAAAACGCTTGTTTCGACGAAGGCAGTGACAAAAGCAGCAATAACAACAACTACAACAACACACAGGTGAGTAGTGCATGAATGAAGTGAATAAATGAATGAATGAATCAATGAATGAATGGAGCTGCTGCCTGCACGATTGAATGATAGAAAACTGATAAAAAGAATAATAAAAAGGCTGCGTAGAAATCGCGTTCCAAACAAAAGGACAAAAACAAAAAAAACAACAACAAGCAAGTTTTTGTTTTTTGTTAAAAGCAGACTACCCCCTACCCCCTCCCTCACACCATTTGTCCGCTCAATAAGCAATTAATATGCACAAGTGTCTGCGAGGGCTGCAAACTCAATTTTGTACGTTTTGATAAGAGAAGAGAAGAGTTTTTTTTTTTTACTCAAATTGGGCATAAGGGGTGTCGAACCACTTGAATAACAATAAACGTTAAGCAAAATCGTTGCCTTACAACAAAAAATGAAAAAAAAAAAAAAACAAAGTGATTTTTCTTCATTGTGTGTGAAACAAAAAACATGGCACATTGTTTTGGCTTAGAGCACACAGAGAACATCAAAGCGACAGACATTCTTCACATACACCACTAGTATTTTTTTTTTACTCTTTAAAATTCTATATATTTAGGGCATGCTGTACTTTCTTTGATAATTTTTTAAACATTTAAAACAAAAAATAAGCTTGCATTTTTTTTTCGTGGTTTTTACCAATTCTAGTTACCAAGTTTTAATTTTTAAAATTTTTAAACAGCCCCAAATAATTTTAATTTTAATTGTAATTTTAATGTTACATTTTAATTTTTAGTTTTTTAACTATAAAATTTAATTTCATTTTTGGAAATTGAAAATTGAAGTAAACTTATTCTTTAAGAGACAATACAGTTCTATTTCATTCGAAAGCTGAAACACAAAACCGACAACGATTCGGAATGAATAGTTGTCGAAAATGAAAATTAAACTTAATATCTAACCCTAAATCTAAATTCAATTTAACGAGCATTTGACATCAAAAAGTACAATTATTTATTATTATTATTATTTATTATTATTAATTGTATTATAGGGGCTTATTCATAATTAATATTATCATTATGCTGCAGGAATAAATCTCAAACCAAGAAACATGATTTTGTTAAAATATGTGAGAATTATAATTACACGAAACTCATATCTTTTAAATTTTACAACCCACTTTAACAGCTGTTTAAATTATGTAAATTGTTTTTAATGCAATTTAAATATAAATATACAAAATTGAATAACCAAATTCAAATTGAAATAACAAAACTTACCATGATTATCTATTTATGCGCTTATAATTCCCAAAGAGTTTAAGCAAGAATTTGCTGAAATAGTTTGCTTGACTGCAAAATTGGCAAAACCGACAACGTTGAGTTTTTGATTATTGTTAGTTTTAATAAATGCATTATTCCTGCGTAGCTGAAAAGCCAAAACAAATGCAAACAAAGCACCAACTATTTGCCAAATTATCATAATCAAATAAAGCAAAGCACACCAAAACTAAGCATTTGAATTCCATTTGCAGCCAGCTGCAGAAAACAATCAAAAATTGTTCAGCGCTTTGCTGAATTGCTAAATTTTGATTATTATACTCTTTTTTTTTTTTAATTTTTTCGAAAGAAAAAAGAGTTTATTGGGTTTGTGAAATGTCCGACTGTCCGTCTGTTCGTATGAACGCAGGTTTTTTCCACAACTTTGAAGCTAGAGCATCCAAACTTGGTATACATGCTGAAATATACCATAGGCAGACAAAGTGTCAAGATCTCTCCCCCCCACCCAAACCCCTTCCCCCACAAACCGCAAAAACCTATATCACCTATAATTTTATAGCTAGAGCAACCAAATTTAACACAAGGGCTGCTAATCACATCCTTGATTGATCTGACTAAAAAAAATTTGGCCACGCCCACCCCCGCACCCACAAATAAGCAAAGTCTGTATCTCCCACACACCTTTAGCCAGAGTCCCCAAATTTTGCAGGTTGAATTCTATTGCCCTATTAAATAGATTGGATAATAATAATTTTGCCACGCCCACCCCCGCCCTTGCAATCGACCAAAGTTTGTTTCTCCCAAACCTGTAGAACTGACCCAACCAAATTTTAGTTGATGGCAAAACTTGGAAGATTTGAACAAAAATACAATTGCCACGCCCAGTTCTGACTCTGCAAAGAGGCGAAAAAAAGAGTATATCACAGTCGGGTGCATCCGACTGCAACGTTCTTACTTGATTATAGTGGAGTTAAGTTGATTTTTACTGTTAGAGTCACGACACTGCTAATCTAAGGCAATTTGTATGCGTTAGAAAAAAAAAAAAAATGTTTCGCTTTAATCCCAAGCGCTGTTGCAGAACTTTGTGTAAATCTAGTGAAGAAGAAAATGATGCTAGGATGTTGAAAATGCGTTCAAAGAAAAACAACGGGCAAAAAGTAGAATTTGAGTTTGAGTTAAGTTGATACAAAATATCGCAGTTTGCATATATATATATATATATACATACATATATAGAAGTTTGTTATCTTTTTTTAAGGAAAAAAAAACAACAGAAAAATAAGAAGAAAATACAAGTAAACAAGACACAGTCAAAGGCAAAGGCAAATAAAAACACAAACAAAAACCGGCGCACCAAAGTAATGTAAAACACAATAAAAGTGTCTAACTGTATAAAGAAATGAAAGTCAAAATGTGTTGGGCTAAGCTTGCCATCTCTCTCTCTCTCTCTCTTTCTTCCTCTCTTTATACCCTCCTTTCCCTATTTTCACTCTTCCTTTACTCTGTATTCCCCTCCACATTTGCAGCATCTTTGGCATCATTAGCAACAATTGAGATTTTGGCTAAGTCGTTTGCTCCGACACAATTTTTACTGTCGTTTCGTTTTTTCTATTCTTCTCTCTCTCTCTCTCTCTCTCTCTCTCTCTCTCTCTCTTTCTCTATGTCCATCTATCTGTCTCTAAAAATATCATCTCAATCTCTATGATGATCATTATCATCATCTACTCTTTAACTTGATCGTGAACTCGAAAATATAAAAATAAAAAAAAATAAATGTGGAAAATGTGCTAAGGTGCCGCATTTGTAGAATTATGTTTAAAAAGACTTTCGTCTCTACGTCTAAGTTGAGAAGAAAGCGTGCAAATCTTATATGTGTGTCTTCTCTTGAGCCTGTCCAAAACTAGCAAAAGCATCTCTACAGTGTTCACTCATTAAGCGGTAAAGCTATAAACTTTTGACTCTAAAACTGTCATTTCAAGTTTATTTTCAACTTTAGTTTAAGTAGCGGAAATGTAAAATTTGTGTTAAATTACAACAAATTAGCTTTTTTTTATAATCATTTAATCAATCAGCAGCGAAAGCGGGCTTCACTTTTGGCAATATTTTTGCGGAATTGAAATTTATAAATTATATACTTTTAAAATGTCCTTAAGCTTAGGAAAAGTGACTTTGGTTGACTTATTTTACAAAACAAAAAAGTTTTTCACACAAAAACTTATTTTTCAACTGATCGTTCGTATGGGAGCTATATGTTATAGTGGTCCGATCTGGCCGATCTTAATACTTTGTCTGTTTATGGTATATACCAACATGTATACAAAGTTTGGTTGCTCTAGTTTCAAAACTGTGGAAAAAACCTGCGTTCATACAGACGGATGGTCGGACGGACGGACGGACAAACATTTCACAAACCCAATATACTCGTTTTTTTCCATTTTCAAAAACAGACTATAAAAATTCAAACTTTTAAACATATTTTCCATATTTTCGAAATGTCAATTTATTAAAAAAATATAAATAAAAATAAATAAAATATAAATACGCATTTGCTGCTTTCTTAAATTCTAGGCCTCTGAGCAATTTGTAAACACAGAAAAGTATCTAATTTGAGTACTAGCTATAATTTGTTGTAATATCTGCCACTTCTGTTTTTCAAACTCATTTCCAACTGCCCAAATTACGAGACACAAAAGACAAAAAATACAAAACAAAAAAAATAAAAAATAAAAAATAAAAAATAAAAAAGGAAGCAAGCAAGAAAAATGTTTACAAATGTTTCTCACTGTGGCTGGCTTTGCTGGCTCATAATTGAATTATGATCACAGAGTGTGTCAAGCGTTCACTCAAACAGACAAACTAATGAACACGCCAAGCTAGTCAGGGTAGTCAAGTGAAGCTCATTATGATGATGATGATGATGATGTGGATAGTAATGATGATGCCAGTTGCAGATGCAGATGCAAAGCGAATGAATGCAAGAAAAAGCAGTGCAAGTGCCAGACCAGACCAGACCAGACCAGACTAGACCCAACCCAACCCAACCCAACCCAACTCGAACCCAAGCCCAAACCCGAACAAAGCTTCCAACTCAAAGCTCTTACAGCAGCGGCAATGAACTCAAAAAGAAATGCCAGGCAAATAACAAGAAAAAAAAAAAAGAAAAAGCAAACGCAAACGAAGAAGCAAAACAGACAAACAGAAACTGCAGTTAACAAAATACCAAAGATGCAACAATATGTTGCAGCCTTTACATTTTAGATTGCGCCCGAGAAGCAGAGAGTAGAAGAACCCATTAGAGTAGCACCAAATGGACGCACTTTTCAGCTGCAGCTGCAAAGTGTAACCAATTTTGGTTAGATCCCAACTGGAAAAACTCACAAAAAACACACAAGAGTTAGCCAGACAGAGACAGATAGAGAAAGAGAGAGAGAGAGAGGGTGGGCCTGAAATGGCCAGCTGGGGGTCATTCATCCAACAGAGCGTTTATCACGTTTATCATGCTGTCTATCTGCCTGCAGTCTCTCTCTCTCTCTCTCTCTCTCTCTCTCTCTCTCTCTCTCTCTCTCTCTCTCTCTCTCTCTCCCTCTTTCTCTCCCCTTCTCCCTCACTGTCTACTTTATTAACATATTTTTATACCCTCTAAACTAAAATTTGTTAAAGTTGTGCTTAACACGTCGCAGCTAGAAGAAATATCAGAAACTAGCTTCATTCTTTGTATACAAATCTTTTTTCAAATTTGGAGCAACAGTTATTCATATAACATTTGAACTAATATGAACTTAAATGCCGGCATACTTAATCATCTTAGCTAGCTAGTTTAAGAAATACTCGAGCATTTTCACAAATTGTTAAATAGTTAAAGCTCTTCCCATTTCCCATAACTTTTAATTGCGAATCGTGTTCGCACTTGTGTTCATTTTTTCAAAGAGAAAGATAAGCTTCAATACTTTTTCATTCCACTGCCTCGAATGCACAACATTTTAAACCAAATTTTTCATTGATATGCGGTATGCAGAACAGCTCAAAATTTTGATTGGAATCGCAAATGGAATTGGAATAAAGTTATGTATTAAATAGGAATAAAAACTGCAGTTCAGTTAATAAAATAAAACATCACCTTCCATGCGTTACACATTCCGTGAAAAAATTATAATACCATCTGCAGGAGTATAAAAATGTCGAAAAGACAACAACAAAGTTGGAACACATCTCATCTGCTTGAAAAAGCTAAAGAAAACTCACAACAAAATTGATTTGCAGCAAAGCAAGCCATTCTATAAATTTGTTGAGCTCGTTGCATATAATTCCCAAACGGTTTAAGCAAACACTTGGTGTAGTGCCTGAATAAAACCCTTGTTTGGGCAATATCTTCTCATCTTTTAAAAGCCCAATATGCTCTTTTTTAAAATTTTTCTTGACACTTGAATGTCTATGGTATATACCAATATATATACCTACTTTGGTTGCTCTGCTTCAAAACAGTGGAAAAACGGACAGACAGACAGACAGACGGACGGACGGACGGACGGACGGACATACATACATTTTACAAACCCAATATACTCTTTTTTCTAAAAAAGTAAAAAAACTTGAGATATTTAAGAAATTATTAAAGAGTTTGTTCCACTTTGTCATATGCAATTTTTATACCCTTGCAGAGCGTATAATAATTTTGTCACGGAATGTGTAACGCGTCACGGAATGTGTAACGACGTCTGAGAAAAAAACTATTTGTATATTCGTGATCAGCATCAACAGCCGAGTTATGTCCGTCATGTCTGTCATGTCCGTCATCTCCGTCTGTCTGTCTGTGTATATACGTTTTTCTTGATGAAACTCGGCACAGATTCTTCTTCTTATTGCAGGTAGTACCTATAGTTGAATTGGCCAGATCGGACTACTATAACATACAGCTGCCATAAGAACGATCGGTTGTTAATAAGTTTTTGTATGAAAATCTTTTTTGTTTTGCAAAATAACTCGACAAAACTCACTGTCCAAAATTAAGCTCAATCCACTTACGTTGTCAAAATTTAATCAAAATCGGACTACTATATCGGACTATTATAGATGCCACAGGAACAATCTTTAATATCTTAAATTTCAATCTAATCACGCGGCCAACAAATACTCGAGTTATTCTAAAAACTTGCCACAGAGTAACTTGTAGTTGATGATGCTCATTTCTATTGTTGTGAATGTTGTTGATGTTAAACATAATGTTTGTTGTTGTTGTGGCGCCATTTCCTATGCACGTTTTACGCGTTTTCCTCAAGCCTAGGCCATAGTTAAAACTTACATAGTCACAGAGTCCATTCCTGACCACTTTTCCTATCATTCTCATGACTCTTCTTGTGCCCCCGGGCTGTTGTTGATGTTGCTGTTGCTGTTGGTGACGCACAAGTTGTTGCCCTTTATGCATTTTAGAATACTTCATGTAGCTGGTTTCTCTGTTGCTTGGCTAACTCTCTTTGGCTTTTACTGACTGTGTAGTTTCGGCCAACAGGAAATGGCCAACATTAGGGCAGTTGGCACGTGTTTTTGTGTAGGATTTTTTTCTTTTTTTGGTTGTTCTTTTCTTTTTTTTTATATGTGCACCCTGTGGCCGGAAATGCGACAGGAACCCGTCCCAACAGCAACAATTTTCTATGGAATTTAAAAATGAAAATGAAATGAAAATAACCACAAAAATAACTGAATAATAATCTGCTCTTAAAATATATATGTATGTTCATATATAAAAAAGAAAATAATAAGAGCAACTACAACTACAACTCTTAAATTTATGTGCTAGTTTAATGTGTCTTGATAGCTTTGTGCTGTTCTCTAGAGTTTAAAAATTATAGCTAATGTTAGTTTTTAGCCAAGGTTGAACATTGGCTTCAAAGCGACCAGCTCGAATCGGGAGTTCCATTTGTATTACTTGCATGTATCGAAACAGATGTCAAAGGACAATAAGAAACAAGTTGATTTTAAACTACGAATATCTAAAAAGTTGTGATGTTAGAAATTTAACAGTACAAATACTTTGTTGGATTCAAGATCGAATCTAGGACAAAAACATAAACTTCACAAAGCTCATTGTTGATTCATTTCATTTTATCTACTGTAAGATCAATGTAATTTGTAAACTAAGTTGCCAACAGTTATTTGTATACTGATTCAGTACTGTTACAAAAAAAAAAAACAAGGTGGGTGGAAATACCCTGCTGCACATACATCTTATTACAGAGCCGCATGCTGCTGCTTTATATATATGTATATGTATCTTTTTTATTTCGTTTTTTTCGGTTTCTTGCCAGAAACACAGGCACTCAGAAGTCACGCTCCTTAAACAGCTGTTGTTGTACACATTTCGCTTAACCATTGTCTTTACCCATTCCCTTATACACTCCAAGTAACCACTACCATACTATTCCTTATTCCTTTTTCTCATTCCCATGTCCATTTCCATTTCGCTCAATATCAACAGCGTGTTCAGCTTCTGGCCAGCCCCTTGGACATCATTGAGTAAAACGATGCAAATACAAACAAGAAAAAAATGTTATTTTCGGCGTGCCGAAGATAAATACCCTTGCTGACGAGATTTGCATAAAAAAAATTTATTTTTCAACTGATTGTTATTATGGCAGCTATAAGGTATAGTGATCCAAATTTGGTCAACAGGTGTAGAACGCGCTTTAATTGAGATATAATTAGTTTGGTCGAGATATTTTGAAAAGCACATAAGTTTTTCATACAGAAACTTATTTTCAACCGCTTGTTCCTACGGCAGCTATAAGATATAGTCATCAGATTTTGATGAAATTTTTTCATCATGTATAAACTGTCCTTAAACTTAGGTGTAGTGAGTTTGGTTGAGTTATCTTGAAAAACAAAAAAGTGTTTCATACAGAAACTTATTTTCAACCGATCGTTCTGATGGCAGCTATATGTTGTAGTGGTGCGATCTGGCCAATTCAACTATAGGTACTACCTGCAATAAGAAGAAGCATCTGTGACAAGTTTTATCAAGATAGCTCTAGAACAAAGTCTTGAAAAAAGCATATAAACAGACAGATAGACAGGCAGACAGACAGACAGACATGAGTCGGCTGTTGATGCTGATCGCGAATACATAAATTTTGTGTTTCTGAGACGTCTCCTTCAATGCGTTACACATTTCGTGACAAAATTATAATACCTTCTGCAAGGGTATAAAAAAAAAGAAGAAGGAATATAAAAAAGAAAAATCATTCTTTTGTTCTCGTTACCAATTCTTTTGCACAGAGAGTTTTTCCACTGTTTCGTCAGTTTACGAAGAGTTTTCTGCTTGGTGCTGTGCAAACGTTTTGAAAGTCTCATAGTTTATTTTGTGGCTCATTTGCATTATTTTAATTCATTTCGCCTTGGTAATCGCCAATGATGTTTTCCCCCATCGTTTTGGATTGTTGCTGCCGCTGCTGCTGCTGCTTGGAATGCCAATAAATAAAATGAAATGAATTCTGAAGTGAAAACGTCAGAAAAGCAACAACAACAACAACAGCAGCTTCAGCAGCAGATAGCGAAAATGCTACGGTTCTTGCCGTTATGCATGCTGCATACACTTAATTAATTTTGGCCAATTAAAATGAAAGGAAAACCCAACAAAGCCAACAACAAATGTACTATGAAATCATATACCAAACTTTGCAATTCAATTTATACATACACTATTTCACAAAAACCAATGAGAAAAAAATCTATATTTGGATTACCGAAGACTCAATACACTTACAGCAAAGTTTTGTTATACAAATGTTCATTTTCGATGTATCAAATTATTTATCAAATTTAATCAAACTTAAAATATCAGATTTGCAAAAAAAAAACAACAATCTTCTATATAGGACACAATAAAAATCTTGTCACAAGTGGAAATCGGAACATGCAAGGCAAATTCACTTTGGCAGAATCACAGCGAAAGTGAAAACTAGAACCGATCTTTGAACAACTTTGGCCAGTATGCATACAGCATACTCAAACTGAGAACCTTGGCAAAGTGAATTCAAACCACAAAAGCTTATCAAAATTGAATACAAGAACATTTAAGGCAAAGTAACTTTTGCAGAATCAAAGTCAAGAATATCAAATAAAAACACCGCCACGCGATGTTAAAGTCAAGTGACGATGCATGTTCAAGTTACAAAATTTATGATGTACAATTTTGTGACAAAGTATTTTCTGCTTCGTCACTAGCGTGGACGGCCGTCCACAGTGATGCATTTTGTAACAAAAGTTTATAATACCCATTGCAAGCTGAAAGACAAATTGCCAACTTTTTTTTGGGTAAAACTAAAACACAGCTGATAGATATATTTGTATTTTATTTATTTTTTTTTTTAGCTGCTACTGCTCAGGTAGAGAGCAGAGAGATTCACAAAGCCAATGGGGAAACTTGGTCCTGGCAATGTAGCCAGCAGGACATTTGAAGCAAATTGCAATTTGTTCCATGCCAACACGCCAGTCCACAGTGAGCAGGAATAATGTTGCAAGTTGGTGGGGGGGGGGGGAGTGTGGAATGGGGGCAGTCAGAGGAGCCAAAGGATGGCAAATGCTATCTGCTTGACTTTTCATTTGGGTGTGTGAAGCCTATAAATTAAGTGCTGCAATTAATAATTAAAATGTGTGTTAATTAGTGAATAGAGTGGTAGGCGAGAGGGGGGGGGGGGGGGGGAGGAGACTGGTGGAAGGGTTTTTAGTCTTTGCCGCTTTGGCTAATTGCAATTTTAATTAGACGCATTAGAAAAAGCATTGCGAGAATCTCTTAAATACTATGCCAAAAGCTTTTGTTGAAAGCCATCGAATCGGCTAAACATTTTAACGCCAGAACAAACCGAATTTATTGCGGATTAGCTTGTTAGCTATATAATCCTTGACAACTTTATATATCTTCATAACTCAGCAAGCCGATTTAAAGCCACGTTTTTACCCAAAACCTTTTTATACTCTTTTAATTTTTGTTGACATAGACAGACAAAGTGTCAAGTGTCGGGTGCATCCGACTGCAACGTTCTTACTTGTTTATAACTGCGAGAGAGAAATATTAAAACTGAAAACCAGGGAATTCAAATAAAAGCGATGGGGCTTGTAAAAATCAAAGCAAAAAAATGGTCCTGGATGAATACAAAAAAGAAAAAAAATTCATTTGTAATTTATTTAAGTAAATTAAATTTTAACTTTTAGATTTTTAGCTAAAAAAATTAATTACGATATAATAATTAAACTTCAACTATTATTAAAAGTTGTAAAATAACTTTAATTTTTCATTTCTAAAATAAAAGTTGAAAAATAATTTTTGTTATCAATTTTTAATTAAAAAAATCAAATATAAGAGTTTTTTTATACAACTTTTATATAAAATTGTTTTGTTTGGTAATTAATTTTTGTTTTTAGGTCAGAAAATAAGTGTTATTTGTCCAGTCTAATAAAAAAAATACAAAAATAATTCTTATTTTGTAATTTTTATTGTAAACCATTATAATCGTTACGATTCCTGCAAAAAAATAGCAACAAATGTTGCTATAATTATGATTATTATACATATAACAAATCTGTCTGAAATATAATTATAGAATACCCATCATATATATAACATATATGTACATATACATATCGAATAGAGAAACCAATGCAGCTTATTATTAAAATAGAATTGCCATAATAATTGAGACGTAACAATAAGAAGATTAAATGATACGAGAATGTATATTGTTAAATGATGCAACAAAATATGTGTATGTGTATGTGTATGTGTATGTGTATGTGTATGTGTATGTGTATGTGTATGTGTATGTGTATGTGTATGTGTATGTGTATGTGTATGTGTATGTGTATGTGTATGAGTATGTGTATGTGTATGAGTATGTGTATGTGTATGAGTATGAGTGTGCTTATATCAAGTAGAAATCGCAATTAGTGTTAGCCATGAAATTATATCATTAAAATTGCACACACAGTTACTATGGGCAACGGTTATAACATATTATGCTTATAACATTTTTATTTTACTTTCATTATATTTTACTCATTTTTGTTTTTGTTTTTTCATTTGTCGCTTGCCAAAAAACATTTTTGCAATGACAATTCGCATTGGACTAACTAAGGCCTTTTGTGTTCTCATCTAATCTCATATTTCATTCGCATTTCATTGTGCGCGATTTTTGCTTCAATATATTGTACATATGTATATATGTTTGTAGGTCGCACCAAAAACGAGGAAAGGATGCACCAGGCGACTGTTATCCTAACTGTGCTGACTGCTTAATATTTCAGCTGGCTGTGAATCAGTGAATCTTTTATTACATAACACGGATTAGAATTCCTGTGGCTTGGACTCGGCTTTTGCCGGGGTTAACTGCGCCTAAATGCCCTTCAGTTGCTTCCCCGCACTCTCTCCTTTCTCTCTCTCAGCACTTGTGTGGCATGCCTCTCACGTTTCGCTTTTCCATTTGTTCTGTGGCTGCGTAATATTGTTATGCTACAAGCATTGGACACCATTCAATGGATATATGTCCAATATTTATCTATATCTATCTCTATATATATATATCTATATATATATATATATATAGATATATGTCTATGTCTTTTATAAAGTATATGCATTGATTATCAACATCAATCAGCGTACTGGTTCTTCTCGTTTGTTGCTTCACTATGGCACAGCTCACGCAATTAGCTTGCAACTCATGAATTGAATTGCCAGGCCAAATGTTTATTTTCTTTTAATAAAATAGTAATTTTTTTTTTTTGCTGGCAATTAGTTAATTAAAGTAACAGACAAACAATTCAATACATAAATCAGCGCATATTGATTGCTTTGCAAAACAGCAAATAAATATCATAAACAATATACTTAATTATTGTATATATACATATTTTTTCAATTTCGAAAATTGATTTAAAATGTTTATTGAAACTTTATATCAAACAGCCAAAAAGTACTAGGCATTTGCTGACATGTCTTACCAGGTTATAGCCTGATATCTACAATATTCTCAGAATATATATCTACAAATACTCGAAAAGACAATAAAAATGTTGAGACACATCTCATCTGCTTAAAAATGCTAAAAAAAAACTCACAACAAAATTGTTTTGCATCAAAGCAAGCCATTCTATAATTTTGTTAAGCTCGTTGCTTATAATTCCCAAATGGTTTAAGCAAACACTTGGTGTATTGCCTGAATAAAACCCTAGTTTGGGCAATATCTTCTCATTTTCTTATATCTTTTTTTCATTTCTTATATGTGTTATACATTGCCTGCTCGATTTGCAGTTTTTGCGCGAAACGCTCGCTAAGATTTTCTTCTTATTAAAAAAACCGCTAAAATATTAATATCATGGGTAATGTTATTTCCATAGCCCGGTTTAGTCCGTGAAAGATATAGGTGAACGATTAACCGATAAAAAAATTCAAAACCTAACTGAATGAAACTAAATACAGCTGAAGAAACTGAAATTGATTGATCAAATTATTTATCAAATTCACTTTGGCAGAATCACAGCGAAAGTGAAAACTAGAACAGATCTGATGGTGGTATTACTTTGAACAACTTCGGCCAGCATGCATATAGCATACTCAAACTGAGAACCTTGTCAAACCACAAAATCTTATCAAAAGTGAATACAAGAATATTTAAGGCAAATTAACTTTTGCAAAATCATATCAATGAAATATACCAGAATACCACATATTCACAAGCTCAATTTGCCTTTTTTCCATTTTTGAAAAAAAGATTAAAAAATACCATATTTGTTAATGGAATCAACAGATTTTGCTTAAAAAAATAGCAAAAAATATTATAATTGGTAAACTGTGAATTGAGTTAAGTCATACATAACAATTGAGCACATAATTTCAAAAATATCGATTGACAATTAAATGTAACTCTTGTAATGCATACAATACATACTTATGTTATGCCCAAGTCTTACATATATTGCTTGCACAATATTGCGTATGTATTATTTGTGCAAAATGCTTGCATTTAATTGTGCAAATTGCAGCTTTATAATTTATTTCCTGTCAGTTGTTGCTCACCTTGCGGCACATGAAAATTCTAATTTTCATTTTAATTAAGTATAAATACCGTTTAAGAAAAAATACAAAAAAATTAAAAAAAAAACTAACAGCAATGATGTTAAATAATCAGAACAACTAACTCGAGTCATTGTGCAACTTATAAACGCTAATTTAAATGAGCTAACAATGTTTTGTAAAAAAAAAAAAAAAGAAACGGCGTTCTGCACATGAATTACAGAGTTGGTCAGCTTTGAACACATGTGAACGAATATGAAATACCCTGTTAAAATACTTTTTATATACTGAAAAGATTTATGGACTGAAATCTGTTTAAAGATCTTATATTTCAAAAGATCTGTCGATCTGCTTATACCTTTTGAAAGCATTATTACAGATACTGGATACAAAAAGTATTCGCATGATAAGAAGCAGCGGCTCCAACTGACTGAATGGTAAGGCTAATTGATGGCATGACGAACTGACTAACTGGCTAACTGACAAACTGATGAATTGTTGCAAAAAGCCAACAAAACAGCAAAAGTGCCTGACCCAAATACCAAAAGCAAAAACAAAACAACAACAAAAAATGTTTCTAATGAGGCAAATTAAGCAAGCGCCAAACAATTAAAACAAAAGCAACAAATGAGCGCATAATTATTTTATAATTAAATTCCATTTAGCAAAGTCTACACACACACACACATACAGACACACGTGCGTGTGCTTTTATTATTGTTGGTAAAGTTGCTAAATGTGTGTACATTTTTGTGCATTTTTCATTCGTTGACTTTACGCAGCCAGCGAGCCAAAAGCGCAACAGGTGTAAATTACAACAGCGCAAATATTGCTTAGACAAACATGGCCAAAAAGGGGGGTGGGGAAAAGAAGGGCATTTTGGGGGCAGGAAACAGAGGGCAACAGGGCTGCAGGCTTAAACGCTGTAATCAACTCAATGAGCACATTCTTTACAGCCGACAAAACTAGCTGGCCGAAATAGTGGCTTAAGTGGTTTTTGGCCTAGAAAATGACTAAAACAAAAACTCAACAAAAATGTAGCATTAGATAAGAAATAAAAGTCCAAATATTTTATGTAAGCTGTCAAAATATTAATAATAATACTTATAATAATTGGTAAATGTTTTCAATTGCTAAAAAAAAAAAATATGAATTATTATAAAATTGATTATAAAATTTGCATTTCTAAATATAAAAGTGTTCAAACTGAATGATTGGTGACCATCGCACAACCCACATCATAAGAGAATAGCAAGCCGCATTTTTCAAATTATTTTCTTGTCTGTCGGGAAATGTGGAAAATTCGCAACTTTTTTAGATGTATATGAATATTTAACAATGAATGCATACACAGCAAAATTTTATTTTAAATTTTTTAAACTTGATTTTAACCCGGCGTCATACTTAAAATGTCAAGTAAGATTCGTACTTGGTTTTCGTTGAATCAAGTAAAATGTACTGCAAATGAGTACATAATTCTTGATTTAAGTATGCAAATTTTAGATTGAGTACAAAACGTACTTAAGAAAACAAATTTGATACAAGTCTACAAATACTTATTCTAAGTATGCTGTACTTATATTGAGTCCGGGCCGCCATTTTATAAATGAGAGTGGGCGAAACTTACTCTCTCAGCTGCTCTCTGTCTCTCTCCGAGATTTTAAGTACATTTTACTAAGCTTTTATTTAAGTTGAGCCTGTTTTTTTTTTTCATGTTTTTCCTAAAAAAAACAAGTAAAAATTGAAGTATTTCGGGATTGAATAAAGCTTAAAATGAGTTTAAAAATCAAGCATTTTTAAATCAAGTATTTTGTACTCGGTGTAAGAAAATCCGGAGTGACTGTACTTCAAGGTCAAGGTTTACTTCGAATTAATTTTCAACGCCCTTGGAAAAACTGAGAATAACTGATACATTTGTTCTCAAAACTCAATTTTCAAAGCTCTGTAAAAACAAGAATGAATGCTTAAGTTCAGTAAACCCGACTACGAGACGTCCTCTATGATCTGAAATTATCAATCACAACTTCGTATTCACAAACCCATACAAATACAGAACTTGCACTACAACCCCTTCTTGAAGGTCAGCACACAATTTGAGCACTTATACTTGGCACTGTGAACTTTCAATTTTGGAGACAAACCTAATTGTACATGTCCAGTCAAAAGGGCTTTGCTAAAATTGATTGATGCACTCTGTCAATAATATCAATACTGTACAGTCCAGCATCCCTTGGAACTAAAACAATAGCAACGGCAAGTGGATGATAACATAGCACTTTTATGTTTCTCATCAGCACCTCACAGCTCCAAAATGAAGGAATTGTGGCCATTGTAACCTTGCATGGATTCAATTTCAATTAAAATTTAGATTCAATTTTGAGTATGCGATGACATTTTGTTAGTTATTCTGTTGCTTTATAGTTGTATAGTTGTATATCTATTTCAAAAATAGTTCAATTAGTTTTGAAGAGTGTTTATAAAATAATGTAAAGACTAAATATAGTACATATATACAATATGTTGTTAACGATTTTATGCCTCATCACAAACAAAATCAGTTAACAACACGTGTTGGCTTCTTTTCTTTTTCTTGTTTTTTTTTTTTTTTTGCAAAATTCGAGAATTCGTTTGAAAAGAAATAATCCATATAATGATTGTGATAATAATAATGTTATTTTTATTGCTATTGCTATTGCTATTGCTATTGCTATTGCTATTGCTATTGCTATTGCTATTGCTATTGCTATTGCTATTGCTGTTGCTATTGCTATTGCTATTGCTATTGCTGTTGCTATTGCTATTGCTATTGCTATTGCTATTGCTATTGTTGCAATCGAAGCAATATGTGCACATGACACAGCCACAAATTGGTGAAAGTTGCATGAATGATAAGTATTTGTTGAAACATTTGTATGCTGTCTGCCAGGCGTTGGCTTTGCAGGTGCGTGCAACAATTTTTGCGCTTGTGCTGTGTGTGTGTGTGTGTGTGGGTGGCAAAACAAACAACAACAACAAAAAGGTGCTTGCAACGTGCAACGTGCAACAACTTCATTGAGCTTCTTGAGAGTGTTTTGCGTCGTGAACTAGTTTCTACTTTAAATAGCGATAGTTGGGCCCCGCTGCAAAAGCAAAGAGAGCATGAAATGTGCAACGAATTGTGGCAGCCACAAAGATTTATTGAAGCCGCCTGCCCGGACGGGGGCTATTAACAAAATTACTTAACAAGCGGCCAACTGCAATGGACAGCAAATGCATCGCATTTTGGTCAACGCCGACAGCAACAACTATTGAAAAACAACAACCAACAACCAACAACAACAACAAACAACAACAACTAACAACTTACAATAACTACAACAACAACTGAACAACGTTGAATTATTACCAAGCGAGTGAGTTTTGAGTTTCGGATGATGTCTGCCGCAGTCTGAGGCCAAATCCAAAGCGAGTTCTGGGTTCAGCATGAGCTGTATGCTCGCTTCTCTCTGCTCGCTTCTCCCTTTGCTTCATTTGACTGCCAGGCGATATATTCTATTTAATTGCATTCGCGGTTGATCCAGGCCACCAGCACACAGCACAGCAAATGCAGCCAGAAGGACACTAAGCCTTGTTCTCTTCCTTGCACCCAATTCCAACCTGCCACTGCCCTCTACCCATGTCCATGGCCATGTCCAGCGGCGTCCTGTAGCTGCTTTAGAAGGGGGGTACTTTGGAGTAGTAAAATGTTAATCTGTGGACTTAACCGGACAACAAAAGAAGTAAAATGTGTTATGGTCACAGCAAAAAAAAAACACTGTACGTAATGCGTTGATTTATGATCTCAGAAACTGTGAAAAATACTTGAACCAAAAGCAAAACTTAAGTAATGTGGATTTAGTTAAAAATGCAACGTAAAACAGAGAAAATAAAGTTGAGATTATTATTTGACAATTTATGGCAGTCGAAAGTTTTAAGCTAAGCTAAAAGTTTAATAAATAAATGGCATTTATTTTAATAAAAGTAGATTTTTAGTCGAATTCAAATTCAATTGGAGGCAAGATTAATACAATTTTAATTGAATTATATATTTGTTTTAAATTTTATGTTTAACTTTTGTATGTAAACAGAATTCACTCTAGAAAAGACTTTCTCCAAGAGAAAGCTTTTTAAACTGAAATATCGATCGAGTTTTTGGCATAAAGAACAACTAACAGTTTTGATTTCAAATAATTTTTTTTTTAAACGGACGTGAAATCAGTCTTGTTTTTCATTATACCCTTGCAGACGGTATTATAATTTTGTCCCGAAATGTCTGAGAGAAATGAAGAAGACGTCTCAGAATAAAAAAATTTGTATATTCGTGATCAGCATCAACCGCCGAGTCATGTCCTTCATGACCGTCTGTCCGTCTGTCGGTCAGTTTGTCTTTTTATATACGTTTTCCAAGACTTTGTTCTTAAGCTATCGAAATTGAAACTTGGCACAGATGCTTCTTCTTATTGCAGGTAGTACCTATAGTTGAATTGGCCATATCGGACCACTTTAACATATAGCTGCCATAGGAACGATCGGTTGAAAAATTAGTTTTTGTATGAAAAACTTTTGTGTTTTTCAAAATATCTCGACCAAACGCATTATATCTAAATTAAAGCACGTTCGACACATTTTGACAAAATTTTATCAAAATCGGATCACTATATCTTATAGCTGCCATAGGAACAATCAGTTGAAAAATAAGTTTTCTTATGCAAATCATTTCTGCAAGGGTATATATCTTTGGCACGCCGAAGATAACATTTCTTTCTTATTTTCCCATAAATATATACATTTAATTACAGAAAATATAAAACTCGAAAAAAAGTATCGCATTCTGAATATTGAACGACTGTCTATTAATATTCATTTGACGTTGTAAGTCAGTTTAAACCAATTCATGATCTACATTATCTACACCTTTTAAAAAAGGGAAGTTTTTTCAACTTTATGCCTGAGGTCAACAATTTTAGTTCTGCCTTTCAGACTTAAAGTATCTTTCAGAAAAGCAAGTCACTTGTTTTGTTTTGTTTTTTTTTTTGCAGTTTGTATAACTCAATCCCTGCTGCCAATTTGCGCTAACGACGCCCCTGGCACAATGGGTTGGCTTTTTAGGAGGGCAGGTCCAGTCACAGTTTTATAGACAGCAACATACAATAACAACAGCAACAACAACAACAATAGCAACTACAGCAGCAGCAATCGCGGTTGCCGCCTGCCAATCGGCAAAGTTGCAAGCGGCAAAGTTGACGACCGCAGTGACTAAAACAACAGCAACAACAGATAGGACAACATGAAGGGCAACAAAAACAACACACACAACAGCAGCAACATCGATGTGCAATTTGTTATTTTGAATTTTGCAATTTTCGAAGTTCAAACTATTTTTGCGCGCGAGCAAAATGCAATCACAGAACGCAGGACGAGAACACACGAGAGTTGAGCTTTATGCTATAAAGTACATACATACATATGTACATACATACATATATAATAGTAGATGGGGGAATTCCTTATGAAGGAATTGAAACTCAAACCAATTGCAGTCCAATCCATTGGCAGCTCCTTTGAACCAGGCACGTCCAACTGATATTTAATTAAATGTTGCTTTTACTTCAGATGGGCAACCAATCGAACATCGACACACTGACAAACAGACAAACGGACAGGCAGCCATTCAGTTCTCCGCAGGGGCTTTAATTTTCTTCTTTTTTTTTCTCTTTATAAGAATAGCATTAACCCATGGCATTGATAATAATGATGGGTTCTCACAGCCAATGAGAATGATGCCGCTTCTTTGTGCCAAGCTATATTTAAATCTTCAGCTATTTTTGGCTCCACTTTGATGGGTAGGAGGGTTGGGGCGTGGCACTTTGCAATACTGCCATCACGTTGCCATTTTAGCTATCAAATAATGTGGGTAGAGTGCTTAACTCCCCAGTTCTCTTGATTCGATTTATGCAGTTCTTTTCTCCCAGACTTTAGACTTTTACTTGCGTTCACCCCCGTCTGCTTTTAATCCCGTACTTCAGTAACGAAAAAAGAAGAAGGCAACGACGACGACGACGACGTCAAATTCAAATTCCAAGTCAAGAGCTAAATAAACTTTGTCGCGTGGCTCTGTTAAAAACGAAGCACAAAAAAAGAACCCTTTCCACAATTTCTTTTTGGCAGCACAGCCTCACAGCCTCAAGTACTAGTCTCTACTTGTAATACCCTGTATTTAAAACCTTGATCGATTTACAAAAGGATATACAAGCACAGAACTAGAAAACTATATCGTTTGTTATCACTGCGGATTTATTCCTTAGCTATAATATTCAGGACTATTCCCATTTCCGGTTCGGAATTATAAGCGGTTTTTAATACGAAGTATTAACGACAAATTTGGTTTCAAACGTTTTCTTTTTGAGACATTTGAATAAAAGGTATTCGCACTAAGCTAAAATATGGAAAAACGATTTCTACTTCATTCGAAAACAGGATTACAAAATCAAAAAACGTTTAGGAAGGAAAAAAAATCAAGTAAGAATGCTCTAGTCGAATGTGCCCGACTACGAGACTCCCTGCTCCCAACTTGCACTTCAAGCAGTTCAGCGGCAACGCAAGCAAGCAGCGCACTTAACTTGTCCAGTGCCTGTCATATAGTCTCTGAGATCTGCGTGTTCATACGGACGGACGGACAGACGGACAGACAGACGGACATGGCCAGTTCGTCTCGACTGTTGATGCTGATCAAAAATATATATACTTTATATAGTCGGAAATGCATCCTTCTGCCTTTTACACACATTTGCAGTACTTTATAGCTCCTTGTTTTCCCATTTTTATTGGGAACAGGGAGTACAAATTCTTAAAACATTTAATTAATTCAAATTCCCCTTCAACAATCTTTAAAATAAAAAAATAAAAATTAATATAAAATTGTATTATTATTTTAAAATGGTATTTTGAAGTCGTTTACTCTCGTTGAAAGCATTTTTTCTTGTCGTCATCCATTTTGTACTCTCCGAAAACATATTTTATATGTCCATCAAATCGACCTGTGACCGCGCATCCATCCTTGAGCTATATGGATATATATATAGGCTAATTGATATATATATATATATATGTATGTGTATAAACGAGTATCAGAGGCGTCTGCCTGTCTGTCTATCTATCTCCGCTTACTGTTTCTCACTATGCAAAATTTATTGAATTTAATATGCATATTGCAATAAAATTTATGCATTTTCTCCCTTTTACTTTTTTGTGTGTGTTTTTTTTTTTTTTTTTTTTTTTGTATATCCTTTTGCAGCTCTTTTGTCATTAAATTTGCAGTGTTAAGGAGCAAATTTGTTATTGTGTTGCTGCAGCTTCAGGCTGCAATAGATTTCCAATTTGATTTTCATCATTTTTGACACAAATTTCATTGGTGCTGCTGTTGATGGCTAAAAGCTCACTAAAAATCATTTTCTTAAATATATGTTAAAAAATATATTATATATTTTCCATAATAAATGAGCTATGCGCAAAATTTGAAATATTTGTTTGTACATGTAAAGCTTAAAGTGGCACTTAAATATTAAATTAATCTAATAAAAGAGTAGGGCATTAAATGTGATCAATTGTTGTGTTTATTATTGTGATTATTGTTGTGAGCTTTTTGTTATTTTTTAATCAAAAACAAATGTCGCTGGAAGCTTTAATGAGCTTTTGATACTTTTTTTTGGAAAAAAAGAAAAAAAAATATATAAGGTTTGTGAAATGTCCGTCTGTCTGCTGTCCGTCCGTATGAATGCAGTTTTTTCCACAGTTTTGAAGCGAGAGCAACCAAACTTGGTTATATACCATAGACAAACAAAGTGTTAAGATCTACCCCCACCTCCACCACCTCCCCAAGAAACTGTATCTTTCCCAGTTTTACAGCTAGAGTAAAAAAATTTGACACAAGGGCTACTTATCACATCCTTGATTGAAAAAAAAATTTGACCACGCCCACCCCTGCCCCCACAAATAAGCAAAGTCTGTGTCTCTCACACGCTTTTAGCTAAAACCACCAAATTTTGCAGTTTGACTTCTATTGCCCTATTAAATAGATTGGATAAAAATAATTTTGCCACGCCCACCCCCGCTCTTGCAATCGAGCAAAGTTTGTATCTTCCAAACCTGTAGAACTGTCTAAAAAATTGCCACGCCCACTTCTGAGTTCACAAAGAAGCGAAAAAAAGAGTATATCACAGTCGGGTGCATCCGCCTGCAACGTTCTTACTTGTTAAGCATTAAATTAGTTTGTCAAATGGCAAGTAACTTAAGCTATTGACTCAGACAATCCAAAATGAAAAAGTTTCTTATATTTTTGCACACCTTTGCTTATACAAGAAGATTTGAAATCTTTAGACCAAAAGCATAAGACCATTAATAACAAATAGAAATAATACTTAAAAATAAATTAACTAACAAATGATACTTTTTTGTTCTATTTTCAGGTATGTGAGCTACTTTTCTAAGCCGCTTAAAATGTTTGACAAGGTAAAGCTGAAAAATTTCTCATGCTCTTTGACCTACAATGTTAAACTAATTTTCACAGAGCTTCACTAATTACATTCCAAGCTTCTGTGTGTGTGTGTGTGTTTGCGTATGTATTTTTATGCATATATGTGTGTGTTTGCGTGTGCTGATCACTTCAACAAAGTGCTCTCAAATGACCCATTAAAATGAGCCATTCATTTTTAGCCAATGACCCTCTTAACTGCCAGCTAAGGCATGGAAAAAAAAAAGTTTTTGGAAACGATAAACGAAAAGCCAAATAAAAATAGCAAAAATAAATAAAATACATATTTTCGAAATAGACGGAACATGCATAAAATAAAATAAATAAGCAATTAACAGTAACGGCAGACCCATGTGGCATTCAAACAAGATAGGCGGGCAGCATTAGGGGCGTATTCTAAACGCCATCAATTTGTGCGAAATGTAGTGCAAATTCCATTAATTAGTTATAATCAACAGAGGTTGAACATTGGGCATTATCCAAAAGGGAGTTCATTTGCCGCGATTGCCATATCAGAAACACATGTGACGCGTGTCACATGTGTGGCAAATGTCGCATGCAACATTTAACTGCAAATTACAAGAAACAACTAGGGCAACAACAGAACGACAACAACAACAACAGCAACAACACAGGTCACACAAAAATGCGGCTAATGGCTAGTCAAATGGAAAGCCTAAAGTTCAGTTCGTTTTGCGTTGATATATGATTCTAGCCGTATCGCCACAAATCGATTAACGGCCACAAAAAAAAACATATATATCGCCTTGATCCTTAGCTTTTGGTTTATCCACAGTGTAAATGTCATCACGATTGACTAATCAAGACCATAGTTAAACAAGAAATGGAACAGGGCAACAGCAGCAATTGCCGAACTGCTTGAAGTGCAAGCAGTGTACTGCTTCCTTCTTGCTCTTTAATCAATCAGCGGTTTATGCTCTGTATTCCGTCAGTCCGTCTGTCCGTCCGTCCGACCGTCTGTCCGTTTGTATGAACGCAGGTTTTATCCACAGTTTTGAAGCTAGAGCAACCAAACTTGGTACACGTGTTAAGATCGGCCAGATCAGACCACTATAACATATAGCTGCCATAGGAACGATCGGTTGAAGATAAGTTCTTGTATAAAAAACTTTTTTGATTTTCAAGATAACTCAACCAAACTCACTTTACCTAAGTTTAAGGACAGTTTCTAAGTATATAAGTAGTTTTTACAAAAGTTTAATTTATTAAACGTACAGAAAACAGAGTGCATTGCAGTCGGGAGAACCCGACTGCAACGTTCTTACTTGTTAGTAGTTATTTTGAGAAAATTATGCTTAAAAATTAAAAGTCCCTAGAAATATTCCAAATATGTTTAAAAAAGCTTAATCAATTCACAGTTGACACACATTCGCTAGTTGAACAAACTGTTTAGTAGGCTGTTGTAGTCCCAGATTAACCGTTGATAGCTTCAAATTGTTGCCACGCTTTTTGATTTTGGTTATTTTGTTTTCGATTGAATTTCAAGAGTTTTTCCTTTGCTTTTCATTTGTTATGTTGGTATGCGACTCAACTCGATTGACACGTTTTTTTTTTTTTTTTTTTGTTGTTTTTTACTTTACTTTTTTTGGCTGCCCCTATACGGTCATCTTCATAATAAAAATAATGATGATGATGATGATTATGATGATGCGGTAACTGAATCGCTGTTGGTCCATTCGACCCGTTCGCATCCATTCGCTCCATTGGCCAATGCAGTCAATTGCCAATGTTTATCTGGTCATTTGAAGTCGTTTTTCGAGTTGGCTTCAATTTCCAATTGAGTTGTACAGTTGTTCAAGAAATACCAATCTCTTAATACACTCTCTAACATAGTTTTGTGTGCCGTTCAGATTGATGTTGCTGGTGTCTATCTTGTGAAGGCATGTGAGAGGCTTGAAATAATGTTTGAAAATGCGATTTATGTTGTACTTCGTAAAAGGGGATTGAAAGACAATTTTCGAGTTGGTATTTGAAAACTTTGTATATATTTCAAACAAATCAAAAATGTTTACTTTAAATGAAGAAAACTTCATTTACTGTTTGAAAGAAGTTTATCCTAATTTTTCTTAAACCTTTCAAATCTTAAAATACTTCTTGTATACATGTAAATAAAAAGCTCCCGTTTCCTAAAAGCATTAGCATTATAAGCTTGAGGTATTCAAGATGACGATAAAGTTTTCCAAAAGAAGATAAAGTCTTCAAGAAAAAAAAAAAGTCTTCAAGAACAAAATATAGTCTTCAAGAGGCAGATAAAGTCTTTAAGAAGAAAATAAAGCCTTCGAAAGGAAGGTAAAGTCTTCAAGAAGAAAGTAAAGTTTTCAAGTAGACCAGAAAGTCTTCAAGAAGGCAATGAAGTTTCCAGAAAGATTCCTCAACCATTTAAATAATCTTTATTATTGTTTATAAATCTGTGCGATATAAATAAATTAAGAACAGTACTTTCGAATAATAATATGACTACAATACATGTTTTTTAAACAACCGCAAGATATTTAACCGTTAATTTCATTAATAGTATATTCTTTTCAATTGAGTTTTTGATGGGTTGTGAATCTGATTTTCTTCGTATGAGCCACATCCCACATGCTGATATTTCCAGCAATAATTCAACATTCGGATGACAGTTTCTTCTTTTATTTTTACACTTCTTCGATCAAATATAATACAAAGCTTGATCCACACACACGCACACACACACACAGAGAGAAACAAAATCTTGCCAACTCGTTTAGCACAAACAGCACCAAAAATGAAAACGGGTCTATGAATACCTTCCAAGAGTCAGAAAACAGTTACGACATATATAAACAACAGTAGATCCCCAAGTTGAAATCATGCGTATTAAATACCAAAAAAAAAAAAAAGAAAAAAAAATGTAAGAAAAAAGTAAATAAATAAATAAAACGGAATAAAATTCAAATCGTTGCGCACGACCAATCATTTGGAAATACACACACACACACATATAGTCAATGTGTGTTTGTGTGTGTAAACATACATATATGTTTGTTGATTGTAAGTTATTCATGTTGCTAAATTGCGCAATATAGTAATATAATATGATATGTAGTTAAACTCTCTTTAACTGTGTCACTTGCTAATAATTTATATGTGATATGTGATAGTCAGGTGGGGGGGGGAGGGGGGACGGAGGCCAAGAGGGTGTGTCTCGCTCAGATTGTGATTTACAACAATCAGCGGCAACTAACTAAATCAGTGCAACTAACAGTGCAACCTGTTTTTAAAGTGCCAGCCTGTGGACTGGACACAATACACAGCGGACAACGAACATCGAACACGATGACAGCGCTTTGAGCACTTGAAACAAGTTTCAAATGCAGCAGGGGCAGCCAGCAAATTGGCCTGCAAATAGAACCACCCCCCGCCCATTTTCCCCTACAAATCCCCATCACTGCCTTGTTATAGAGTTGCGTTGCGTGTTTGGCAAAGTGCAGCAGCAGCAGCAGCGAAGTCCACCACACGAGCTTCGAACGGGACACTTAACGTTTTGGCCATTGACAACGTTTAAAAACAAGTTTACCCCCCTCCCCCCCCCACCTGTTGCCTGTGGGCACCCACCACATGCACCACATCCTCCGGCCTCTTGGTTGTGGCCCAAATACGCGGCCAAAGCAAGCTTCAACTGCAACTCAACTCAACTGAACTGAAACCGGGACTGGGGCATCATCATCCAAGCGAGCCAAGAGTGGACAGGCGCGACAGCATTGCTGACCCAAATCCAAAGACATTCAATCGACGCTGTACATAAACTATATATTTTTTTTTTCCTTTTTCTTTTTGATTTTTATATATTTTGTTTCACTTTTTATACTCTGTTTTCCAAAATGGAAAAAAAGAGTATATTGGGTTTGTGAAATGTCCGTCTGTCCGTCTGACCGTCTGTCCGTCCGTCTGTCCGTCTGTCCGTCTGTCCGTATGAACGCAGGTTTTTTCCACAGTTTTGAAGCTAGAGCAACCAAACTTGGTGTACATGTTGGTATATACCATAGGCAGACAAAGTGTCAAGATTTCCCCCCCACCCCCACCCCTTCCCCAACAAACCGCAAAAATCTATATCTTCTGCAGTTTTGCAGCTAGAGTCACCAAATTTGGCATGAAGACTACTGATGACATTCTCGACCGATCTGTAAAAAAAAAAAAAATGCCACGCCCACTACCGCCCCTGCAAATGAGCAAAATCTGTATCTCCTACACCCTTATAGCTAGAAACCCCAAATTTTGCAGTATGAATACTTTTGATCTCATCGATAGTTTGGAGAAAAAAATTTTGACACGCCCACCCCCGCCCCAGTAAACAGAAAACAGAGTATATCGCAGTCGGGTGAGCCCGACTGCAACGTTCTTACTTGTTTTTTTTGCTTGAATGACAGCGTGAAAGAGAGCGCCAGCATGAGCGAGCGAGTGTGGCTATTATGTTGTGTGGTCGTGAAGTTTGAAAGTCTGGGTGACACCAGAAGGCCAGTCATGATCAAAAATAAAATAAAATAATAATTATATGGCTTCTAGCTGTTTATCATGTATATTTTAAGGCTATGCGACAAAGAAATAGTTCAGCTTAAATTCCTTTTTAGTTCATTCAAGAATTGTTTGGTTTTTTTTTAATTCTCAAAAGTCTCTCAAAGTCATAATAGAGAATAATTCTATTATTTGCAAAGAAAAGCATCTTAAATTGAGTAATAGCAATGAATTGTTAACTCTTGCGAATTGATATTTGAAGAAAGATCATTAAAAACCATGATATTTATTGTTCAGAAATTATGATATGGATGAGTATGTCTCACTCGACTCATTTAGTTTGACTTTTTTGGGGTCCAAATATATATGTTTTTTTATGGATTTTAAGAAAATATAAAATTCAATTTAATTTAAAAATGTTTGCCGAGAGAATCACAATCCAAAAACAAGTAAGAACGTTGCAGTCGGGTTCTCCCAACTGCGATATACTCTGTTTTCTGTACGTTAAATAATTTAAATTATTGTAAAGACTACTTAAGTACTTATAAACTGTTTTTAAGCTTAGGTAAAGTGAGTTTGGCTGAGTTATCTTGAAAAACAAAAACGTTTTTCATACTAAAACTTATTTTCAAACGATTGTTCTTATGGCAGCTATATATTATATTGAACCAACCTGGCCGATCTTAACACCTTGCCTGCCTATGGTGTATATCAACATATATACCAAGTTTGGTCGCTGTAGCTTCCAAACCGAGGGATAAAAACTGCGTTCATTCAGACAGACGGACAGATGGACATTTCACAAACCCAATATACTCCTTTTTATACTCTTTTTTTAACTTTTTTGAAAAAAAAGGAAAAAAGAGTATATTGGGTTTGTGAAATGTCCGTCCGTCCGTCTGTCCGTCTGTCTGTCCGTCTGTATGAACGCAGGTGTTTTCCACAGTTTTGAAGCTAGAGCAACCAAACTTGGTATACATGTTGGTATATACCATAGGCAGACAAAGTGTCAAGATTTCCCCCCCACCCCCACCCCTTCCCCCACAAACCGCAAAAAACTATATCTTCCACAGTTTTAGAGCTAGAGTATCCAAATTTTGCACAAGGGCTACTCACTTCCTTGATCGATCTGGTAAAAAAAAATTTGGCCACGCCCACCTCCGCCCCCACAAATGAGCAAAGTCTGTATCTCCCACACCCCTTTAGCTAGAATCACGAAATTTTGCAGGTTGAATTCTGTTGCCTTATTAAATGGATTGGATAAAAATAATTTTGCCACGCCCACCTCCGCCCTTGCAATCGACCAAAGTTTGTTTCTCCCAAACTGTAGAACGGGCCCAACCAAACTTAAATTGATGGCAAAACTTGAAAGATTTGAGCAAAAATATAATTGCCACGCCCACTTCTGACTCCGCAAAGAGACGAAAAAAAGAGTATATCGCAGTCGGGTCCATCCGACTGCAACGTTCTTACTTGTTTCCATATTGGAAAACAGACTATTATAAATAGTTTATTTCGAAAAAATGCAAAAATAAATTCTAGAAATAATTCAAAATCCATTTAGTTAGTATTAATTATTTAAAGTGCATAAAAAAAGACAGAAAAATAATTGTTTTTAAATCATTAACAAAAGAATAAATTAATAAATATATAAATTCAATTAAAATGGCATATAAAGAGCATGAGTTGTTCGAGCTGCAAATCAATTATTGCTATAAATAAAAAATTGAACTATGTCAAAAAAAAAGAGAGAGAGAGAGAAAGAGAGCAGAAGAGTGGGTTGGACAACTGGCGGGCGAGTTTGTAGCGCGAATGCAGGTGTGTCTGCAGGTGTATGTATGGACATACATATGTATGTGTATATCTGATGATTTACCGTTGTGGCCTCATACACACAAAGCCAACCAACAACCAAGGCCCGATGTTATTTCCTCATACATACACATACATATGTATGTACATATGGCTGCGGGATCTGGTTCCAAGTTCGTTCAGGTTCGTATCCTCGCACAGGCAACAGTCGACGTTGTGGTTGCCGTTCGACTTTTTGTTGCTCTCGTTGTTGTTATACTGGTTGTTGTTATAGTTGTTGTTGTTATAGTTGTTGTTGTGTTTGTTGTTATAGTTGTTGTGCCCATTTGAACGTTAGCTGCACGTAGCAGTTGGCTTGTTAGCAAGTGTACGGTACTGTGCTTGCACACACAGATACACACACACAAACACACACACATACAAAGCAACACAAACATACACTTACAACTGCAAACATCACAACGAAATTGACTTCAATTTTGATGCGTTATCAGACTATTGGCCAAGCATTCTACACGCATCGAGCTTGACAAACTCCGAATTGAACATTTTGATGATCCATACATAGAGCTCCAAAATTGTTAAGCCTTTGTCCTAAAACCTTTCAATGCTGATCAGTTGGTACTGCGGTTTCGATAGGTTGAAAATGTTTATAAATTTTAGTAATTTATAATAATAAACATTTGCATTTCCAGAAAAGGTTCATTATTTGTAGCTATTACTTCTAAATGATATGCTTTGATCGAAGTAAATTGTTAGAAATTTATGAAATCACAATCACAAACACAATCCAGTTCAAATTCAATTTGGGAAAATGGCTTTTTGCCCTTATTTTGTTTATTTTAAGACCGTTCTGATTTTTGATGAAATTTAATTTGTAAAACTTCAATAACGTTAAGCACTTACTAAAAAAATACAAAGAGGGATCAATTTAATCTAGCTTAACTGTAAGTATTCAAGTCCAAAGTCAATGGAAATCTAGTCACGTTCGCGACGTCGCGTTACAAATCACAAAGTTAACTTTTAAAACAAATAAAATAATAATAATATAACAAAATAATTTCTATAAATAGAAAACTAAATTATTCTTATTCTTTCAAATTACACGCCCCGTTTCGCTGACTCTCGCATTTTTCAAGATGATGTCAAAAATGACTGCCATTTGTTGTATCGTTCGCAATACAAAATATATTTTCTTGTATTGAATTTGTTGATTAAAATTAATGAAGTTTTGATATTAACTGTATAATCAATCCTTTACATATTTTGGGTTGCAAAAACACTTGCATTTATTCATATACACTTTTAGAGTTAAACAAAAAAAATGCAATAGCTTGTTTATTTTTGTACTTACTTTATTTTATATAAATTTCTCTATATCATTTACATCCCTAACATAATTGGGAATTTAAAAAGCTTTCAAGCTACTCGTGTATTAAACGCTGTTAAAAAAATCCAAAAGTTTGCATACGAAAAGTTTGAAAGCTGGCGAGAACCCCCAAAAGTCTACGCGTTTCGAGGTTACCCAATTAGATTTATTTCTATGCAACATTTTTTCACATGTTGATGTTGATGATGATGATGATGAACTTTTGCGAGCGTCAAATGGGCGCAAAGGGGGAGGAACGTTAGTTGGAAACTAGATGAAAAAAAAAAAAAAAATGAGCAAGTGAGTGAAATGAATAAAATGGGCACACACACTAATACACATGTAGAACAGGTGCTTGCCACGCCCACATAATGTGGAAAAAAGAGGCGGCCAGAAAAGAAGAAAAAACAACAAGAACAACAAGTGCAATAGCAACTTTTGATGCTTGAAAGAATAAAGCCCGCCAGTCATTTCAGTTGGTCGCAGATGATGGAAGGGGCGTGGCACAGCCTCAGTTGCAACATAAGTATTAGCTTCATTTTTTTCGCTGCCGTTTAGCCCAAGCCAAGAGCAAGCCACTGGCCTACCCCTATCCCTGCCCCTGCATCTGCCCCTGCCCCTGCCACTCGCCTCTTGTGCAACCTCAGCCGCCTCGTCTCTGCAACTTTGTTTGCTTTTTTTCTATTTTTTTTTTTGCGTTTTTCTTCTTTTTTTTTGTTGGCAGGCCTCAAATGAATTGAATGTGAAAAATTTAAATGCAAACAGCCGCAGTCAACGCAGCATGCAACCTGCACTCTGATGCATTCTGCTTGCGTTGCATCACACAAGGCGACCCTCCCTTCTCCCCTTCCCCCAAAAACCCCCACTACACAAAAGCGCCCCCAATGCTGTAGAAAGTTCATTGTACCGCGCTTAGGCTAAGAGCCCAAAAGAAAAACGCCGCCGCTTTTGATTGCCAACAGGCGCTGTTGAAAGGCGGAGAGGGGTGACGAGGGGCTAGTGGGTGTATAGAGCTATATAGAGCTTTAGGTGGCCAGGTCATAGACTTTAAAGTTTCAGATATTATGTGTGTGTGTGTGTGTGTGTGTGTGTGTGTGTGTGTGTGTGTGTGTGTGTGTGTGTGTGTGTGTGTGTGTGTGTGTGTGTGTGTGTGTGTGTGTGTGTGTGTGTGTGTGTGTGTGTGTGTGTGTGTGTGTGTGTGTGTGTGTGTGTGTGTGTGTGTGTGTGTGTGTGTGTGTGTGTGTGTGTGTGTGTGTGTGTGTGTGTGTGTGTGTGTGTGTGTGTGTGTGTGTGTGTGTGTGTGTGTGTGTGTGTGTGTGTGTGTGTGTGTGTGTGTGTGTGTGTGTGTGTGTGTGTGTGTGTGTGTGTGTGTGTGTGTGTGTGTGTGTGTGTGTGTGTGTGTGTGTGTGTGTGTGTGTGTGTGTGTGTGTGTGTGTGTGTGTGTGTGTGTGTGTGTGTGTGTGTGTGTGTGTGTGTGTGTGTGTGTGTGTGTGTGTGTGTGTGTGTGTGTGTGTGTGTGTGTGTGTGTGTGTGTGTGTGTGTGTGTGTGTGTGTGTGTGTGTGTGTGTGTGTGTGTGTGTGTGTGTGTGTGTGTGTGTGTGTGTGTGTGTGTGTGTGTGTGTGTGTGTGTGTGTGTGTGTGTGTGTGTGTGTGTGTGTGTGTGTGTGTTAGTTACTCTTAGGCCTGCTTTGTACCCCGACACACGCATGAACCTTTTTTCTCATATTTGTTTTGGTTTTTATTTTATTTGTATTTCTATTTGTACTTTTTTTTCTGCTTTTCATTTCTTTTCTGCTTTTCATTTCTATGTTTTCTATGAACTCATGAGAAATTTGTATTGTTGTTGTTAAGGTGCGTGTTGGTTGGAGTTGAAGCTACTGCTCAAGATTTACTGTTACTGTTGTTACTGCGGCTCGTTTCATTCAGTTGAATGGTTTTTGAATGGGTTGCCATTATGCCTGAGTGACTTCTATTGAATATTCGGTATTGCTAACTGCAACTGACATATATTCAATCATATTTTTCGCATTACTCTGCCGTTACTCTAATAGAAAATAGTTATTAAGTTGTACATGCATGACGAGCAGACACCCTGTATTAATCCTAAGCGCTTGTAGTCTATCACAAAAGTGAGTTTTAATTTAAACAAACCTTTTACATAGTACATTCTTATTGCAAATTCTAAATATTTTTTAAAATTTCTTTGAATTACAAGTTATTTTAATAATTATTCAAGTAATTTGTCTTATATAATGCTCCCAACTTGCACTTCAAGCAGTTCAGCGGCAACTTAAGCAAGCAGCGCACCTTACTTGTCCAGTGCCTGTAAAACTGTTGTTTCTGCCTGCTGAGACAGGGGCAAATAGATTCCTATAAAATTTTGGATAATAGTGAAATTTATACAGTTGATCAACATTGATAAAAGAAATATATGTACCAAAATTCAAAGCTATATCTTTGAAATTGTGGCTGTGGGAGTTTTTTTTTTGATTTGCGTCGGTGGGGGGGGGGGGTGTATCCGGAATTTGAAATAAATTTGATCTGCGTACGGTACAAGAAACTCCATGCCAAGTTTGGTGATTCTAGCTCTTTAAGTCTCTGAGATCGACGCGTTCATACTGACCGACAGACGGACAGACAGACAGACATGGCTAGATTGACTCGGCTGTTGATGCAGATCAAGAATATATATAGTTTATACAGTCGGAAATGCTTGCTTCCTCCTACATACATTTGCAGTACTTTATAACTCCCTTTTTCCCATTTTGAAAGCTGGGAGTAAAAATGGTATTAAGTTTCAGACTCGTTCCTTGCATTAAAAGTTCTATGAAAATCAAAATTTGAAGGAGCAAAGTGCTACATTCAATCCTTATGAAAATTGTTTAATTAATAGTTAACATATTTGTGAGTACATATTTCAAATATGAAATCTATACCATGGTTTCTGTCTGCGTAATTCTTCAAAATCACTTAGCAAAAGACAGGAAATCTGTTAAGCTATCTATATTAACTAAGAAATCGACATGCCAAGTATGATTTAATATTCTGACTAATATATTTATTTAAGACTGACAAAAGCAGCTATAGTTTGGAGCAAGCTTTGCAAATAGAAACTAAAAAGTATATATTTATCTTCCACAAAAGACAGACCAATTTCTTAAATAAATCAGCAATTTGAAAATCTTTTGATTTGTCATTCTCTCAAGACCACAATATACATATAGTATGTTTGTATGTTCAACCCTTTAACTTTCTTTGTATATTGAGTTCTTTGTATTTACCTGTTATGTGCAGACATCATAAATGTTGGGTTCGATGCACTTAGTCACACTGTAGTCTGTAGTTTGTACAGTGTGCACACTTTAGCACCTTCACCATCTATCTCTGTCAAATTTATCGGGTTTGTAGGTAGAAAATGATGCATGCATAAGTCAATTGAAAGGCTTTTTGCTAGAAAATTAGCACTTTAGAAACTACGCATGGACGGCACATGCCACAGAAATTAGCGACTTAATAACACCAAAAAGACAGAGCGCCCTTTTTACCCATCTAACTGCCTCTTCTGCTTCTCCTGCTTTTCCTCAAAGTCTGCATCATTCGTGGCAGTAAATAATATGCCTTAACGCGTTCATAACAGTTTGCAGCTACTATTCAAATGTGTCCGTCTCTCTACTCTTCTCTGTTGTCCTCTCCCCTTTAGCCAACAAAACACTCCTAGCTCGCCCGCAGCATTTCCATTATGCAGCGCACGCGTTTACCATGAGTCCTGGCAGTTATCTATGAAGTCCTAGAAAGCGCGCCGACTGCCAGATAAGCAGGCACACCAATACACACTCACATACACACACACACACACACACAAACACACACCTGCCTCATCCAGTTCATCTTGCCCTCTCTTTGTTAGCGGCATGTGTCTCTGTCTCTCGCAGTTTTTAAATTAAGCCAGCGAGAGTTATTTCAAAAGTTTTGGGTTTACTAGAGCTTCAAATAAAAAGTTACAATGAATTGATGAATTGTAAAAGCAGCATTAATTTGGTTTTGGGTCTTGCATCAAGTTCTCAAAACGGCAATTCTATTATATGTTTGAAAAACAAGCCACTTTAGATTTAGATCTATTATAAATATCTTTAAATTTGTGCAGTTGAAAAACGTAATCATTCTCTTGAAATTGATTGATTTTGATGTTGAAAATGTTAAGTTTATTAACCTGTTATCACAGCTGTGTGCATATAATATCAACAATTTGTATACACCTTTAGATAATCCAATTACGTAACAAGCGACCCAATAGTACTCCATTGTGCTGCATGCCATTCATTCTTTTTCACTTGTCTAGATTTGAGTGCTATCTTTGTGAGCAGTTAATGATTGCCCTGTTAAATGCTGTGGCAAACTTTTCACTTGCAGTTACAAAACACCAACACCAACAAGCACACACACACACACGCACACACACAGAGCACATAAATTACGCATACGCCGCATTGGCCTGCCTGCCCAGTCCTCAATTTATATTTCTCTTTTCTTTTTGCTTTTTTTTTGTACCAACTCGTGGGCATATTCTCTGGGCCATTCATCATTTTTCATGGCGTTGACACTTTCACTTGTTTCAGCAAACAGACAACACAGACACAAACAAAAACGACAATGACAACAACGACAACAACAACAACAACCATAACAACAACAACGACAACAACACCAACCGGCTGCAAAAGTTGACAAGTCTATTTTTTACTGCCACGCCTTGTCTCCCCTTTTGACCCCTGGGTCCTTTTCCTTTTCTTGTGCTCGTTACGCGCTGTCAAATTTATTAGTTTCTATATAAATTGACAACATGAAAATTTGTTTATAAATTGTTCGCTTTTATATATATATATATATATACATATTTGTAGTTGTTATACCCTGTAGTCAATGAAATGTTTAAAAAAAAAGGATATAGAAATCTTTTCTTTTTTTTTGGGTAGTAGTATACTTAACATAACTGAAGGTATATTTAAGTTTTGTATATTATTTTATAATATATTATATTATAGAAATAATTTAATAGCAAATTAAAATTTAAATATTAACAAAATTGTATTTTTTTGAACAAATCCAGGATCACGATTTGTTAAGAGCTGGAGATATGAAATTTGGTATACAAAACTTATGTGTTTTTATACTCTTGTTTAAAATTTAAAAAAAAAAAAAAAAAATTAAAAAATAATATATTGGGTTTGTGAAATGTCCGTCTGTCCTGTCTGTCCGTCTGTATGAACGCAGTTTCTTACACAGTTTTGCTGCTAGAGCAACCAAACTTGGTATACATGTTGGTAGAAAAAGTGTCTAGATCTCCCCCCCCCCCACACTCCCACTCCTTCCCCCACAAACGGGAAAAACCTATATCTTCCACAGTTTTACAGCTAAAGTAACCAAATTTGACACAAGTTCTACTAATCACTTCCTTGATTGATCTAACTAAAAAAATTGGTTGAATTCTGTTGCCTTATTAAATAGATTGGAACCGACCAAAATTTGTTTCTTCCAAACCTGTAGAACGTGCCCAACCAAATTTAAATTGATGGCAAAACTTGAAAGACTTGAACAAAAATACAATTGCCAGTAAGCGTGACTCCGCAAAGAGGCAAAAACAGAGAATATCGCAGTCGGGTGCATCCGACTGCAACGTTCTTACTTGTTTTTAATTTCGATTATCATATCATGAAATAGCAAAAATCGTTTATTTTAGAAACAATTATAGCTTTGCAAAAATTCTAAAAAATAAATCCTTTTTCGTAGTCTTTAAAAGTGCTTACAGGGTATCTCGATATCAAGCACACTGGGACGAGCGCACTTTGCTTATTTATTACATTTTGTGCCTTCGTCATGAGTTTTAAAACTGTGCAGAGTTGATGTTGCGGGCACTGGCTTTAAATTTCACTCTTAACTTAAATTTATGTGCCGACCTTACCTGAAATTATCATAAATTGCCCTTCATTACAAGTATAACAAATAAAGTGAAGCAAAGAAGCAAAGCAAAAGAAAAATAACTGAAAAACCAAAAAAATAAAATAAGTAAAAAGTAAAATGCAAAGCAAAACATAAACGAGCCGACAATAAATATGAAAAGCGTTTTTCATAAATACGAGTATATGGGCATAGCTTGCAGTTGACTTGAGTTCAGTTGAGTTTTTGTGTTATTTGTTTCTTATTGTGGATGGATGGTTCGTTGTCAGTCAGTGAAAATCGCTTTCATCTTGCAACGTGTAGCGAAATCAAAGTAAACCAAAGCTAAGCAATGTTTAAAATCGAAATTAAAAGCAAAGTGTTGACGGTGTCCAACCAGCGAACAATTCATATTCAAGCAACTATCTTTAATGCCTTCACTTTTATTGTTGCCGGCAACATTAATGTTGTTGCTGATGTTGATGTCTTCATTTTTACACGTACACGTACATACATACATTCATACATACATACATACATACATACATACATACATACATAGCATTATATTATTATAAGAAAAAGGGTTCAACTAAATTTTTGATGAACTTAATTAACATCTGGCACGACTTTCAATGTCAATGGCAATGGCAAGTGGCAAGTGTACGCATATAAATTATATTATATTATATTACTTATATACATCTACAATATACTATAAGGCAAATGAAATAATGTCTCTCAGCAGCTACTTACTTATATACTTGGAGTAGACAAAAGCAAACCCCAAAGTCTTTTGTTATGAAGCACCATTGCTTGATGTTCATTAGCTAAGGTTTCTACTTCTTGGTAGAGTGTGAGCAGGATTAGTTGATTAATATTGCGTTGGCATGTTTCGAATATGAAGAGGCTGAAGGTAAGCAAATATCTTTATTAAAAGGAAATGTAACAATTAAGGTGAAACTGTTTTATGGCGCAGTCAGCTGTAGCTGCCAACTAAAGGTCACCTTAAGCAATATGGAAAGACAGTTCTGGAGTGCACATTTAAAAGCAAATTTGCCTTTAGAAACTAAAATTTACTCTAAAAAAGAGTCTTGGACGAACAGACAGACGGACATTTACAAACCCAATGTACTCTTTTTTCTTTGTTTTTCTTCAAAAATATTTAAAAACAAGTAAGAACGTTGCAGTCAGGCTCACCCGACTGCGATATACTCTGTTTTCTGTTTACTGGGGCGGGGGTGGGCGTGTCAAAATTGTTTTCTCCAAACTATCGATGAGATCAAAAGTATTCATACTGCAAACTTTGGGGTTTCTAGCTATAAGGGTGTAGGAGATACAGATTTTGCTCATTTGCAGGGGCGGTAGTAGGCGTGGCATTTTTTTTTTTTACAGATCGGCCGAGAATTTCATCAGTAGTCTTCATGCCAAATTTGGTGACTCTAGCTGCAAAACTGAAGAAGATATAGATTTTTGCGGTTTGTGGGGGAAGGGGTGGGGGTGGGGGGGAAATCTTGACACTTTGTCTGCCTATGGTATATACCAACATGTACACCAAGTTTGGTTGCTCTAGCTTCAAAACTGTGGAAAAAACCTGCGTTCATACGGACAGACGGACAGACGGACATTTCACAAACCCAATATACTCTTTTTTTCCATTTTGGAAAACAGAGTATAAAAAGTATACAAAAACTGAACCCTAACTTAAAACTATTTAAAAAGTGCTGCTGTGCATTGCATAAACGATGATAAAATAATGTTATCATCTGTATAATAATCTGTCATCCCTTAAGCGGCAATCAATCTTTAAATTGAGCAAAACAACTTCTTAGCTACTCTCAAAGCCAACAGCAGCAATACACATTTTAGATTAACAAACACTTGAGTAGGACGAGGCAATGCACTTAAGTTTATTTGCTTTGGGGAGCAGTCAATAGCAAACTACGGCAATCTATCTATCATAAGCTCCATCTACTACTATATATATATGTTATATACCTACCCATATTTGTATATTTGTATTTACAACTCACTCGCTTTAGGTCACACTTGACCCAACAGCAAGCCGACTATTCGACAATTTGTTACGCAACTTGATCAGTAGCCACTCTGTGCCACAAGCAGCACTTCAATGTGAGACTCTTCACTACAAAAACTCTAAAAAATATACAAAAAAAAAAAAAATTTTGAGCCAACAAAATATATTGAATGACGGGCCAATTTGTTGTTTTTGTGCTTATTTTTTTTAATTTTTTTTATTGATTAGTTGTTGTCATTGATGCCGTCTGCTTGACCTTGGTCAATGTTTCAATCTATTCAAAATGGAATTTTAGATTACATTGCTCGCGCACTTCCTCAATCCAAAATATTTGGCTGCCCACATCATTCACAATTCGTCATGGTGCAGTCAGAAAAAAAAGAAATTAAGTTATCCGGCATTTGTGACCCTTGAATACCTTGATGGATTCAAATAATCTTGTGTATTGAGAAAGTACTTTCTACCTACCCAGGTATTTCAGGTTTGAATCAATACATTATTCCAGGCCTGAAAGGTAATATTCAGGTCTGAGCGTATACAATACTGCTTGCTTTCCTTTTTGTATGGGATGTCCTTCTTACAGAAGGCCTTCTTTCGTAAGGTCTATTCTTTTGCCTAAATAAAAAATTATTAAAAAAGCTATCCGGTGGCAACTGCGGGATTCGAACACTAGGCCTCCTGACTCGTGCAAACAATAGTCACCGACTATATAAAACCAAAAGCAACAATTACACACATATGTATTACACACATATATATATATATATATATATATATATATATGTATGTATATTTCACTTTTATTTTTAAATTCTCAATCGGAAAAGTTGTTTTACGCTCGTAGGCATTACCTTCTCGCTTCCAACTGATTTAGTCAGGAATTCTAATTTCCACCGCTGGGTAATAAAAATAATATTAGGGTTAAAAAGAAAACCAGCTTTGAAGAAACGTTTTGTGTTTAGCTGTTATAAACTCCAAAAGTATGCGTAAATTGTAGTTGCGATTTTTTGCTGAGTGTATGCTAGCCCGTAGTTTCATCAGTAGCATCATCATCATCAGCACTTTTTTTTATTTGGCAAATGTTTTTTAATCTCCTAACGTTATTTAAACATTTTACGCTTCATTGTTCATTTTGATTTTTAGCTGTTGCTGTGTCTTGTTTGTGCCAAGTTTTTGTATGTTTTTTTTATTTTTTTTTTATTATATTTGATATTAGCATATTTAAGACCTTAACTTGGCCCGCAAAATTCCCATTAACAGAAACTTTGATTTTTATCTGCTTTTCCCATTGAGTTCCGTTCAAGTTTTGTATTATTCTTTTTTTTTTTGCTTTTTCCTTCACATTGTGCGAGAAGAAAAACTTTTGTGCAGTTGTTGTTCAATAAACAGGAAATAGAAACGAAATGTTGTTTCGATATTGGTAAACATGAGATTGTTGGTCTTGTTGTTGTTGTTGTCATCATTATTATGATGCTTGACTTGACAAATACATTTGTAATATGTTTATTATATATTATTATAATTCTTCTTTTTTTTCTCTCTTTTTTGCTATGCTCGAATAGCGTACAAAAGTTGTGTTCTTGTTTATTATTATGAGCAGTCATTTTATTTTTAGCCAGTTGATTACTTATGTGAATATATATTATGGATTTTTGCATAATCTAGCATTAAAACTGGTTAGTGCGTGTAGAAAAATGAACATACATAATGTGCTTAATTGGCTGTGAATTATGCAGAGAATAAATCATATTTTGCTATAGACGGCAAGCTTATGTGTCGAATAAAAATGTATCTGGTGGAAAAAAAAATAATTAAATCATCATTAATAGATTCTTCCATAACTTTTGTGTTATTTAAAATTGTGGCTGTAGGAGTTTTTTTCGATTTGCCAGGTTGCGGGAGAATGTTTGCGAAATTTGAAATGAATTTGATTTGCGTTTGGTATTCAAGAACCTGGTTGCCAAGTTTGGTGTCTCTAGCTCTTATAGTCTCTGAGATCGACTCGGTCATACAGACAGACAGACGGACAGACAAACGAATATGGCTAGTTCGATTCGGTTGTTGATGCTGATCAAGAAAATATATAGATTATATAGTCGGAAATGCCTCCTTCTGCCTGTTACATACATTTGCAGAACTTTATTATTCCTCTTTTCCCATTTTTAATGGGAACAGGGAGTAAAACGTAGCTCTAATTTAAGAAACAACAATCGAAAAGACTTAAGTGAAATCCCTCTACATTTAAAGATTCATATCTCATTGGCCTTGTAACTTCCATAGAGTTCACATTCAAAGAAACTTACAACAATTAATTTTCATCTACAGCATCAATAAAAATTATTTTCCATGTACTGACACAAAATTTGCTAATGCATACAAATCATATTTTTCACAATTTTGGCATATATCGAAAAAAGAAAGAAAATATAAAAATTGAGGACCCTCAGCCACGTAGCAAATCACTTTACAACTGTCAGCCAAACAATGCTAAACGACAAAAAAAAAAATAAAAAATCCCCCTGAAAAAAAGCCACCCGCCCACTGTCCGACATTTGACTTTATCACACAAATTGATTGCATGCAGGTCGAAGCATATGCCGAAAAATTTGATTGATAACTTATTAGTTGGGTTTGCTTTCATGTCTGAAACTGGAACTGATGCCTGATGGGAAGAGAGGTTCGAGTGTATGATAGAGGGAGCAGTTTGTGGCATGCCCCTTGTAACTGTGCTCAGTTTCATCATTTTGCATGGCTTGCAAAACTTTTGTCTCTCGGACAGTTTATCGACTTGATCTGAACGCTTGAATGAATGCCCAATAAAGATGAATACACCCAAAAGATACGAAAACACTCACATACTTACACTTGCCTCCCTCTGGCAGTTGCCTTTAACAACAATACTAGCAACAACACCAAGAAACTGTGATTTAAATATGCGTATATATAAATTTTTTTATTTTTTTTACTTTTATCAAAATACAAGTTTTCTCTCTCTTTCTTTCTTAAAATTTTAAATGACTTTCGGGTCTGACGAGGAGTTACAAAATTTATTAGATAGCCAACGGACAACGTACTGCTGGAAAAAAAAACAAACAAATGCTAATACAACAAACAAGCGGATTTTGCGGTTTTATGCAAATCTTACCCAAAGCACCAAAAATAACAATAATGTTGATGTTATTTTTTTGCATGCATGAATATATGTATACTATACAGTTTTATATATATATGTATATTGTTGTTAAATATAAACGTAAATAAAGATTTAATGTTAATACACTAGAAGAGGCAAAGAAATTGTATTTCATTGCGTTGCATCACTTGAGTTTATCAGACTGTCAAATACTCTGTAGTACAAAATATATCCAACAATTGACGTACAGCTTTTATTCCCTTAAGCCATATTTTGTAAAGAATTGAAGAAATCTCGGGAGTATGGATGTTAAGGTCAAGAATTAAAAACAAATTACATATTATTACTATTATATTAATTTTGAACTTCACAAAAAGTAATACCTAATTCGATAACAAGAAAAACCATTTTCTCGATAGTCGATATATCGCAAGCATTATTATATCGGTTCAGGACGATACTTTACAATTATTTATAATTAAAATTATTATTTTTTTAAATGAAAAGAGCTAAAGACTCAAAGAAAGAAAAAAAATTTCAAATGTTTTGTTTTAGTAGAAAATCCCGTCTGAACTCTAGCTTTTTTTAAAAAACCTGAAATTTTAATGCAAAATTTTCAGCTTAAGCTTTTATTGTGGCTAAGCGAACTAGAATTTTGAAAATGGTGTGCTGTTACTATAACGTATTCAAAAAGTAAACTTTTTAAGAATCCAAAATTTGGTTTCGAAGATATTGACAATATTCTGAGTGTACCTTTTTGAAAAATTGAAAATCTAGCTTTTTTTCATTTAGCTCGAAAACGAGCTCGCGAATATATGTTTTTTATTTCTTTTTTTCGGAATCAGCGACTGATTGTACATAAGAAATAATATAGTGGCTGTTCGTTGAGCAAATGGCTGTTAACATTTTAAATTACTTGAATTTGGAATAAAATATAGACTCAAAAACTCAGTATACCACTTAAGCAGATGTTAAAAGTAAAAAAACAACAAAATTTGTTTGTTAAAATATATTCAACCTGCATGTTCATGTGTGTGGATGTGTGTATGTATATTTATTTGTTGCTCAGCTGTCAAACTGTGCAGTTCAAGGCTGACTGCCTGTGGCCTATCCAACTGTACGTCTGTCCGTCTGTGCGTCTGTCCGACTGCCTGGCGGGAATTGGGATTGGCTCTTTGACTTTGGTATCGTTTCTTGAGGGTCGTCGGTTTCCTTTGGCCAAAAAGTGCGGGTGGCAAATGCCATCAAGATAATGCCAAATGTTGTTTCTTCTTGTTGTCGTTGTTGTTATTCTGATTGTTGTTGCTGCTGGCTTTTAAGTTCCTCATTTTTGGTATTTATTTAACACAAAGAATAAGAGAAAGAAATACCATCAAGTTCTTGGCACAGTTTGCGAAAAATCACATTTTCTATGATTCATTTTCCATTTTCCATTTCGGTCTCTTCAAATATATTTATGTTTAGTATGTAGGTCAGTTGCAATCTTTTCAGGTCCAAAGTAACGCCCAAGAGCAATAATTCATTTGGAAAGTCCCTTTACCCAGGCTCGGCTCGATGTGTTGAATTTGATGAAAATCATTTGAAATTCATTTCATTTCTTCGTACAACATTTGGTTAAAACATTTTCAAAATGCCAACAGTTGTGGCCCCAGTTGAATCTGTGTGTGTGCGCGTGTGTGTGTGTGATTGTATATTTATTTAAGCAACTGTCAGAATCTCTACCCCAAAACATTGTGGCAGCGTTGTATTGATTGCATTCTATTTTTTATGCCATTTGAATTTTTATTCATTAGTTCGTTTGATTTGTGAGTATGTAGTTTGTTTTTTGGCACTTCATTCAAATATTTGTTTACTTATTGTGCTGTCTAAATTTTGTAGCTAATATTTGATAAGTGAATTGATAAAATTTCATTCAAATCAAAAGTGAATTTTGATTAAAAATTAAGCGTTGCCTGTGATTTATTCAACTTTTTAGGGAAAGAGAAGTTCTTAAACAAATATGTTTTTTTTAGAATTTTTGAGCTCGGAGTTGAACAAGGCACAAACATGTTCTTTTATAAACTAATACAATGTTGTAAATATAAACTGTTATGATTTTAGACTTGAGGCCATTTAAAATAATTGTTAATCAAAACCTTAAAAAATGATTCAAGTGTGGGTTAAAACTGGTTCTAAATCAGTTTAGAAATAATAATACAATTTTGGCATGTAGGCTGGTATAATATAGTCGGATATCAAAACAGCGTAAAACAGGTTCCAAATTGACAATAAAACAATTTAAGAATGAATCTTATCTATACAAAAAGTTAGTCAAATATCTTAAAAATATTAAAGACATAAAAAATACCCTTGCAGAGGGTATTATAATTTTGTCACGAAATGTGAAACGCGTTAAAGGGGAAGACTCAGGAAAAAAAAAATTGTATACTCGTGATCGGCGTCAACAGGCGAGTCACGTCCGTCTGTCCGTCTGTTTATATGCGTTTTTCAAGACTTTGTTCTAGAGCTATTTTGATGAAACTTGATGAAGCACGGATGCTTCTTCTTATTGCAGGTAGTACCTATAAATGAATTGGCCAGATCGGACTACTATAACATATAGCTACCATAGGAACGATCGGTTGAAAAAAAGTTTCTGTGAGCAAAGCAAAATATCACATGTTGACAAAATTTTATCAAAATCGGGCGACTATATCTTATAACTACAATAGGAACAATCAGTTGATAAATAAGTTTTCTTATGCAAAACTTTTCTGAAAGGGTATATATCTTTGACACGCCGAGGAGAACTTTTCTTTCTTGTTTTTAATTAAACCAAAGCTAAATATTTGATTTCATGCAACAAATACTCGCTTCTTATTGCAACTTGTAAATAGCAATAAATATTTTATCCATGTCAATTCTCCAAAGCTTTGACTTTTCTCAGTTCTATGCAAACGCTAATTAAACACAGCAAAATTCATTTGAAATAGTTTCGCAACAGTTGACAATTGTTCGTTGTTGTTTTGTTTGTTTATTTATTTTTTTTGTTTTGTTTATATTCATTTTCATTTACATTGTTTTTGTAGATTCTGCTTTATTTAACACATTTTTATTTGTTTTTGCCCTCTGCTCGGTTTTGGCGGTCACAATATTTGCAATTTTCTTTCTATTTTTCTTTTATTTGAAAAATTGTTAAAAAAAAAGAAAAGAAAATTAAACAAAAGTTTTTATCGTTCTGCGGGTTGTACCCAGTTTACCATAGTTGCAACTTTTGCGCTGCACGTTGTGAATTGTTGTTGCACGCACGCTAACAACACACACACACACACACACACACACACACACACACACACACACACACACACACACACACACACACACACACACACACACACACACACACACACACACACACACACACACACACACACACACACACACACACACACACACACACACACACACACACACACACACACACACACACACACACACACACACACACACACACACACACACACACACACACACACACACACACACACACACACACACACACACACACACACACACACACACACACACACACACACACACACACACACACACACACACACACACACACACACACACACACACACACACACACACACACACACACACACACACACACACACACACACACACACACACACACACACACACACACACACACACACACACACACACACACACACACACACACACACACACACACACACACACACACACACACACACACACACACACACACACACACACACACACACACACACACACACACACACACACACACACACACACACACACACACACACACACACACACACACACACACACACACACACACACACACACACTACCACCATTAATATTTATATTCTCTTTTCTATATTGCTTTATTTGCAGGTGAGGCAAACTTTGAACTTATTTGGACATATCTAATGCGGCTTTGTTAGGCAATACTTAAAGGTCTTCGTATAGGGTAAGTGAAACGTGGTAACTGGGTGACTGCATTCTTAGCAATTTTGGCAAAAGCTCAACACTTTCTTTACACATTTGCGAGCTGACCTTCGGAGCTCTAGCGGAACAATGTTAAAAAGAAAAACCCTTATATCGCCTGGCAATCTACCTAAAGCTTCAAGATTCGCATCAAATGTTTCCCTTTTATTTGGGTCAGCTGGTCGTCGCTAAGTCTTTGGCATTTCCGTAGCAATAGCTGATTTTTCGCTTTCCATGACACTTCCGTCTCATTAGTCTGTACAGTCTAGAACAGGAGCGCATTTGGAGTCTAAAGCAGACGCCTAGACACCAATTAGGGCTTAAAAAACGAAATAACAGTTAGAATTGGGAATTACGTCAAAAAAGTGCCACAGAACCAATATTGTAAGAGTTTGCTTGGAGCACTATAATATATATATGTATATATATACATATTAAATAAGCAAATTTGTATCTTTGTTTATTTAACTAAAAATTAAAATAATTAAAATTTTGTACTTTATTTCGAAAGATCAAGCAATGAACTTCATTTGACTAAAAATAAAGGAGCTGCTATTCTATTTCTCATTAACTATTTCATTTTATACTTAACAAATTCTACTAAAAAAAACAATTAAATGATAATGTTCGTGTTGAAATTATTTATGTATATATATTAATATATTATATAAAAAAAAAACCAAAGATAGTTGTTTGGCCAAAAGTGAGTTAATTTATGCTTTACTTGCACATTTCAAGAATTGGAAAGAGGCAAAAGACTCTAGCAGTTTAGAGCCGACATAGTGTGCTAAACCGCTCCTGGTTTTCACAGTCACCGCAAAGTCGCCTCATTGTCGCCAATTGCTGCAGTTGTTGCCGTTGTTGTCGTTGTTGCCGTTGTTGCAGCCTTGAGTTGCCAGTTTACCAGTTGTCAGTTCTAGAGACATATGTATCTTAGACCCAACTTGGCTACTGCAACTAACACTGCGTCGCAAGTGTTTACTGTTTACGCTCATTTTCCTTTTAAATTTGCATTTTAATTTATTGTGTTGTATCTGTTTGTAGTGCCTTTTTTTGCACGCTAGCAAAGGGTATTAGATCTTTGTTAAGAGATACATATGTAACGCATTAAAAGTAGCACTTCCGAGTTTATAAAGACAGAAAGTCGAGCAAAGTCTTCGGTAAACTCATACTTATAGCATAAAAGCTAAGCTTGATTGTTTTCATTTATTTAGTATTGTTTTGTATCAATTCGATATTGCTTAAGAACAGACTACAGTCTTTAGTGCTAGAGTATTTAGTTTTCGTCGTCTCAAATATGCATTTAGTTGTCTTTTGTTTAAGACTCTTTTTTTCGCTTTTGGTTGTTGCACAATTCATGAAGTTGTCGTTGTCGTCGTCTTTGTCTCTGTTTATATATTTTGTTTTAGCTGTTTTTGTCGTTTTTCTTCCGGCTTTGCCGTTTTCTTGCAATTTATGCACTGACCTGTTTTTATTTATACCCCTCTACCCCTTTCATTCCCACCCTACCCCCCTTTTAAGAGTAAGTCCAACATTTAGTGCTGATTATTGCCTCTAATTCATTTCAGTGCTCCAATTTATTGACATGTTTAGATTGTTTACATAATAAACAAGTGTGATTTATTGGAATGGCTTAAGACAATAAACAATATTAATGATTGTGTAAGCGACAGACTTCAAACACTGTTAACTTAGCTTCATTTTCAGTGAAATTGTTTCTTTGCATTTTACGCAAATTTAATTTGATTCAGTTTTCAACTTAAAGCACCACAAAACCAGCTATTAGCTGGCTTTTCAATTTACCTGCTACTGATCGACACACTGATTCTAGTGATTAAAATCATGATTTAAACTTTATTCGAAATCATATTTCACAAAATCAATTTTCAAATATACAATGCATATTGTTTTAATATTTATAGCAGCTCGGCAACATTTGTTTTATTGACTTTGCTGTCATTTGCCAATGTGCACATATTTGTTCATAATAAAAATAAAAATAAATAAATATATATATGTACACATACATTTGTATGTAGGTATGATATTTATATATATAAAATGCATATGTATTTACAGTTTATTGGTATTTGCAGCTCATTGAAATGCATTCACTGCGTGCTTGTGGCAACATTTGATAAATTAATATTTTTTATTTTGATTTTGATTTTATTTGTATTTTATTTTGAAAAATTGCACAAAAGTGCTTAAAATTAATGCTTCATATTGATTGTACTTATTCGAATTCAGTGCTCTTTTAATAGGCTAACGATTAAAACCATACATTTGTCCATAAATTTTTTTTGCATTTTTGTTTTAATCAAAAACAAAAAGTATACAAAAAAACTTTTGATATACGAGTGTCTGTGTGAGAGTACAACTGCAAATTACACAAAAAAAAAAAAATAGAATATATAAACCCTACAAAATATGTGAAATGCTATTTGTTAAAAGCGCAGTTTCCTTGAAATATATTCGGACATATTTATTGAATTTGTCGCATATAAATATTGTAGTCATTTAAAATAAATTTATTGTGCAATTTTTCTGTATGACTTGATGGCTTTCAAGTGCTTTTAAATGCTATTTCAACCGGTTTTTAATAGGGTTTTAGCCGAATTCTCAATGTGCTTGTTTGTGACTGGAATTGCAATTTATTTCGAAGAATTTATATTACATTTTGCCTTCCAGGAATATATCAGTGTTCATACTAGGCATAGAAATTGCGGTATTGGTTCTTTTTGTTAATCTTTCATAAATTATTTTTTAACGATTTTTTTTAACTAGATTTAAATTTGAAATTGATTACATTTCATTGTATATATCTTATGAATTAATTTTTGTTATCAAATTAAAGTATTGTTCATTCGAAAACATAATTGAGATTAAATTGAAATTTACTTCATCATTCTATAAATCAAATTTTCGGAAAAACCGTTGAAAAACTTCTGTTAAACTTTTTTCATAAACTTAAAGACATGGACATCATTTGGAAATACTTTTAAAACATTCAAAATACTATAATAAATTAGATCTTTATAATGTTACATACGTCCAAGTAAATCCAACTACTTAGATAACAGCTCCAAATGAAAATTTCAGCCACAATTCAAATTTTCAACTGACCCATATGCTAACAAAAAGAATTTGGTTTACTTTTGTACAGCACTTTATCTGTTCACTTGGCACGCACTTTTGTAATTATAGTAGCCAAAAATGTGAAAGAAGAGAAAAACTGTTGTATTTAAAATGGAAAACGCTTTTGAAACAAAGCAAACTGAAAACTCAAACAATTGGCGCAAAACTTCAACAATTTTGTGTAACTGCAGAAAGTTGAGAAAACGGCTGCAAAACTTTTCGGTTTATCATATTCAATTTTCATTTTTTTGTTTTTCTGTTATTTTGTTGTTGTTGTATTTTAGTTGTTGTTTTACATGCCTTCTTTCCCAGACTGTCAGACATTGTCTTGTTGAAAAATTGCGCATATTTCCGTTTCCGTTATCAAGCAGTTGCGTATGAGTGTAAGTGTGTGTGTCAATGAATTTTTCTGTGTGTGTGTGTGAATGTTGCGTAAAGTCCTAACCCCCCGCGCGACCTGAACCTTTAGTTAGTTTTGCCTGCTTTCGCCTGTTGATGTCTGCGCATAAATTAAAATAAAATTCATGGTGAAAAGAGATGCCTAAAGAGAGACATACGCACACAGCTAGTAGATTAAAAACCGAATGCAACATGACATTCACATTAATTCAAACTTTACCCAATACAATTTTTAATAAAAAAAAAAACCAATTATTAAATTATTTTGTTGTACCTTTGCCAAATTAAAATTGATAAATTCATCTTTCGTACTTGATATGCTGGCATACTGCTGCTGGCCTGAACTTTGACCCATTGGCTTACATGATAATATCCAATTCGTAGCTCCAATCCCCAAGAATATCATTTACTGACAGGCCAATTCATGCATGAATAGCTACAGCGCGTAATATTTTGCAATTTCAATATATATTTGTAAATATGTTTCGACTTTTTATTTTACTCACCCTCTCTCAAGCGCAACATTTCATATTGATGAATTTTTACGTTTGCCACAAAAATTTTTGACATTTGTAAAATTTTGATATTATTATGTTATAAGGCAACATACATATCTAGCTACCTACATAAATGTATTTACGTACTTGATATGTAAACTAGCGTGCTGTTCAATCAACATTGATGACATTTATTGTACAAAAAAAAAAAAGAAAAACATCTTGACACTTTGTCTGACTATGATATATACCAACATGTATGCCAAGTTTGGATGCTTCAAAACTGTGGAAAAAAACTGCGTTCATACGGACGGACGGACGGACGGACGGACGGACGGACATTTCACAAACCCAATAAACCCTTTTTTTTCATTTTGGAAAACAGAGTATAAAAACCCCTTCAAACACATCTCACAGCTAACCTGAATTTCTATTTGATACCCTTTTCCTTCATTTTGTTGGCTTTATTGAGCCGAATCGTAATTTTCTTTAAACTTGTAACTAAAATGATATTTTTCTTACTTAGTTAAACCCAAAATTTTCTACCTTTTATTCATGTTCACATAAAATATCAATCTTTTATTTTTTCTGATTTTTTACATACAAACAAGTCTTGATAGTTAACTAAATGTCTGACTAAATCAGCGCTGAGTTCATACCTTATACCTGGGAATTGCCTTGAAATTTTTCAGGCCTGAGAAATCTCTGAATATAGAAGCGAAACCGGAAGCGATACTCGAAAGTAGCCCTTACGTTAGAAGCGAGAAGGTAATGCCTACGAGCGTAAGCGAACTTTTCCGATTGAGAATTTAAAAATAAAAGTGAAATATACATACATATATATATACATCTGTGTGTAATTGTTGCTTTGGATTTGATATAGTCGCTGAATGTTGTTTGCACGGGTCAGGAGGCCCAGCGTTCGAATCCCAGTTGCTACCAGCTTGCCTTTTTTAATTATTTTTTATTTAGGCAAAAGAATACCCCTTAGGAAAGAAGGCCTTCTGTATGTAGGACATCTCATACAAAAAGGAAAGCAAGAAGTATTGTATACGCTCAGGACTGAGCATTACTTTTCAGGCCTGAAACAATGTATTGATTCAGGCCTGAATTAACCACTGGGCTACTTCTGTTCATATTTTCTTCTTTTAATTATATTTTAAAGTAGTTCTAACAGTCAAAGTTCCTGAATATGCATCTCCATGGTAAGTTAAAAGTCGTTTCGGCATGCACGACTCACTATATTCATTCGGTTTATATGCATGAAATGCAAATCAAAGCAATTCTTTTTAGCTGAAATTATATCATTTATCAATTTATCGTTAGCAACAAAAAAAACCTTAGCCAATTCCAAGGTATCTCAATTGTCTGGTATTTGTGCACATGCAATTTATCAAGTTCATTTTGGCAGCGCAGTGTAAATTCTTTGTCAATATGTGGTATTTGGCTACAGACGACACGACGACTGATTGCGTATACGTAATGTGACAGTTGTTGAAAAATGTTGCGTATACGCCGTGTGTGCATACACACAGAATATATAGTTGATAGTCGAAATGGGGAGAGACCGGTCTTTCTGTTGGCAGATGTGATTTTTAATTTTACAATTTTTGACATTTGCGTTTGCATTTATATTAGATTTTACGAGGCCAAATTTGAAGCGAGGTTATCCCCACTAGTTGTATCCCCTACTCCCCTTTTTTCAGTCACTCTACACCCGCCTGCTGCTCTCAGGTGGCGCGTTTCCGGGTCAATGGAGACTGACAAACCGAACGGGTCGAGCTCCGGCTCGTTGCTGGCGTGACAAATGGCATTTGGTTACTGTTACTGTTACTCTTGTATATATATATATGTGTGTGTGTGTGTGTGTGTGTGTGTGTGTGTGTGTGTGTGTGTGTGTGTGTGTGTGTGTGTGTGTGTGTGTGTGTGTGTGTGTGTGTGTGTGTGTGTGTGTGTGTGTGTGTGTGTGTGTGTGTGTGTGTGTGTGTGTGTGTGTGTGTGTGTGTGTGTGTGTGTGTGTGTGTTGTGCATGCTGCAACATATTCTACACTCGTTCAGATGCCAGCCAGCAGACATGAGCCAATATGCTCGTACCTGTGACTAAATCGCTCTTCATGGCAACTACATTTATGTCTTATCAGACTTTGTTTAAATATCGAGAGTAGCAGTTTCCATATTAACAGTAACAGTTACAGGTCAGGTAATAACAGTCATTGTAACTTTAAAATCAATTTTTGAACTTAGCTTGTTTACTTTTAAAGCCAGATTGTCGCTGTGGATTTTAGAGGACTTTTTTCTAATCTTTGGACTTCTGTCCTGGGCCGACTGTCAATGAGAATTTCCTTAAAATTCGTCTATGAAACACGCGAAACTGCCAAAACAAATGCAACACACTAAGTTCGGATAGTTTTTCATTCAAAAACTCAATTGAGAAAAGATTTAAGCCTAGGAAGAGAATTCCTGCTGAAAGTGTCTTAGGTATGTTTATTTTTCGTAAAAAAAAAACAAACTGCAAATTTTAATTAAATAAAAAACGTTAAAAAGTGATTTAAATGTAGTTTAGAAATGTAAAAAAAAATAAGTAAAAGAAACATTTGTGCTGGAAATCATTTTGGCATTAACAAAGTTTATAGAAGTTTTCACATCTAGAAGCACTGTGACTGCAAAATATCAATACTCTGCTCAACTCTGGCAGACAGGTGGATTTGCTGGTTAAGGTGGGATGAGTAGGGTGTTAAGGAAACGTAACCAGGCAAGTTAACAAAATTTTCGAGAACACGTAGTCAGATAGTTGCAGATAGCACTTGGACTTGGACTTGGACTTGGACTGAGAGCTGTAGGACTGCTGTAGAGAGAGAGCTTACCCGTAGTTGGCAGTTAAGCTTAAATTTTGACTGTGTCTCATAAATTTCATTGTGCAACTTAATTTAGCAAATGTCTTTGCGTCTGTTGCTGCGTCCTTGCTTGGCCAACACAGTTTTGGCCAAGTTAAGCCAATTTGGTCCTGGGCTTAGGCGTCATGCACTAATTAAAACATTAAATTTGCAAAATGTCTCAATTCGATTTCAAGTTGCAAGCTCAAAAGAAGCGTAAAATATGAGTGAAGTGAGTCTGTGAAGTACATTGTCATTGTCGTTGCCTTGTGGCATTTTGGGGGCAGCTGCAGCACTGGCTGCAACATCATTAATTGCAGCAACTTCGACACACACACACATAAAAAGAAAACTGTGGCAAAATGCGATCAAAATCAGCTTGCAACGCTATCGCGTTTATAGCCGTTGGCAAAATGGTTGTCACAAAATGTTGTTTAAGCCACAGCAACAAAAAAAAAAACCAAAAAAAACAGCAACCACAACAACAACTTGGCGGCAACATCAAATTAATTTTAATAATGATGACGTTTATTTAACGAAAGTAATCATAATTACAGTACACACTTTGCCCCAGTAAACGTGTCCAAACCAAAAGTGTTGTACAAATTAATTAAACTTTAAAAGCTGCTCTCGCCCCTTTTTTTTTGTATTTCTTTTTGCTGAAGTGCGTCCAAAATGTTATATGTTTATAAACGAAACATGAATATAATAAATTTGTTTTTAGCATCCGAAACATTTTTATTTTTATTCTCTTTTTTTAATGTTTTTGAAAAAAAAAATATAAAGGAGTATATTGGGTTTATGAAATGTTGTCTGTCCGTATAAACGCAGTTTTTTTCCACAGTTTTGAATCTAGAGCAACCGAACTTGGTATACATATTGGTATATACCATAGGCAGTCAAAGTGTCAAGATCTCGCCTCCACCTTCACCCCTTCCCCCGCAAACGGCGAAAACCTATATCTTCCACACTTTTATAGCTAGAGTAACCAATTTTTGCAGAAGGGCTACTTATCACTTCCTTGATTGATCTGACTAAAACAAAATTGGACACGCCCACCCACGCCCCCACAAATAAGCAAAGTTTGTATCTATCACACCCCTTTAGCTAGAGTCACCAAATTTTGCAGGTTGAATTCTGTTGCCCTATTAAAAAGATGGGATGAAAATAATTTTGCCTAGCCCACCCCGCCCTTGCAATCGAGGTTTTTAAAAAAACTGTAGAACTGGCCCAACCAATCTTAAATTGATGGCAAAACTTGACAGATTTGAGCAAGAATGCAATTGCCCGACTCCGTAAAGCGCATAAAAAAAGACTATATCGCAGTCGGGTACATCCGACTGCAACGTTCTTACTTGTTAATATTCAAAAAATGATTTCATTTACTCAACAAGAGTTAATGTACTCTTGAAAAACATCGTTATTGATGCTTAAAGTGGTCTTTAGCCTTTTTTCCTGTTCTCAAGTTGAAAATTTTAAGCTCCTTGGTATTAATATCAGGTATGCTTATCAAAGCCGATTAAATTGATGTACTTATTTAATTATTATTACACTATTAGTATATATGTTGAAATAGCATTCTGCTGTCAATTTAATCCTATTAAAAGCTGACAGAACTTGTTACACATTTCAAAACTATTACAATAAAATATTTTGTAGCTGCCTTTATAAAATACATTCAGGCTAATAAATTCAATTTATTAATTTGAATTTGAATACATAATGCCATTTGTCTCATTTTGGCTGTTAAGCTGTCTTTTACAGCTGAATTGATAACTTTTAGATTTGTGTTTGAATTTCAGCAATTAAATTACAAATATAATTATGATATTACTGCACAATGTAAATGACTGCTGTCAATTCTATTCGAAATATGATACATGTGTATATTTACTCCCTGTTCCCATTAAAAATGGGAAAAAGGGAGTTATAAAGTACTGCAAATGTTTGTAACAGGCAGAAGGAGACGTTTCCGACTATATAAACTATATATATTCTTGATCAGCATCAACAGCCGTGACGATCTAGTCATGTCCGTCTGTCCGTCTGTCCGTATGAACACACAGATCTCGGAGACTACAAAAGCTAGAGACACCAAACTTGGCATGTAGGTTCCTGTATACCATACGTAGATCAAGTTTCGGATGCACCCCCCCGCACCCCCGCAAATCGCAAAAGACTCCCACAGCCACAATTTTAAAGATAGAGCTTTAATTTTTGGTACACATGTATGTTTAATCAATGTCTTTCGGATGTGTAAATTTCTACACGATCGGATAAATAGCACCAAAGTTATGGAAAAACTTATTTCCCCTGTCTCAGCAGGCAGAAACAACAGTTTGACATGCACTGTGCAAGTTGAGTACGCTGCTTGCTTGTGTTGCCGCTGAACTGCTTGAAATGCAAGTTAGGAGCAGGGAGTCTCGTAGTCGGGCACACTCGACTAGAGTATTCTTACTTGTTTTGATTTATTTAATACAATAATACAATATATTTGAGCTGCTTTTCAAAAGCCGCTTTTTATACTCTTTTTTTAACTTTTTTGAAAAAAAAGGAAAAAAGAGTATATTGGGTTTGTGAAATGTCCGTCTGTCCGTCTGTCCGTCCGTCTGTCCGTATGAACGCAGGTTTTTTCCACAGTTTTGAAGCTAGAGCAACCAAACTTGGTATACATGTTGGTATATACCATAGGCAGACAAAGTGTCAAGATCTCCCCCCCACCCCCACCCCTTCCCCCACAAACCGCAAAAACCTATATCTTCCACAGTTTTATAGCTAGAGTAACCAAATTTGGCACAAGGGCTACTTATCACATCCTTCATTGATCTGGGAAAAAAAATTCGGCCACGCCCACCCCCGCCCCCACAAATAGGCAAAGTCTGTATCTCCCCCACCCCTTTAGCTAGAATCACCAAATTTTGCAGGTTGAATTCTGTTGCCCTATTTAATAGATTGGATAAAAATATATTTGCCACGCCCACCCCCGCCCTTGCAATCAAGCAATGTTTGTTTCTCCCAAACCTGTAAAACAGGCCCAACCCAATTTTAATTGATGGCAAAACTTTAAAGATTTGAGCAGAAATTCAATTGCCACGCCCACTGACTCCGCAAAGAGGCGAAAAAAAGAGTATATCGCAGTCGGGTGCATCCGACTGCAACGTTCTTACTTGTTCCATTAGCATAAAACAATAAACAATAAGCATTTACAAAATAAATAGTCAAACAATTTCTCACAATTTCAAATCATAATGCACACATAATTTGCCAAACACAATTTGAAGAACAATGCAGCATACACAACAAAACACATACACACACAGCACACAACAAACACACACTCATATGGTCGATTGCACAAGCCAAACTTGGCTGCTTCTTACAACCCCCAAACGCCACCCCCCCCCCCCCCCCCCCCTGCAGCTTCATCATAATGCCGTTTACAATGAGTCGTAAAGTAAATTCAAGTAAAGCGGCTGCCGTTTGACTTTTGTATATGCGCCTATTTGACTTTGCCTTCGAGGCAGAGGCTGCTTGCTACTTGCCACATGCCTCTTGCCACTTGCCGCTTGCCGCTTGCCACTTGCCACTTGCCACTTTAGCCACTTGATACTTGCCGCTGGGATACTACTTGCCTCTTAGCTGCCTTGGCTACAAATCTCAGCACCAGCGACAAGAACAATGCCCAGCGATAAATGGCAAAAGCGCAATAACATTAACCGTTAGGGGGCAGCGCTGCCAGCGTTGAGCGTCGCAGCTGCAGGCCAAAAATGCGGTATTTGACCCAATTCTCAATTTCTCAAATTCTCGTCGTCGTCTCAGCGAACGTCTCGCGACGCGTTCCCAACTCTTTTTTTTATTTTTTTTTACAACGCTTTTGGGGCCAGATTCAATCGTCTGCGTCATTGGCAAGCGGTAGGCAAGACGAGGGGTGTGTGGGGTGTGGGGAAACGGGAGCAAGTTGGCAACATTGCCAACTTTGTCTGTGTTGCTGCTACTTTTCCCTATTTGGCACACACACATAGATACACACACACACACACACAGACAGAGAGCAGCACGCACAGTTTGCCCAGCCAGCCATGTGTTGGTATATCTCTTAAGCACCCGGCAGTCACTTATCTAACTGTGTGTGGCTATGTGTGTATCTGTGTGTGTGTGTGTGTTTGTGTCTCTGTATGTGTGGTAGCTTTTGTATTTGTGCCAAGCCACTGAAGTAATTATCTTGAGCATCTCCAAATGCATTTACAGCTAGAGATAAATGCGTGTTCCGATAGTCAGTTTCCAATAAGAACTTTAGTAGCTATATAGCCTTTCGATTCCAAGTTTATTGTTTTTAAACAGCAGCTGCAGCAAACTTCACAAAAGTGAACTTAACAAGATATGCACACTTTTTTTTTTGTAAATAATTAAAATAATTAATATTTCAAAAACAGAAAGTTTGTAAGAAACAGGCAGACTTAAAGATTAGCCTAACATGCTTTCATATTTTGTTGTGTTTTTATACTCTGTTTTCCAAAATGGAAAAAAAGAGTATATTGGGTTTGTGAAATGTCCGTCTGTCCGTCTGTCTGTCCGTCTGTCTGTCCGTCCGTCTGTCTGTCCGTCTGTCTGTATGAACGCAGGTTTTTTCCACAATTTTGAAGCTAGAGCAACCAAACTTGGTATACATGTTGGTATATACCATAGGCAGACAAAGTGTCAAGATCTCCCCCCCCACCCCCACCCCTTCTCCCACAAACCGCAAAAACCTATATCTTCCACAGTTTTACAGCTAGAGTAACCAAATTTGACATAAAGACTAGTGACCACACCCTTGACCGACCTGCCAAAAAAAATATGCCACGCCCACTACCACCCCCGCAAATGAGCTAAACCTGTATCTCCTACACCCTTATAGCTAGAAACCCCAAATTTTGCAGTATGACTCCATTTGAACTCTTCGATAGATTGGAGAAAAAAATTTTTACGTACAGAAAACAGAGTATATCGCAGTCGGGTGAGCCCGACTGCAACGTTCTTACTTGTTTTTGTAATAAAACATGTAATTTTTAATGCGGTCAAACATTCTTTTATATCAAAAAAGTGTTGATATATATTTCGTGTTCATACCGAAGTTCATAACAATTAAACAATCGAAAATAAATGACAATGCAAATATAATGTACTATAAAAAATTGCACACAAGAATGGTTGCTAGATTTTCAATTGAAAAGTAAATAAAAATAATTATGTCTATTAATAAAAAGAAAGGAAATATAATTTTTGCAACTAAAGTTACCCATATGCGTTCTTCAAGAGTTTGTTGGCCAAATCCCACCACTATAACATATAGCTGCCAAAGGAACGATTGGTTGAAAATAAGTTATTGTTTGAAAAACTTTTTTGTTTATCAAGACAACCCAACCAAACTCAATAAACCTAAGTTTAAGAACAGTTTATACATACTGACAAAATTTCATCAAAATCGGACTTCTATATCTTAAATCTGCCATAGGAAAGATCGGTTGAAAAATATGTTTTCTTATGCATATCTTTTCTGCAAGGGTGTTCGGCACGCCGAATATATTTAATATATGAAGATAAAATAAGTAATGTAATTGTAATTGATGATTTTCAAATTAGACAACTTTAGTATTTAAGAAATAAACATTTTTTTAGCTGCTTCATGATTCATTATAAGAATCATCGTATATAGTGTCTCAGATCTATAAGGACTTGTCGTACTTCTCGTACTTGAAATTTCTGACCACAGTCAACGCGCGTTGTCCGCAAAATTTTGTTCAAATGTTTGTGCGGCAAGTGTTCATGTTTATGTATGTGTGTGTATATCTGTCTGTGTGCATGTGTGCAATGTATGTGTGTGTGTGTTTGTAATGCGTTTGTGCTAGCAGTTGTTTTCCAATTGAATTTCCAATTTGGACGGCTAACGCAACTTTTTCAATTGGAGATTTCAACTTTAAGTTCGTATCTCGCACATTTTGGGCTTTTGGCATGCCAATTTAATTAACCATTAAAAAATATGAAAAAAAAATGCATGCTTTAGCTTGGCCTCCTTGGAGAATCGGTAACGCGCGCAGACATTTTCATAAATATTTTTTTTTGTTTTTTTGGAACGCTGCGGCATTATTATATCCTGTGCCCATAAATTGACTTAAAAGGTATAATAAATTATTGCTAAGGTATGAATGCATCATGTTCATTGAATGTCTGAACTGGTGAAAGCGAATTTTGTATACGATTTTCGGTTGATGTTATGCATATGGTATATAAAAAAACTGAACAAAATATGCATATGCCCCATCTACAAAATCAAATTATTTAGATGATCTTTGATAACTTGGTATGCATGTTTAATATATTTAAAGTACTGGGTATTTGCTAGTCGAGCACTTGCTACACATTTGTTACATGTTATTTTTCAATTTTTTGTTGTTTTTGTATTTTGTTGCTGTTGTTGTAATTTATTGCTTGGTGTTGTAAATTTACCCAGATTTCTCGAGGCTCATATTCAGAGCTTATACTCGCGTATGACTGAGTTTGCCTCATCATCATTTGCTCGGTCGTCGTGTTTGCCACTTAACACCTTTTGGCAGCAGCTGCCACGCCCAGGCAATGTTTAATAAATGCTCACAACTACACCTCCCACATTCCCTCTGTGCCCTCTTCACCCACATTCTGAAACCGTCATAACTCATGGATGGCACAAGACAACCGTGCAACGAGTTGATCTGCAAAAAAACCCAAGAACAACAACAAAAAAAAAATACAAAAAAAAAGCAAAAGTAAAACATGCAACGACTTAAAGTTTTTGGCAACGTCGTTTGCTGGTTTTTTCGCCCTTTCTGCGAGAGTATTAAAAAGTTTTTGGTTTAAAGCCGTTTATAAAAATTTAAGCATGCCGAAAAAATATTTTCTCAGCAATGTTGCAGCAAGCTGAGCTTGTTTGTTTTAAAATATTTTATATCGCACCCCGCCCCTCCCCCCCCCCTCCTCCACCACCAAAATACACAGCTTACATTGGTGATATCAATAATCCAATTTTATGGCCTGCGCGCAGAACGTAACAAAAAAAAAAAAGTAATGTAAAAAGTGTAAAGCTAAATAAAAATCAATATTTATGTAATGAAATTGATAAGTTACAAGTGACACCAGCTGAATATGTCGATTATAATTGTGTATTAATCTTGAAAATGTTGGAAATCTGATGAATGACTTTCGGAACAAGATAGCTTTTAAAGCACATTAAAGCTTTGAGATCACATTAAAGCTGTGAGATCACATTAAAGCTCTTATTAATATTGTTGACATTGTTTATTATAAGCTTTAAACGCGATTTATTGCCTTTTGTTAAAGCTTTAAAACATTCTTATTCTATTCAAACGATTCTTTAAGCACATTTAAGTCTTCCATTCACTAAAAGATCAAATGCTCAAAAGCTCAATTAATTATTGCTTACTCACTCAAAGAAGCTACTTTTTACAAACAAAATTTTCATATTTTTGTATATGTTACTATTACACCCAAAAAAATTAAAATAAATATTTGCATGTTAAATTTCAAAATATGAAATTTATATTTGCTTAAAAAGTAAGATGTCTCTTGCGCAACCGCCAAATAATTAGCTTAAAACAAATGCAAAATTTAAAGTTCAAGTTAAAGTCACTTTGTAGTATATGGCCTAAGCGGATTTTTGTCACAAGTTGAAATTTTAAAATTGGTTAAGAGATGTTTTCAAATGGCACAATCAATGATATAAAGGCATACGAGTTGAAACCCACACAATATTAAGTATTCGCCATGTTCGCATAGCCAGCAGACAACGCTAATTGCTAACAAACAATTGGCATCTCTAATTACAATTATTCCAAGCTCAAGTCTTAAATACAAGACTCGGAGTTTTACAACCTTGTTGAGTATTTTATTTCATATATATTTTTTTTTGTCTGGCACTCCCAAAACTTGTAAATTACGAATACACTCGCATAAACACTCACATCAACTGTTGAGTGATTATTTATGCATACAACAAATTTATAATAAGCTGCTTAAGATTGGATTTAGGTTTTGAGGCACACTGCAGCTGACAAGCCTAACGAGACAATGAGTTACACCTCCTTTACAACTCTCAACTTAACGCAGCTTGCCTCACCTTACCTCATCTCTGACCACAGAAAAAGCTATAAAAAAAGTACGCAATTTTTCGTTGTTGTTGTTGCTCTTTGGCACGTTTTAATCTTAATTTGAGTTGAGTTTTTTTTTTGGTTTTTTTACTGGCCTTTTTGTTTGGTTTACTTTTAATTATTGAGTTGTGAAACTTATAATCTCAGTTAGGGTTTTATTTTTTTCTTTTTGTTTTTTCTCTCTTTGTCGTTTTTTACGATGAGTATGCAAATTTGTGCAGCTCAGTTTGCTGCGCGATTCCCACACTTATTTTTAGTATGCGCCATTGTTAAAAGAGACACCAAAAAAATAAAATACCAGATTTTTATGTTGGTCATTTGACTAAAAGCCACAGGAACTCTCCATTTCAATAACACTGCACAACAAAATCAGAATATTTTTGGCGCACATGCAAATTACTTTGAAATGGACAAACATTTGCTAAGAATTGTCGTTCTTTCTTGAACATCATCGTAAATATGAAAACAATTTTTGAGTTAGGTTATATATAATCTTTAGGGTTTTCAAAACATTTTTAATTAAATTTATTACAAAATTTCTAGTAATGTTTTGTAACACATTTAAATGGCAATAAAAAACATTTTTTCAGCACTTTTTGTAACAAGATAAACTTGTATATAAAACAATTGTATTTCGAATATAATTTTTTATTTTTGAATACAATTTTCAGTGCGTACTGTGTAATTAGGGCTTTGAAAGAGAACTTAATAAGACTTATGATTGCAGTTCCACTATCGCTGAATATTTCATGAGCATAAAAGTTAAAATCCCCTAACTCATTGATACATTCATACATATGTATATGTACATATGTATGTATGTATGTATGTGTGTACTTTTGTAACAAGAAGTTCTACCAGAGTTACTGTTGGCTTCTTTCATTTTGATTCACTGCTACTTTTCAATTTGCAGCCACACAATTCAATAGAATTTGACAATCTCAACAAGTCTTGCATCTCGCTCTCTTTACGCCCTCTCTCTCTCTTTCTCTCTTTCTTACTCACTCGCTCGCTGTCTCCCTGTATTGTATGTCTGCTATAATTCACTTTTCCTGTGCAAGTAAAAAAGAGAAAAACACTTTCATTAAAATTCAACTGCATCAGCAAATTGTAACACTGTCCACACACATATACATATGTATGTATGTGTGCGTGGTGTGTGTATAGGTACCACAAAAACCGCTAGCAAATCAATTGAAAGTGTACTTGCTTCCCCTTCATCCATTCAACGGCCATTTCATGCCAAATTGATTGTGAAAATTTAATTAATTTTTTTTTAACATATTATTGAAATCTATCACATTCCATATTTATACACAGAATGTCATATTTTTAGAGCTGCTTTACTTGCATGCACAATTTATTTTATGATTAATTGAGTAGATTTGCATTTATAAAACGACTCGAAATGATATTCAATTGCATATGTACTCGTAGAGCACGGACATTTCACAAACCCAATATACTCTTTTTTTCCATTTTGGAAAACAGAGTATAAAAAATACGTTCTTGCAATATTTTTTATAGTACATAAAATCTAACAACAAAAAACAGAGAATTCATGAAAATATCGATACACGCACTTCTAAATCGATACCACATATCTAATTACCTAGTAAATAATATTAGAGTTCAGATATCCAGTTCGTTTTTTATGAATAATTTCAGACGTTCATTTTAGACTCGTGAAAAGTGATGCCAATTTTTATTTTATACTCTTTCTTTAATTTTTTTGAAAAAAAAAAAAGTTTGGTTGCTCAAGCTTCAAAACTGTGGAAAAAACCTGCGTTCATACAGACGGACAGACAGACGGACGGACGGACATTTCACAAGCCCAATATACTCTTTTTTCTTTTTTTTTCAAAAGAATTAAAAAAAGAGTATAAAAATTTGGCCACGCCCACCCCCTCCCCAAAAATGACCAAAGTCTGTATCTCCAACACCCGTTAAGCTAGAATCACCAAATTTTGAAGGTTGAATTCTGTTGCCCTATTAAATGGATTGGATAAAAATAATTTGGCCACGCCCACCCCTGCCCTTGCAATCGAGCAATGTTTGTTTCTCCTAAACCTGTAGAACAGGCCCAACCAAATTTAAATTGATGGCAAAACTTGAAAGATTTGAGCAAAAATACAATTGCGACGTCCACTTCTGACTCTGCAAAGAGGCGAAAAAAAGAGTATATCGCAGTCGGGTGCATCCAACTGCAACGTTCTTACTTGTTGTTTTTTTAATTTTAAATTTAAAAAAAGAGCTGTTTTTGGTTGGGAAACATATAAAAAGTAGATGACTTGTCAATCAAAAATAGCTTAGAAAATAGCCAAAACGCTTATTATTGGGTCAACTTTACAGTGCTACTATCAAGGTGATCCAGTTAACAGAGTTAACGATTTTGCAATTTGTATTTATTTTGTAGAATTTTCGAGTTTTTCTAGTCATCCAACTTTAAAAAAAAACGTCAGAACTAGCCAGAAATAGCCAAATTGGCATCAGTGCTTGTGAAAAAAAATGTTTCGTTCATGAATCAGTGAACAAGTGCAATTGTTCATTTAACCAACCGGTTCACTCAACTAGGTAACTCTAAAACACATGTTTTGAAATTGTAAAAAACCGAGTTTCCCGAGAAAAGGAATTGTTGAGCAATTCGTTTGCCATCCTTACCTAACCTTGACATTAACTGTAAACACCTTTAAATGTGTGAATATTCAGGTAAAATTGACTTGTTTCAGTTTAAAATAAGATCTTGATAGATTAAGACATGGACTCCGCTTGTCGAATTTGCAAGAATAGCTCAGTATCCGTGGTGGTTATATTTGCTTAGCGAGATATCAATTCCAGTCTGGCAGAAATACTTTTCGAATGCGTCAACTTAAAAATCAAGCTAAAAGATGTTTCGTTTTTTACTTTTCGACTAAATTTAACATTCAAATGTATTGAACACTGAGTTATATTCTTAGCTAATATATTATTTTCTGTATCAGATTGATATTATAACAAGTAAGAACGTTGCAGTCGGGCTCACCCGACTGTGATATACTCTGTTTTCTGTACGTATATTAAATTAAATTATTTTAAAGACTACTTATATATATATGCTTCGAACTATAAAATTCTTTCTACTATGTGCAGAACGCTGCAAACGCCCAAAGCAGATCGAGACGGGTGCTTGGCAAAATGATCGCTCGTTTACTGGGGCGGGGGTGGGCGTGTCAAATTTTTTTTCTGCAATCTATCGAAGAGTTCAAATGGAGTCATACTGCAAAATTTTGAGTTTCTAGCTATAAGGGTGTAGGAGATACAGGTTTAGCTCATTTGCGGGGGCGGTAGTCGGCGTGGCATATATTTTTTTGGCAGGTCGGTCAAGGATGTGGTCACTAGTCTTTATGTCAAATTTGGTTACTCTAGCTGTAAAACTGTGGAAGATATAGGTTTTTGCGGTTTGTGGGGGAAGGGGTGGGGGGGGAGATCTTGACACTTTGTCTGCCTATGGTATATACCAACATGTATACCAAGTTTGGTTGCTCTAGCTTCAAAACTGTGGAAAAAAACTGCGTTCATACGGACAGACAGACGGACGGACAGACGGACGGACGGACGGACATTTCACAAACCCAATATACTCTTTTTTTCCATTTTGGAAAACAGAGTATATATATGTTTAAGGAGGGAAGAAATGTTTTATGTGTGTTGTTGGCCATGGCCAAAACGAGTGCTCTTAAAATAATTTCTGTTAAACATGGCCCACAATTTGCTTACCCCAAACGAGAGTTTGGTTAGATTGGATTGGATTGAACTGGGTTGGGTTTGAGTTTTCTTGGAGGTGCCTTTGGCTCAGACTTGTGTTTACCACACGGAATGTAGGCAATTTTCATGTCTAAAGTTTTGCAGTTGAATTCAAGTAGGCTGCCTTGTTGGCTGTCATTCAAGTGAAGTTTCCTTCTTCTTCTTCTTGTTGTTGTTGTTGTTGTTGCTATTTTTCTTCCTTGCTGCTGCTTTGCTAAAATGCTTGCCTCAAAATGTCTTTAAGTGCCACAGTCGAGTGTTAAGCGGAAAAGGGATAGGAAGTGGGCTTGAGGAAATGATTATAAGATTAAATGTGGTTGTATTTCTGGGTGTAGACAACATAATTGATATACATACATATATATATTCCATACGATACGATAAAGCAGTTGTAGGTTGGTATTAAATCAATTTTATTGCGATTATGTTATTACTTTAAGTTTACAAATCACCAATTAAAAAAACTATTTTAAATATAATTGCGACCATTTCCTATTTTCCATTCCGATAATAGTCATTTTTAGCTTTTTGATAAAAGATTAAATATTATTTTTAATAAATGTGATATACAAAATTTTTAAATATATATTTAAAAGGTAAAAACAATTGACATTTTATTACAAAATGGGAAAGCACTTTTTAAGAAACGACTTTAAACAAAATATATGGAAAAATTTTAGTTTTAACACAAATAATAAAAAAAAAATTTAATTTTTAAAAATTGAGTAATTGGAATGAAAAGTATTTTCAAAATAGTTAGATAATATGCTTAAATGTGCATTTGCAAAGTATTTTTATATTTAAATATTTAATTGTTTTACTTTTGAAAAGTACAAGAAAAAAGGAAACAGGCATTGGATAATATCATAGCATGTATATAAATCGGTTACATATTTTTTTATGAGAGACAAGAATCGTATATCTTCAGTTCCACTTAAGAATACGCTTTTAAGTAAAGTTGGTGCTCTCAGTGAAGGCGCCACACAGTCTCAGTTTGTCGCCAGTTATGATAGCACGCATGAACTGTGGTCCCAAATAGAAACCTTTTTCAGTTGCTTTGGTATCACCATCCAGACGTATGACATAATCCTTGCTGATTAAACGATTTGTGATATCCTGCTCCAATTTGGGACTCAGTATATCATATAAGCTGCGACGACTGTTAAACATTTCGCTTGTTGAGCCTTCCTTTTTATTGACTATGGTGCAGCTGTTGCCATTTGTGAGTATTTCCTCAAATTGTCGCCTAATTTGCAATTGAGAACTACGTTTTGGATAGCAAGCGAGTCGCTCAAAGCATTTGTATTGATAGAAACGACGCTCCAGCTCGGCTAGATCTTCAAGAAAGGCTTTTATATTGGGTAGATCATCGGAGTGTGAGCGAGAAATTCGACACAAATCATCTAACAGCTGTGAGATGTGTGTGCTAAACAGATCCTCCACTTGTGCATTACTGTAGATGTCCTGTAAAAATGGAATAGCTTAGATCGCAATTTAGATATATGTACATCATTTCAACTTACAGTCAACTTTAATATGGCTGTGTGCAGCGTTGGTATTATGGTCAGCGCATATATCTCACTCATATTACGCGTTTCCAGATAATGTAGCACCTTTATAGCTTCATTGGTATCATCGAACAGGCGACGCTGCCTTGCCACAGGCACCGCCTGTGCTCTTTTCCACACCTTTAGCCAGGTATTGCCTTCGGTAGTCATGCGAACGCTCAACTGATGCGTAATCTCGCCGTTTGCTAAGCGTTTATAGTTCTTTAACTCTTTGAAATCATTTTTTTTTTATTTCCAACACTTACCATCCTGCACTTCCTCCCAGTCCTTAGGACTATACCAGCGTATAAAGTCCTCCATTTTGCCACGCGGATTGGCCGCCTTAAATGCTTCCATATCGGACATTAAAGATGTGCACATCATTTGTGTGCTCAAACCCGAACCGGGTCCTAATTTAAGCATAACCTCTGCATCATCCTGCAGCTGATCTTCTGTCTTGGGCACTGGCTCTTGTGTTTCGGGTATATATAAAAAGACATCGGGCTCGTCTAGCAAACATTTTTGGCCCAAACGCTTAAGACGTCCCTCTGGCTTAAGGCTTAAGACAGCTTTGGTTGGTGAGCCGCTTGAAGAAGTTGGCTCATCACAGTCATAGAATTCGCCATCATCCTCCTCCGCATCTTCTTCGCTCGTCAGTTGTTGTTGCTGCTCCTCCTCCTGTTTAGCCGTATCCTGTTGCTTCTGTTGTTTGCGTTTAACAAGCGCCTCGCGTTGCACACGACGCTCCACACAAATGTTAAGCATTTGCAGCTTTTGATGCAACAGACAGGTGCGTGTGTCAGGAAAGCCAGATGCAACGCTGCATAAGGATGTTTTGGTTGGGAAATGAAGAAAAAGAGTAAGCAAAATTAGTTAGGCTTTAAGTCAAAAACACAAATGCTTTGACAAAAATATTTGCAAAAATAACTTAACTTGAAGAGTTATTGATAAAAGTTGAACACTTGCGTTAAAAAACGTTCATATATCTGATTACTTTTCATTCGTTTTCCATTTGCGAATAATACATTGATACTTCTTGAAATAATGTTAATTGTTTTGCTAGGAAATATCCAAAAAAGGCATATAGTATTCGTTTTTCGATATCCAAAAAAGGTTACGATTTGAAATTCGAATGAATAATCAAAAATTCATAGTTTTTTTCATTTTCACTTTTTACTTTGTACTGTCAAGGTTTTCATTAAGTAATCCCCCCGCTTTGAGAAAAGCTGCCTACTCTTATCTTGATTTGCTAATCATTTAAGTAATACGTAGCTAATTAATTGATCTATAAATAATTATCAACAAAGCTCGTTGGCTCGTTTCTAATTATTTGTTGTGACACTTTTGATTTCCTAAATAAACAAAGTAAGCTACCTAATAATTTATGATGCTTTATTGTTTGAATTGTACAACGATGATTAGATAAGCTTCAAGTGATTGAAATTGTTTTTAATGGCACTCACATTTTTAATTGAGAATTTAGAAAAGTAAAATCCGTTATTTTAGCTATGAAAGTATAAAATCGAGAAACAACTAATGATTGATTAAAATTGTATTGGTAATTTCGAGAAAATAACATTAATTAGTGGGTATGGAAAGTATTAGATCTTATCATAACTATCGAATTGTATTGATTCCAATGCAAATTCTAAGAATTAATAGGAAATACTTTCCAAAACAAGTAAGAATACTCTAGTCGAGTTTGCCCGACTACGAGACTCCCTGCTCCCAACTTGCATTTCAAGCAGTTCAGCGGCAACACAAGCAAGCAGCGTACTCAACTTGCACAGTGCATGTCAAACTGTTGTTTCTGCCTGCTGAGACAGGGGAAATAAGTTCTTCCATAACTTTGGTGCTATTTATCCGATCGTGTTGAAATTTACACATCCGAAAGACATTGATTAAACATACATGTGTACCAAAAATTAAAGCTCTATCTTTAAAATTGTGGCTGTGGGAGTCTTTTGCGATTTGCGGGGGTGCGGGGGGGGGGTGCATCCGAAATTTGAAATAAACTTGATCTGCGTATGGTATACAGGAACCTACATGCCAATTTTGGTGTCTCTAGTTTTTGTAGTCTCCGAGATCTGTGTGTTCATACGGACAGACGGACAGACAGACAGACGGACAGACAGACGGACATAGCTAGATCGTCACGGCTGTTGATGCTGATCAAGAATATATATAGTTTATACAGTCGGAAATGCTTCCTTCTGCCTGTTACACACATTTGCAGTACTTTATAACTCTCGTTTTCCCATTTTTAATGGGAACAGGGAGTAATGATTTGATTGTTAGTAGTACTTATTTAATACTCCTAACTAGAGTCAACTAAATATAAATATAAGTTTATTAATAAAAAAAAGAGTTATTAATGTAATGCTCTTTAGAATACAATCTATTTCAATGATTTATAAAGTTTTTTAGCAAATATCATATTTCAATATCTGAGACACACAAATGGCATTAGCCTCATCGAAAAAGTAATTGCCACAGCTCTTCTCATCGATGGTACGATCATTACCACAGCGTAAATAATGGCGACAACCCTTGGTTGAGCTTAGCACAAATGGTAGAGTGCGACCCTGGCAACGATCCTCAGAGCAGCTAACCTTATTGGGTTCCTTGCATGTCTGTGAGCTCTTGTCAAAGAACAAATTGGGCAGACATTTGCTCCAGAATGGATTTGGATCTGGTGTGCCATCCTTTTGTTCCGCACAAAAGAAATAGCCGCCACAGGTGGCACCATCTGGCACACGAGCGTTCTTCTTGGGACTTTTTACTGTACCGCAGACATTGTTGGGCAACGGATGAGCATCACAAGTGACCAGAGTTTTGGCAACACAAGCACCGGTGCTGGCTTGATAATAGCCCGTCTTACAGGTCTTATCCTCGAGTTTACCTTTGGTGCATACATGATAACGATTGCAGCCACGTTCATTATCAAAATTAACGCCATTTTTAATAATACTGCAGTAATCAAAGGTGGTCGTATTGCACTCGGACTCATATTTCCAGGTGCACTCTTGTGTAGTATAATTGAAATGTGATTTATCTGGACAACTGCCATACATGGGCGTATTATCATCAGCACAATAATAATAACCATAGCATGACTTGGGATCCTTCACATAGGTTTTTTCTGAATCCACGCAGGACACATCACAATCATCGGAACCCTCCAATGATTTCACACACTTTAAAGTATCCTTGTCAAAGAATGGTGTTGTGCCCTTGCAGGTGCTATACACGCTCTTGAAATCGATGCAGGTTATATAACGACTGCATGATTCTGGATCTCGTATAACCGTATTATTGGAAAATACCGCACAGATATCTTCAATGCGTTGGCCATCTACTTCGCCGGAGTAGGCCAAGACAAATACTGCCAGCAGGCAATAGGAACTGATGCTTACTAAAAGTATATTCAATTTGTTATAACTTGCATTGATTATACTATATATATATTATATATTTTTTTTTCAAAACCCACCTTTCATTCTGTACGTTCTGTTCGGTATGCCAACTGGCCTCAAACTAATCAAAAATAATTGTCCAAAGTTTCAATTTTACCTTGCTTTTATAAGAAAGGATCTATCTTTACTTTTTTTGGGCTTGATAAGCCAGCAGAAAATTATTTTATTCACATTCTATTGGAATTACCCAGCGATAATTTTTGCCACAGAGTTTCAAGATTAGATTATTAAACCTTATACATAATGCGTAAACTAAATTTATGTTTAATACCTCAGATGTTTCTCAGAAGTAACTACAACATAGTGTGATTTTGTCTGTCACTTTGATAAATCAATCTCTATAAAGCCCTAGCTTAACACAAAATTGGTCAGCTGAATTCCTAGAAACATATTTGTAATATACTTAGTTATAAACCTAATCTATATGCTACGTCATTTGTGTGCTCCTTATCAAACTGATATGAAAAGTTATTAAAACTCAATTTTTACAGATGGCCACTGCAGACACAAAAGCTAATCAAGTTTTTATATTAGCTCTATAAATAGTAGCTTACGAAATGTATATAATGAATTGAAATATCATAAAAACTGCAGTCTGATTAATTGGCTAATAAATTGTATATCAGAGTTTAGAGGCAGTTAAAGTCAACATTAAAAGGCGAACCAGTTATGATTTTGAAGTATTCAAATTTTATTTTAATTGCCGGTTCCCAGAAAAAAGGGAGTTATAAAGTACTGCAAATGTATGCAACAGGCAGAAGGAAGCATTTCCAACTATATAAACTATATATATTCTTGATCAGCATCAACAGCCGAAATAGCCATGTCTGTCTGTCTGTCTGACTGACTGTCTGTCTGTCTGTCTGTCTGTCTGTCTGTCTGTCTGTCTGACTGAGTAGAGCATGCTTACTTGTTAATTGATCAATTTTTTAATCAATTCAAAGCACTTTTAAACTGCTTTGAAGACATAAGCAGAGTGAACTCATAGGGTTAAGCTAAGTCTTTAAGCTCCAATTAAAGTTAGAATCATTTTATACATTTTTCTGGCCAAATTGCAAACTAATTCCAAGTAATTTGACCAACTAATTTAAAGAAATTGTTTCTAACACTCTACGAAGTTGAACTTTTGTTTGTCCTTCAAATTGATGAGCTCTTAAATCTCTACCCAAAAGTATATATTACGCTACATACTACTTTTGTCACTGTCTTTCACTGCAAATTCTCATGTGCCTTTAAGTTGTGCAGACATTTTGTACGTTTATCCATTTGCCAGATCTTGGCTTTAGTAATAAATAGAACTATCAAGTGACTGGGCCAAAAATAAAATGGACCGACAAAGAAAAAAAAAAACAAATTGTTGTGCTGGCCCCAAAATAAAACTGGTCATATATTTTGGCCAGTTTTATGGGTAGGCGGTTTCTGTTGATGAGAAAAAAACACCCCAACAATTAATGATGTGCACGGGGCACTTGATCTTAAAAACTGTACAAGCACTGAAAAGCAGCTGAAAGTAGCACAATTGTGGTCAGAAAATGTGCCCAAAAGAATGTTTAGCTTTAAAAAAGCTTTTAAGCAGCTGCTAGCTTGCACAGCTGTCCACATGGAAAGAAACTAATAAGCGAACTTTATGCAAACGCAAGAAGGTCCACTTCCGTTGGCCAAATAAGTCAGTTCCTGTCCCACTTAGACCTCCCTCAATTCCCCGCATTCCTTTAAGTAGCTATATGTGCAACACATAACTGTTTGAAATTGCCACAACTTGAAGTTCAATAAACTCTTTGTCCATGAGTCACGAGACCTGCTACTTGCTACGTGTCTTCTCTCCCATGCTAAGCTCATTTGCTATGCACAACCAGAAAGCCACGCACAACACAAAAGCTAACAGCGTGAATACCAAAATTGGTAGGGGTGTGTTATATGCTATGGAGATGGGTAGGTAAGAGGGGGGCAACAGAATGACAATGACAACCAACTGTATGTCTGTTGTCTGTGTCGTCTCTCTCTCTCTCCCTCTTCATCTCTTTAGACAGTGCGTGTCTTGGATTGTAGATATATAGTAGTAGGTAATACATATATGTCTATAGTTTAACTGACAGCTGATGATGACGATGACGCCTTTGTCAGGCTTTTATTGCCACTTTGGGCTTGCTTTTGAGTCCCGCTTTGTTTATTGCATTTGGGGTTTTGAACTTCAAAGCGGCGCTCTTTGTTACGTCTAGTTCAAAAAAATACAACAACAACAAAAAAAGAGTTGTATGCGTATATATTAACACAGATTTGTTAGCAGATATCTGCACGTAGATTTATAAGCTAAGATATCAGCACGTCGAATTGTATATTGTATTTGGAATGAGATTTATAATAAAAGTGCACAACCTTTAAGCATAATCTGTACAATATCAGAAGTTTATAAATTTATTATAATTTTATTAAATATTGTTTTTAAGATCAATTACAAAGTTTTAGAAGTTAATTCAAGTCTATCAAAAGTGATTTTGATAAAATATAAAAGTTACCAACTTTTAAATTTAGTTAATCAGCCTTAAATAACGTCAAGTCACTTTTAGAAAATATCTGGTAACGCTCAGAGAGATTTAAAAAACTTATCTGGCCATCTTGTAATTAGATGTCATGCGTATTAGACTCACAAAATCCATTTAAATGGCTTCTAAACTCATCAGACCCAAGTAAATTTCATTTACTTTTTACATTCTAATGTGAGCGATGACCTGAAAAATTAGTTTGACCAACAAAAAAGAGAAAAACAAGTAAGAACGTTGCAGTCAGGCTCACCCGACTGCGATATACTCTGTTTTCTGTTTACTGGGGCGGGGGTGGGCGTGTCAAAATTTTTTTCTCCAAACTATCGATGAGATCAAAAGTATTCATACTGCAAAATTTGGGGTTTCTAGCTATAAGGGTGTAGGAGATACAGATTTTGCTCATTTGCAGGGGCGGTAGTGGGCGTGGCATTTTTTTTTTTTACAGATCGGTCGAGAATGTCATCAGTAGTCTTCATGCCAAATTTGGTGACTCTAGCTGCAAATCTGCAGAAGATATAGATTTTTGCGGTTTGTGGGGGAAGGGGTGGGGGTGGGGGGGAAATCTTGACACTTTGTCTGCCTATGGTATATACCAACATGTACACCAAGTTTGGTTGCTCTAGCTTCAAAACTGTGGAAAAAACCTGCGTTCATACGGACAGACGGACGGACAGACGGACAGACGGACATTTCACAAACCCAATATACTCTTTTTTTTCCATTTTGGAAAACAGAGTATAAAAATCATAATCCAGGCAACACTTTGACACCCACACACACACACACACACACGCACACAGACTCATATGTAAACTTTTCAATTGACAACTTTTCATCTTTAACACACCAAAAAAAGAGCCAGCTAAAAATAAACTTTTTACAAACACCTGAAATTTCTAATCCACTTAAATGCTTAACGGAATTATCATGCGGTCGCCCAGCAGCAACAACAACTGCTCGGCCTTTGTTAAATAAAACTTCACTTAAATCTCATTTTAAGTGAGGTTCAGACCCTAAGGCAGAAATTGTTTGTAAGCTGCCCAAAATAGATGGGGGGGGGGGGGGAAGAAGAAAAGAAAAGGGAAAAAATAAATTTGTAGACCTGCCTTGGACACTCGACCATTGTCCAAAAATGCAAATTTGGCAAGCCATCAAAAAAATAAAACAAAAAAGAGTAATTATGCAGCCCAAAAAAAAAACAAAAAAAATTAAACATTTACACCTTCAATTGGGCTGAGAAAAAAAAGAATGATGGCAGTTGCACACAACTTTTTGTAATCTCTTCTTTGACACCCTGTATCATTTAAGAAATTAATAAAAGCAGTTGCAGTTATCTTCAGTGCTGCTGTGCAAGCAGTGCACTTAATACGCCGCAATTAATACGCCGAGCAAAAACTGAGAAAAAACTTGCACCGAGAGACACAGAGAACGAGATAGAGATAGAGAAAAATGGGTGCAAGAATTTTTTAATTAAATTTGTGGCCGGACAGTTGAGTGAGAAATGAGCGTTGCATGGTGTTTGAGGGGATTGTGGTGTGGAATGCACACTCAAGCGAAAAATGTATTTATATTTTTTTGTTTTTTTTTTTAGCAACGTAATGCAATTTAAAGTTGAATTAAACAAAAAACCATAAGGAAGCTCACAAATTAAATAAAATAGAAATAAAAATAACAAAGAAAGAAACGCAAATCGCGTGAAAAATGAAGTCAAGCGAGACAACAATTTGAGCCGCAGGGCGTGAAATATATATATATATATATATATATATATATATGTATATATAAAAGATAAAAGATATATAAATTATTGACAAAACTATCAATCAAAAGACAAATTGTTGATTATGATGATTATTATCACGAAGTAGCCAAAGCGTGCAGCTTTATATATTTAATTATGTTATTTGTTGTTTTTGCTGATCTTTGTTTGAGTCGAAAAAAAAAAAAAAAATCAATGAAGCGTTTGTGCTTTGGTTTGCTTGGATTAGACCAATTTGTAAATTGCCACAGAGTAGAAAAAATTGAAATTATTTACTTTTACTTTTGCCTTTAAGTAATTCAGGCTAAATTGAAAGTGGAATGTTTGCTGCTTTTCAAAGCAAATAAATATGTATAAAAATTGTTTTTTAAAATTCATTGAACTTTTGGAGAAGTTTTGTTGTTATCAATACAAAAACAAGAAAAAACTATGCTTATTCGCAAAATGAAAACAACAAAAACATTTGAATTTAATTCACAAATTGAGTTTTTGATTAAATATTATAATGGACAAATTAAATAATATAAAATGAAAATGCAAAATAAAAATTAATTTAAGATTACTTCTGTTCTCATTTAATTTAAACAATATAAACAATACATTTTCTTTCTAGAATGGAAAACATAATAACTGATTTTTGTAGAACAAAAAAAAATTTATTTATAAGTTTTGTTTTGTTTTTAAATACTTTTCATTTCAAAGCAGGTATAATCTTGACATGGGAACAGAACCAATTCTTGATTTTTTAAATTTAAACGCTCTAAAAGAGTAAATTGTTCTTAGTTGTAAACACCCAAGTTGAATTTAATTGTTCTTTAATTAATACAGATTTACAGCAGACGTTTCTAATTCAAACTCATTGTTATTTGTTATATAAAGTTTTACTCAAACGTTGACCTTTCTTTTCGCACACCATGTCGTATGCGTAACATTTATATTTATTTAAAGTGCATTCAACCCGTGATTGTATGCGGCATGCCACAAAAGCCCAAGACTAAGCAAACAATAGAAACAAAATCCCGAAAGTCACGAAAATGAAGAGACAGCTCAAAAACAAAATTTGGGGAGTCAAACGCAAAAACACAAACTGAGTGTCGCCATAATTTATGATTATGCAAAAAGGTCAACATCTTTGACTAGGCCAACAACTGGACCAACATTCTGGTCACATGCCTATTGTTCTTAGGGAGTAAGTAAGAAGGGAACTAAAGCATTTCTTTCTTTCTCTGCTCTTTTTTCTATGAGGCATCTGTCAAGCTGGCAAATTAAATTAAATGTTCGCCTGCACGCAACAATTTTGTTGCCTGGAAAAAAAGGATGCTGGATTTATTGTATCTTTCTTACGTATTTTGCATTTTTTATGCTTCTTTTTTCAAGAGTGGGACAGGCCGACAGGCAGGCAGGCAGACAGGCAAATTAATCAAACTAAACTGCCAGAGGATCAACAGGAAAATGATGAGCAGAGGGGGGGGAATGGTCTCGCTCTTCACGCACAGTTTGTTGTTTAACGAGCATGAAAATGAAATTGAAATTAACTGGACAACTGATTGATAAATCTCTGTTCCCTTTGTCCTGTCGCCTGTTCTGCTATCCTTAAGTGTCCTTTTGGCCCAATGCTTAGGCAAATATGCTGCCCCCAACAACAGGCTCTAACTCAGGCCAATTGGCGTCTTTATTAATCGTATAATTTATAGCCATTGACATCTTCTCCTCTCCTCTCCTCTACTCTTTACAGCTCTATGCCGGCATTAAGATGAGACGCCAAAGCACTCAAATAGCGACCACGCCCACATACAAACAGCTATTGCTGCCCTCGCTGCTTCTAATACTCGCAGGCAGTAGAAGCACCACCGCACAGTGTCCCTGGCAACGAGATGTACCCGATCTTCAAACAAGCTGCATTTGTGCCTATAATCTAGGACGCGAACTGAGCGTACAATGTGATCAGGTATGAGAAAATTATTGTGAATAAAACTGTTATATAATATTTATAAACGTGTACATATATTAAAGCATTATCATAAATAAATAAAACAAACTACAAATCATTTAACTGGGTTTTTATTCGAAAAAATTTGAAAATGTATTTGTTGCTTTAAATGTCCTCCAAAAACTCGCACACTAGAGCTATTTTTTTTTAAGGGAATAATAAAGCTCCTAAAAATAAAGAAGAAAATCCAGTTTTTAGTTGAAAATTCAACATAATTTTTTGCAAGGGGGTGGCTTGGAAAAAAGGACCTAAAATCAGGAAATCGCCTATAACTCGGCTATTTGAAGGACGATTTGGATGTCCTTTGGCCAAAAGAAATGCACCCCAAAGGACGAAAGTCCTTTCAGGAGCCGAGAAACAAGGACTTTTTTGTATATAGAAAACTAGCTATAACTCGGCCATGTCCTTGCGGATCCTGTCGAAACATATGTCAAACAACGCGCAACGAGAAGGCCTACTAACTGACCAAAGGATATTAAAATCCTCCTTGCAGTTTCGGATTTATGAAGGATTTTGTGTTTTATAAACGTTTTCTATTGCCCCTAGACTAAAATTTTGCATGTCAATGGTCCTTAGATGGCCCCATGATCCTTGAACGCCAATCGTTGCTGTTGGTTCTGACGACTCTAAAGCTCCATGTCCTTTCAAAATCTGCATGGACTTGCCTGATTTGGAGCTACTTTTAAATAATAGGAGTTGGATGTATCCTGAAAGTATGCAACAAAATCAGTTTTTTAATACCTATATCATATAAATTTTTTTTGAATGTAAAGTTAGCCCATTAAAGGACGATTATAACGTTTTTTCGACAAAAGACAGTACCTATCCCTCCTTATTTAAAAAAAAATGTATAGCAAAGGATGCCATTTTGATTATTTATTTTATTTATTCATTGATGTGGTTTATCAATCATTTATTTATATTGTTAGACAATGACATTATTTAAAATACAAATTTGACTATGGCTGATAACTGGCACATTTTTGGAATTTGTCATCGAAATATATTGCTTTGTATTTTCACATTCGCATTTTATTTATTTGTAGTCCTTTATACCCGTAGTTCTTTTCAAATTTCCCAATTTTAATATTCCCTTTTTATTTGTGTTTAATTTCAGGTTGAATTTTCGCAGCTGTTGGACGCGATGAACAAATATGCGCGTCTAAAGCCCGTGGATTTGCTTTATGTGAACAATGCAACGATTGAAGAGCTGCCGGATGATATATTTAGTAATTTAAGTTTGCATAATGTGCAGTTATCAAGCTGTGGCATCAAAAGGATTGCAAATGGTGCCTTTAAGGGTCAGGAGGCGGTACTTAAAAATCTTAATCTGCAGGATAATTTGCTGAACGAGGTGCCCGTGGAGGCGCTACAAGTGCTGGGCAAGCTCAATTTGCTTGACTTGTCACGCAATCAGCTCTCCAACATACCCGACGATGCTTTCTCTGGTTTGGACAAGTTATCCACGCTGAAGCTAAATGATAATAATGTGACTTTAGCGACGAGTGCATTTCGTGGTCTGGAACAAAGTCTTAAGAATCTAAATCTCAAGGGCACGCGACAGCGTCGTGTGCCGGAATGTATACGCAATCTCAAGAGTCTGGCATTTTTGGATCTCTCACAGAATGGCATCAAGGAGCTGCCTGGCGCTGGTGGCATACGTGTCTTTGATGGCCTCGATTCACTCACAGCTCTCAACATGGAAAGGAATCTTATCCAAAGCATTGCAGAGACAGCATTTGCTGGCGTACGCAAAACGTTGAGCTCCTTGAGTTTACTCAACAATTTGCTGGCTGAGTTTCCCATTGGCGCTGTGCATTCGTTGAAGGAGCTACGTGTCCTGGACATTGGTTTCAATTTGTTGACCACACTGCCCGAGGCGGCTTTCCGTGGCAATCCAAGCATCACGCTGCTCGCTTTGGATGGCAATCCATTAAGCACCGTGCCGGAAGGCGCATTTGCCCATTTGAATGCCACATTACGTGGCCTGTCCTTGGGAGGACGTTTTCTACACTGCGATTGCAAGCTGCGCTGGGTGGCCGAATGGATACGTAATGGTGATTTGCAGGTGCGTTCTTCATTTGATTATTACTGTATTATTTACCATTTCCATTTCGATTCTCTTGCAGGTTACCTCACGCGAACGCAATCCTCAGTTTTGTGGCACACCACCGCGTTTCCGTGATCGCGGTTTCTACTCCATACAACCGGAGGAGCTTAACTGTCCCGAAATTGCCGATGCAGCACTGCGTGGTCCTGTCGGCCTAGCCGATAATCTAAAGCCAACATTTCCCTCATCGCCCGATTCGGTTGAGTTTGAAACGGGCTCTGACACGGGTGCAGGTACTGCCACAGCTGCATCAGAGCCAGTTGCTAGCAAAGTGAGCAGCACAACGCCAACAACGACAACAACAACATTGTTAACGACAACAACAACTGTTGCGCCCACAACTAGTTCCAGTTCCAGCACAGCAGCCAGCACGGTAAGTGTTTTGCTTAAGTACAAACTGTTTCAAAAACTTTCCTGAACTAGTTTTAAATCAGGATTGAATCGGTTTCAAAGCGAGCTTTTAAACTTTACTTTAACACAGATTTGATTCAGTTAATTGAACGGAACTTTCAAAACCAATCTTACTTTGTAAACAGAAATCTTGAAAAACAAAAATGTTTTTCATACAAAAACTTATTTTCAACCGGTTGTTCCTATGACAGCTATAAAATATGGTCGTCCGATTTTGATGAAATTTTGTAAACATGTGTGAAAAGTGCTTAAACTTAGGCATAGTGAGTTTGCTCAAGTTATTTTCAAAAACAAAAAAGTTTTTCATACAAAAACTTATTTTTCAACCGATCGTTCCTATGGCAGCCATATTTTGATCCTATCAGGCCGATCTTAACACTTTGTCTGCCTATATATACCAACATGTAAACCAACTTTGGTTGCTCTAGCTTCAATACTGTGGAAAAAACTCGTTCATACAGACAGACGGACATTTCACAAACCCAATATACTATTGTTTTCCATTTTGGAAAACAGAGTATTAAAACCACACTCATATGACTTTAACTACGATAACTCTTTGTACTTTTGACCTGCGTCGCAGATTTCAAAATACATTCATTAACACTTTGTGGAATTGCTTATTGCTGTTGAATCGGATAAAACTTGTTAAGCGTATTCTTGCTTTTTGATATATTGCGCAAGTTAATTTCGCTTAAATGTTTCCACTTTTATTATACTCTTTTTTTAATTCTTTTGAAAAAAAAGAGTATATTGGGTTCGTGAAATGTCCGTCTGTCCGTCTGTATGAGCGCAGGTTTTTTCCACAGTTTTGAAGCTAGAGCAACCAAACTTGGTATACATGTTGGTATATACCATAGGCAGACAAAGTGTCAAGATGACATGATTTTGCGGAATAAATACACTTACAGTAGCACACGAGAGAGTTTAGAATAGACCTCTATTAAAATCTATTATAAACAGATTGAGTTAGACACAGCGCCCAACGTTGATAATTCAATCAATATTAATTAGACAATTTATGTTGAAATTTGAAAGCAGTCATCAATTATTTACGTAACGCTGCCTTCAATCATATATTCTTTTTTATCAATCAACAGACTCGTCCACCCACAACAGGCGCAACGAGAACAACAAAAGCAGCAGCAGCAGGAGCAGTAGCAGCAGCACTCCCAACAGTTGGCGTCAATGGCACTGGCAGTGTTACGGCCACAGCAATCACATCGACCAGCAGCAGCAGTAGCAGCAGCTCCTCCTCATTTTCCACTTTACATACAAATGGTAAACAGGCGCCAGGCTGGCGTCAGGGTGGCAGCAATGTTAATGGAAATGGTAGCCAACAGAAGCCGCAGAGACCGCCGCTGGTGCTTGGCTATCCACCGCAGCGTGGCACACGGATTGACGATGCCAACGAGGTGCAGGTGAAGCATGCATTCCGTCAAGATAGCTCCGTTATCATCCAATGGGATTCGGAGACGGCCAATATATTGGGTTTCCGTGTTGTCTATCGTCTCTTTGGCGAAAAGGCCTTTAAACAGGGACCGCCTTTGGAGGCCAGTGAGCGTGAGTTTAAGATTAAGAATGTGCCGGCCCAGGAGTGTATCATTGTGTGTGTCATTTCGCTGGAGGAGCTACATGTGACGCCCGAAACGGTGCCATATCAACAATGTCGTGAGGTGCGCACTGTTGCCTCACAAACATCGAACATGGACAAGATAACAATTGCAGCAAGTGCGGCCATTTGTGGCACCATCATTGTGGCAGTGATTGTCTTTATTGCGGCTAGCAGGTGAGTGATTTTGCAAAACTATCGATAATATGGATAATCGAAGCTGTTGATAAGTATCGAAAGTATCGATAATAGCGACTTGTACATTTTTTAAGGATGATAGTTTATGTTTTAAAACTATTGAAAAATTGATAAATACACTATCGATAGTTTGAACACTTTTAGCAAAGTGCTGAGCAAAGAACCATTATTCGTCATAGTTATGAATGACTTTCGATAGTTATTTAAAAACTATGCTATCTATCGATAGTTCGAAAACTCTGTTAGAGAGTTGTAAAACAATTCACTGCAGTATCAATGCTAGCTTCAACAATAGAGAAGAGCTGTAAAGCACAATCGATACAATCGATAGCAAGGTATTGTTTTTTTTCTAGCTGAAAATCAATCGGTTTCAATATCAATAGCATTGATGCTTTAATAATTAAAGTTTAATTTGATTGAAGACAACAACAAATAATATAAATATGGACAAGTCATTTCTTATATTTCCAAGTTTCTTGATACTACGAGTATTCAAAATGTCACTCTTAAAACTATTGAGTATCAAGTAAAGTATCGCTTTTTACAGTTTTGCAGCTCTAGTGCTATGGGTAGTTTGTTAAACACCAGCTGTGTGAGCTATGAAAGCATAAACTGGTTGCTTGCCTACGTTGCTTGCTTTAAAAAGTGTGTGTGTAAATTGCCTACGGCTTTAAAAAAAAAAAAAAAAAAAAAGTATCCAAACGCCCCCGGAGGCTATCTGAAAGTATTTTATGCTATCTGCACTTCATCATCATCATTAAACAAGCTCCTCTCTTTTTCCTTTTCCTATCTATCTTTATTTTTTTGTTGTTGGTGCTGCTGTTAGGCGTTCGCGTAAACTGCAAAATAACCAGCAAAAGAGTCCACTGCCAATTGGAGGTTTGCCCGTTAATTGTTGTGGTCCAACCGGTTCGCCAGGACCACTTGGCTCCATTGCCACGCTATCGGCATTTAACAATCACAAGGTGAGTTTAGTTGCCAATTGGCCATAAAAAAAATATATATATACATATATACGTATATAAAGGGGGAAAAGTGGAAAGACTATGCCACCAAATGTTGGCCTCAGGTTGTTGCTGAATTGGCCTCTGACTCGGAAATGGCGGCAATTGATGCCAAACTTTTTTTTATTTTTCGTTTTCCTCTATTATTTATTTATGGGCCAACAAATTAAACATTGCTCGGAAATAGAGGCAAAGTGCTAAATATTTTGAACATTTATATAAATATATATTTTTTTTGTTTAGCTGCCAAATATGTTTAGCCTTACTAAACGTATAGTTTGAAATTTATGCAGCTTAACTTTTGAAAGTTTAAGAACTCGTTTATTGCTGAATGAAACTGCATAAAACTTTAAATAATCATCATAAAAGAAAACTTTCAAAAAATCATAAAAAATGTGGGTAGAAAACTAGCATTTACATTTTAAAAAATGTTCATTAATTTGCTTTAAATTCTTAAAAAAAAATGTTTATTTGCCTTTTTGAAACTTTCGAAAAACGTTTTAGGCATTAATTAAAAATTTGGAATATTTGAAGTGTAGTGCTAATAATATAAATCAATCCTTTGTAAATTTTACAAAAAATTTCTGGTTATCAAATTTTGAGCTATTAAATATATCATATCAATATTTAAAACTTTTTTTATTTATTTTTTTATCTTAGCTTAGTTAATTTTCTAAAACTACTTACTTAAATTCATCTGACGAATTTTTTTAAGGAGCTCAAAAGATTTGCTTAAAGCTGGGTATCCAGTACCGCGGAAAGTGAAAATTCCTGCAAACTTAATATAAAAAAAAAAATTATGCCATGAATTTTTATTTTACAATTTTTTGGCTTGTGTATCCAGCAACTTGAACAAAATTCACAGATTCACATCGAAAGTTGGCCTATCAATAGCGTGTGTGGACTGTGAGAACAGCTAAAAACAGCTCAGGAATATATTGTTTACAATTATTTTGAGAGTGACAAGTGCGAAATGGATGCAAAACTGTGCGCAGAACCACAAAGAAAGATGAAACTTCCTTCTTTCTTTTTGCAAGCATAAATGCCGTCACCCACACAGTCAATTGATTGTCAGAGTTCATTTTTTTTTACTTTTTTAATTCATTTTGAACTTAAACAATTGGCGCTGTTTACAAAACACAGCTGATTTATCAGAGTTACCATCCACGATTGAAATTTTTAAAAATTCAACCAAAAACACACACATTTAACGCTATCTTCTTTTCACTTAGGAATGGGATCAAGTTTCAGCGTACAGTGGACGCTCAATACCGCGACCCCGCATCTATCCAGTCGAACAGCCCGATGATATGCGCAGTCATTTCTCTGGCATGCCGGGCAAGGTAGCCAAATCAAGGTTAGTAGAAGGTTTAAAAACGTTTACGTGGCTTTAATTGGAATTGGCATAAAAGCGAAACTCATTGAATATGTTGCCATTTACTATATGATTTTCTTGATTTACCCAATTATAATTTCATATATATATATATAATTTTTGTTTACTATTTATTTATGCTACAAACGCACACACGCACACACACTAAATACACACCTACGTCAAATACAACACAACAACAACAACAACGGCAACAACCTGCAGCAGATCTATAGCCGATGGCCAATCGCAACACAGCTTCTCGAATAATTCACATCGCGGCTATTTGGGCAGCGCATTCCCCACTAACTTGGTCAATTCACGTCCAGAGTTGCGTCAATCCCGTCAATCTCTGGCAGCTGCCTCCGAGCGCATGTCCCGTGCCTCCTACGCTGGCTCCATACATAATGGCGGTGGCGGTGGGGGTGGTGTTGGCATGGCCGGTGGCATGGGTGGTGCTGCTGGCCTTGTCAATGCCGGCAGCTTAATGGGCATGAGCGGCTTGGTTGGTCCCGGTGGACCAGCGAGCATTGCATCAAGCAATGCAAGACGATCCCGTCCAAGATCCAGATCACGCGATCAGCTAAATACCACGCACATACATAATCATCGACCGGGAAGTCGGTAAGTAAAACACAAGCACAAAGCACACACTCAATTAACACACTGATACACACAAAAAAAACACACACACACACTCGCAGAAATCTTGTCAACAAGCGTTGAGCGTTGCCTTTGTTAACACTTTCCGCTAATTACAAATGCCTAACTTTCAATTTTGTCGCTTGAAAGTTTTTCTGCAAAAAACAAGTTTTTATTGTCTGCGTCTTCTGCTTCTTCTTCTGCTTTTATGTGTGTGCCATTAAATTTTATTAACAATTTGTGTTTAATTTTTTGTCCCAGTCTCTTGAAGCTGCGACAGCTAAAGTTATGTTTTTTTCAAAGCATATCAAGAGATTTGTATTTTAGTTTAAGTTAAGTTTAGCACATTTTTGTAGGTCAAGTAATTGCAGGTGGAGCTATTACCTTATAACATTATACTTAGAAATTGTCAAAGAGAGTATATTTTGAATGCCTAGAACTATGTTTTTAAATAAATAAAAGCCATTTCAAACACGAGAAAAAAAGAAGATTAGACAAGAAGGTTGTAAACATGCTAAAGGTTGCATAAATGAAATAAAATACAAAAAGAAACCTTTATAATGTTAATATCAAAAGATATTAGAAAAAGAAAGGCGTTAAAGTCTCAATATTTAAAATAGTTTAAGACAGATGCTAATCTTATCAATAGCAAGAACAAGTAAGAATGCTCTAGTCGAGTGTGCCCGACTACGAGACGCGCTGCTCTCAACTTGCATTTCCAGGAGTTCAGCAGCAACACAAGCAAGCAGAGCACTTAAATTGTCCAGTGCCTGTAAAACTTTTGCTTCTGCCTGCTGAGACGGCGGAAATAGATTCTTCCATAACTTTGGTGTTATTTATCCGTTCTTAATGATACAAATTATCAAAGCTATATTCTATTATATTCTATTATCAAAATTGAGGCTGTGGAAGTTTTCTTTTTTTATTTATGGAGGTGCATCCGAAATTTGAAATAAACTTGATCTAGCTCTTATAGGCTACGAGATCTGTGTGTTCATACAGACAGACAGACGGACATGGCTATATCGACTCGGCTGTTGATGCTGATCAAGAATATATATAGTTTATATAGTCGGAAATAGTTTAATGGGAACATTAAGTAAAAATTTAAAAAGATAACAAATATAAAAAACCCAAAAAATACTCAAAAATGTTTGCACCAAATTACTAAAATGTAAATGTGAGAGAATGTTATATACAAATAAAAAAAAAAACTTCAAAATAACAAGTTTCGATGAGAAAAAGATTAAAATCCAATTTAAATTTTATTTTAGATAGTATTGAAACAATTTAATAATGGTAATTGTAGTAATCTTTAAAGAAGTATTGATGCTCGTTGAAGACATTTACCTTTGAAGTTTATATATATATAATATATATATATTTTTTAGCTAGCGAGCACATCTTAATCAAATCGATTAAAGTAGTTTTAGAATATAAAAATTGATTTGCTTTTTACGAAAAGCTAAACATTAATAACAGTTTTAATTACAGTATTAATTACAGTTTTAATGAATGTTTAACTTTTTGTAATTATAAAAATGGAGCAAATTTCGATAAACGACGCCCATTGTTCGATTAAACAACAACCCAATTATTGCTTCCATTTAATTATCGAATTTAACTAACTGTAATTAAATTACTTTGTTTTTGTTCAATTTTTTTCTTTTTTTTTTTGATTTTACACTATTGTGTTACGTTCATTATATTTAATTTCTGTACGGTTTGGTTTGGTTCGTTTAAACAATTTTTGCACAAGTCATTAAACCGCTTTTGCCACAACTTTCCACAACACACGCAGCAGACAACAAAATTGAGTTAATTGCTTTATATATATTGTAATCGATGGCATCTTTTTTGGCCTCTGTGTGTCTACTACTCTATAGATATTCAACATCGGGTTCGACGCATACGTTAAACAATTATTGCGACACATCGGACAATTGGACCGATCATGATATGGATATATATATGGCGCGCAATCCAACAACGCGCAACGGTTTGGTGCCATTATGAGGGCGGCTTATGTTATCCTGATATTTCAATGTTGTATTAAATTTGGATGGCATTTTCTGACAATATCTGACGCCGGCCATACAAGCGGGGGGTGAAGAGATTGTAAATGGTCGGCGTCAGCAGCAAAGAGTTGCTGCACAACAGCGGCAACAGCAACAACAACAGCAGCAGCAGCAACGACATAGAAACAATCAGCAACTGGAACAGCCATATCAACAACAACAGCAACAACAGCAACAACAACAACAGCGTTTACAATACTATAATACACCGCAGACACAGCGTTGCACTTCGCCGCCCGATGTGGTGCCCCGTGCTGCCAATTTTCATAATAGCAGCAACAGCCACGCAGCCACAAGCAGCCGCAGCAGCAGCCAACAACATTCGCTGTTGCCAGTGACGACAGCAGCGGCAGCAGCAGCCGCAGCAGCAAACGGCGGCATTGTTGTTGAGAACTATTTTAACGAATATGAGCGTCAGGAAATTATATATCATCCCACAGGCAACATAAGCAGCAACAACAGCAGCACGGCAGCAACACAACAACAACAACAACAACAGCGTAGCAACAGCACCCGCAGATATTGCTTCCGTTTACAGTTACCCGGGACGGCAACAAATGCAACGACTAATAATAATTTATATCGACGAGACAATTATTTCATAGATGCAGCTAATGCGCATACATTTAGTGATAACTGTAACTGTACTTGTAATTGTAGGCTAAGCGAGCAGCAGCTGCAATTACAGACAGTAGCAGCAGCAACAACCGCAACTACAGAAACAACAACAACAACTGACAGCAGTCGCGTTGACGAACAAACAGAAGCATCCTTGGCGCCCAGCACCTCAGTGTCAAGCATTGAGCAAGTGCTGCCAGCTAAGTATGAGCATGCGACAACAACAATTGCTGCCGCCACAGCAGCAGCAGCAGCAACAACAACAGAAACAGCAGCTGCTGCATCGTCACTGAACTTGACATTGGCTGACATTGACACGGACTTGGACATGGACACGCTTTGAGTGCAATACACAATTGTTATTGTTCTTACTGTTTGTTGTTGCTGTTAACATTGTTGTTGTCGTTGCTGCTGTTGCTGCTTTTTTTTTTTAGTATCCTAAGCAATTTGCATAAAATTTAACTGCAAAAAGCAAATCAAACTTGAATAATTTAGCCAACTATTTTTGTATGCTGTTTAAATGTATCTTTATCTGCAAATTGTATCTGTATCTATAACTGCGCTTCCCACTGGTTCTTTGTCGTTGTTGTTTTAGACGCAAATGTTAAGCAATCAAAGAACTAAAAACGTAAGTCAATATCTTATAAATGGTACTAATATACATAAACATACTTAATAGCTTTTAATTAACTAAACTTTAAACAAACGTTATTTAATATAGCATAGAACAAAAAACAAAAACAAAACAAAACTAAAAACAATTCAAAGCTGCGCTTAGACAAGCATAGAATATAGAATGTAAATAATTATGTTTTATTAACTATTGAAATATTCGAATATATTGTTTAGGCAAATTTTTAAAAATGTTTAAACTTCATGTTCCAATATTTTTGGCAGTTGAAAACTGTAATTATATAATTTATAACAACATATTTTTGACCAATTTTCAAATCTTTAAGTCAGCGCCTGAAAATATAAATATAAAAATATAAATTCCAAATTACTATGCTATGCTTGTCTAAGCCCAATTTCAAAAACAAACAAAACAAAAAAACATTACAATAGCTCACAAAAAATGAGAATATTACGCATAATGTGTGTTAATTTTTAATTTACTCAATATTCTATTTAAAATTTATTTTCAATTTATAATTTGCATAATATTTTACTTTTTGTATAAAAGCTTCAGTCGAAACATTTGTGTGCTAAGTTTATAACGATTAATTGTTTAACTTGTATGTTAAATTATAATTTTTTTTTTTTGAGATTTTAATAAAAATTTAAAAATATATATATAATTTTAAATGTTCTTTGCGTTTTTATATTTGTTTTTTAAAGGTGAGTTTTTTCATTTTTGGTTTTTAGTTAAGATTTCAAAATTAATAAAAAGAATTAAAATTAATAAACAAATTCAATTTTGCTTCTTATTTTCTTTATATTTTGCATCAAACAATACAAAATTAAATGAATGAATTTATTGGAATCATAAACCATTTTCAGTTTAATAGAAATCCATGTACATATATGTATTTATAGCCCTAAGCTTCAATTTATTATTTCAAGCATTTTTATTGATGGGATTTGTCAAAGTGCAAATCCGAGGAACACAGTTGACAGTTAACAATATTTAGTGTCCGTGGAAAGGGTTCCGGTCTAACAACCGAATCCAAAACATTCCATGTGAGGCACTAGATACTTAGTAATGTAAGGCAAATATTTATTAGAATTCGATTTAAGAATATGTTAGAAGAACGCTTTGAGCATTAGACATATATACATATATAACAAGTAAACACAATTTAGATGACAAACGGGAGCAATTATTTAAACAACAATAAAAACAAAATTAAAAAATAAATATTGTAGGCAAAAGAAACGAATTAAAAAGAAGAAAACACCCAACAATTTTAAGCTAAACTTATGTATCTAGAGCAAATAAAGAAATGTTTCACTTGTAAAGTAAGCAGAGAAAATAGTTTAGAACATATATATATATATATATATGTAAATCGATAACTCTTAAGAACAAGAAGTTATCGACTATAACATAATGTAAGAAATTTAAAATCAAATTAAGTATAACACGTAATTACAATGAATTAAATTTATAAACTGCCTTAGCACCAGAGAGAAAAAAAAAAAAAAAATAATGTTTAAGTATTAAGAAAATGAAGCACGTGCTTAGTTTTAGTTTAGCAGCACTTAAAAGCAACTCGAGATGAGAAATATTTTATGGAAGCGTATCCTTAACAAATATACTGCCAAATAACAAGTTCAAATAATATAAAAAAGACAAGAAAAGTTAACTTCGGCTTGCTGAAGTTATATACCCTTGCAGAAAAGTTTTTTTTTTTTTTAAACAAATTTTCGAGCGATTTTTCCTATATAAAAATATAAAAAATTTATATAGAAACAAACTTAGTCACCAAGTGGGGAACAGTGAGTTTTTTTTTAAGTATCTGTGTAAACCAAAAAATTTTTCATAGAACTCATATTTCAACCCTATGACATCTATAAGATATAGTCAGATTTTGATAAAAATTTGCTAAAATATCTTGAAAATTGTTTATACAATTCTTTTTTCAACAGATTGTTCCAATTGGAGCTTTATGTTATAGCAGTACGGTTCGAACGAATCTCATATACGTACTTCCTGCAGCCAAAAGAAGCATCTGTGTCAAGTTTTATCAAGATAGCTACAAAACTGAGAGACTAGTTCGAATATAAATAGACGGACAGACAGATAGACAGAAGGGCAGGCGGACAAGATCAAGAATCAAGAATGTATATATTATAATAGCCTCTGCAAGGGTATAATAACGTGACTTTAAGACAGTTATATTTTGTTGTTTCTATTCATATTTGATACTTTACATTTGTTTAAATTTTGAAACTTTGCTAGAACTCTATTAAGAATAAATTCTTTTTGTTTTTGTTAACTCTTTTCAATTGGAACCAATTTAAAAGTCACGTTAAACAGTTTCTTATAATCAAAAAAATATTATTCAAAAAAGGCTCATCTCTTAAAAAACAGAAACCACAAAACGTTAATCGTTAACAACACCACCCGATAATAGATTTTAGAACGGAATGAAGTTACTCTCTAACCATAAATGTGCGTTAAATTGTTAATGAAATAACTAAAAATGTTAACTTTGCGGCTTCAACACAAATACATACATACATATTAGCAAAAGTTAATTAGATAAACAATTTTGCCACTTTTAGTTGTTGTATTTGAAAGAAAGAATTTTTTTTTTTTTTTTTTTTTTTTGACTGTACGCATTAAGTTCGAAATAAAGAATATTTTTGTTAAGATTTAAAGTTGTTTAATTTATAGCGTATGTACTTACCCAGGCACCGTTAGACAATTATCCCATAGAAGGCGCAATTGACGCGTGAATGCCGCCCACAGCTGTGCCATGCCCTCCAAACTGCCCAAATGGGCGTGGCAAGTGGCCAACAAGCAGCTCAGCCGACAGACTAGTGAATCAGCAACGGCGCTTTTAATGCGCATCGGATCGAACTGAAAGAACAAAAGTTTTATAAATGTCCAAAAAAATAAGAGTTTAAATAAAACAAGTAAGAATACTCTAGTCGAGTGTGCCCGACCACGAGACTCCCTGCTCCCAACTTGCATTTCAAGCAGTTCAGCGGCAACACAAGCAAGCAGTGCACTTAACTCGTAAACTGCTTGTCAAACTGTTGTTGCTGCCAACTGAGACGGGCGTAATAGATTGTTCTATAACTTTGGTTCTATTTATCCGATCGCGTTGAAATTTACACATCCGAAAGACATTTATTAAACATACAAGTGTACCAAAAATTAAAGCTTTATCTTTAAAATTGTGGCTGTGGGAGTCTTTTGCGATTTGCGGGGGTGCGGGGGGATGCATCCAAAATTTGAAATAAACTTGATCTGCGTATGGTATACAGGAACCTGCATGCCAAGTTTGGTGTCTCTAGCTCTTATAGTCTCTGAGATCGACGCGTTCATACAGACGGACAGACGGACAGACGGACAGACAGACAGACAGACGGACATGGCTAGATCGTCATGGCTGTTGATGCTGATCAAGAATATATATAGTTTATATAGTCGGAAATGCCTCCTTCTGCCTGTTACACACATTTGCAGTACTTTATAACTCCCTTTTTCCCATTTTTGACAGTTTGTTGCCGCTGAACTGCTTGAAATGCAAGTTGGGAGCAGGGAGTCTCGTAGTCGGGCACACTCGACTAGAGTATTCTTAATTGTCTTTTTCAAAAATATTAAAAAAAATAGTATAAAAATCGCAGACGATTTGCTCATGATGGCTATTGAACTGCATAGTAAATTGTGAAATTTCATAAATATCTAACAATTTACTTCGATCAAAGCATATAGTTCAGAAGTAATAGGTACAAATAATGATTTTCGGTGCTGGTGGACGTTTTTCTGGAAATGCCCACATACGTACCTTTTCCTTAAAACTTTTCTTGACATAGGGAAAGAGTGCCAGGTCAGGATGCATATCGGGAAACAAATAGGCAAGCAGCTCGGAGAGTTCACTTTCAGTCATGGGTCCAGGCAGTCGCTTGGTGAGAGCCGCCTGCGAGGGCAGCTCATAGTTGCGATCCCTGCGCGATGTCAACTTGTGTTCGGTGAGTTTATCCAAAGGATTTGTGCGCTCAGCGCCGCTGCTGGTGCCAGAGAAATTGCGACCGACATATGATTCAAGGGTGCGTGTGACGCTGGCCACCGCCTGATAGTCGCGCAAGCAGCAGGTGAGATATGATGATGCCACCACAGATAGATAAATCTTGCCAAGCGGCGCTTTAGAGGGAACAAAATCGGTGCGCTGTTCGCTGTCAAAGGCAACGTTCTCAGATAGCTCAGGCCAGGTATAGACAACATAGCTTTCCGTGCATGATTCCGGTGCATATCCATGCGGCAACGCATAAAACTGCTGCACATCCAAACGCTCCACATCGCCATCAATGACAATATCCTCGGAGCTAAGTCCATGATCAAAGGGCACATACAGTGGCATGCGTATGCGGACCGCATCCAGCGCATAGGTGGTGCGCACCGAGACCTTGGCTGCCTGTGGATACGATGCTGGCAACTTGTCATGAAAGAGCGACAGTAAGCCCATCAAATAACGGCATTCTGGAGGCGCCTGCTCTAGCCCAATTAGATGGAAATTGGTGCGTAAAGCGGGCGCCAAAGCGATGCCAGTGTAAAAGTTCCATTTGGGATCGTATAGCTGCACAAAGATTGCCACCACGCTGACCACCTCGGCGGCAACAACAGCCGCTGCGCTCAAAAAGAAATTGAACTCCGATGTGGACTTCATATAGTTGCTGCTGGCATTAACTGGCTGAAGCACAACAAATCGACGTAATCCATAGATCCTTGCCAGCGTATGCAGCTCGCCCGTGTGGCGTATGGGTGGACCAAAGCTATTTCCATTGCACATCAAATCATGATGACAATTTGTGCGCTGCAAACAGCTGCCAATCAGTTCTCCTTCGGCGGGTGGTGCCCGCTCCGTAAGCTGCGCCTCGTAGTAGTCCACAACGATGCCATTGCGCAGCATGTCCAGAGTTTCACTCTGCACTTGCCACTTGCACTGAAAGAGTTCGTCTGGCTGCAGTGGCGGGCCGCCAGTGTCGACAGCAACATCCCATTTTTGGAGTATCTCGCCCAGCTGCGCATTGAATACTTCCCAGTCCGATTCGGCGCTGAAGTTTTCGCGATAGAAATCATTTTCATCAATTTCCTCGGCCATTGTTTCGCGTGTCAACAAACAAAAAAGGCGTACAAAACAAACAAAATGCAACTAAGCCCTGATAGCGTTGCCACTTAGCTGCAGTAACAGCTGCTACAGCTAGAGGTACTTTTTAAGGCATATGTCCACTTCAAATGAAATGGAACGAGCTGGAATCGCAATATTCCACTTCGGTGATGTTTCGATGCAGCTACCCCACATAAAGAGTGATACAAAAATTCTGTTTTTAGGATTGACTCAAACCGGCATCGATATGCACTATCGATATCCCAATGCGTAGGTATCGGCTTAATTTCAAATAGTTTTTTAGAATTATTCTGATTTTTTGAGCCAAAAATTTGTTTATTGGAGCGCTCTTTCGGTTTCACTTGGGTAGCTGTATCGAAACATTACCCAAAGCTTAATTCCAACCGGTTAAAACTTACAGACACCATCACAGTTTGATTAAACTAACATTCGCAAGACTTACACTTCACTTGCCATTTTGGTCGCAGTAAAAAATGCAAAATGTTATGGTCCAGGAATAAACTTCGGTAGAATTTCAGATAATTCTTCGTTAGAGGGCCCGTAGTTAAAGAGCGCTCAGAAACAACGGGTTTTGGTCTCAAAAAATTCTAAAAAAAATTTAAAATGTGATTTCCAGAGGCGGAGGTTGACTTTTTTGCATAATTCATTAAAACTTAGTTTAAAGTAGAAAAAACGCCTGAAAACTGAGACCTGTTATCGTTAAGAGTGGTTCATTTTTTAAAAGAGTAATTCAGTTGTTGATTTTGGCGGGGCTGGTGAAAATGTTAAAATAAATAGTTTTACCGATTTGTTGTTAAAAATTTTCATCATCAGCGCCAAAATCGACAGCCAAAATTACTCTGTTAACGTTTACAGCACTGTTGTAGCTTTTTTACTGTTTTTATCATATATTCCCGCAAAAAAGTCAACCTCCGCTATCGGACATCGCATTCTCAAACTTTTTCGAATTTTTTGAGCCCAAAACCCGCTGTTTCTGACCACTCCTTAACTACGGGCCTTCTAAAGAAGAATTACCGAATTTCAATCTTTTTTATGAGCAGTTTCAACGTAACTTCATATAAATTAGCAAACATGTTCAATTTCTGTAGCACTCATTTTGCCAGCGCTAATTTTGTTTGAGCAGCATACCATATTTAGAAACACAAGCAAGCGTTGCCAGATCTGCTTAGTTCAAATGCCACTTCCACACCAAAACGCATTTAATCGATTACTGTGTATCGCATCGTATGTCAAGAAAATATAAATTCGTCATGCGGAGAGTGGAGGATAAACGAGGTAAATAAACAAATAAATTTAAATTTTTGTATCAATTCTTAACAATTTACTTACAAAACTTAGCTTGGAGAAGACTTCGTGGTCCTGGCACACGCATTGTTTGGGACCCGGCACCCACGCGACACCTTCTGAAGCTGTGGTTAGAAAATATTGATGATTTACGCGGCGCAAAAAGGAACACGGAAATACACAGAGATATGGCAAATAAAATGGCGAAATATGAAATTAATAATATTGAAATAAAGGCCAAAATGGACAATATGACCAAGACATACAGGCATGTATTTGTTAAATAAATTTTTAATATATTTATTGTCATGTTGTTTCATAAGACAGAAAAGAAATGACTAAATATCGCGCAACTGGAGAACCATCTAAGTGGAAATATATAAATGAAATGAAAGAGATATTAAAAGAGTCGAAAGCGGTCAACTTAAGTCTCTGTATGAATGAAGACTTTGGTAAATTCTTTATCCAAAAATACAATGTACCCATTCTTATATATACTTGCAATGTTCTTTACAGACTTTTCACCCATGGATGATTCAGAAAGCAACGATTCAACCTCAACAACTCTTAATAATATATCGCTTAGTAAGGGCAGATCAACTGAAAGTGAAGTGGTCAATAGTTCTGATATGTCAGAATCAGTTAAAAGCGACTCAGCCTTCTCCGCAAACACCCATGTACAGGAACCACCTGAGGAGAAGACACCAACCAAAATGGACAAAATCTTGGCAATAAAGGAGGCTAATCTAGACATTCAAAGAGAGAAATTGAAAGTAATGAAAAAAATAGCTGATGATTTGTCAACTATTCATAGGGAGTTTCTTAAAGTCTACAAATATAAAAATTAGAAAGCCTTTCAGGTACTCAGCTATTATGACCGACTTATGGAAATTACGTACAGTTATTAGTTTGCGTGAGGCAAATTACTTCAAAATTATTATTTTTTTTTTTAATGTACTAAACTACCAATAAAATAATTGTTATAATTGCATTGGATACTATCAATTTAAAAACAAAGGTTGATTTGCTGCTTTTTTAACGGAAAACATAATGGAAACACTTGGCAAACGCGACTTGTGAAGTTGAAGCGATAGGCAAGATCGATAAATTCACAAGTGCGCGTTTAGTTTATCGAACTGTAATTTCATAAAGATCTCTCTGGTTAAAATTTCGCTAAAATCGCGTGCTCTTGTTTTTAACTTAAGTGTTAGTGTTTTAATTAATTAATCATATATATTTGCTATGCTCGTTTTATTGGAACTTGTCCAGGTTAGTTTGTAAGGTAAACTTAAGACTTCTTGTTTGGTTGTTTTGGTTTATTAATTTACATCAATCCATTCACTATTTTGCTGTCGCGGGGGCTTTGCTTAAAAAGTAAACAACACTCGCATCTAATGTTTAACCAACAATAAGTGTACCCTCATCGGGGAACTCATGGGAGGGCACCTCCAAATTCAATGGCGCTGGTCCCTTACGAATACGTCCAGATGCATCATAATGCGACCCATGGCAGGGGCAATAATATCCACCCCAATCTCCGGCATTCGCAATTGGCACACATCCCAAATGCGTGCAGACGCCAATAACTACCAACCATTCGGGCTTGATGACGCGTTGCTGCAAAGACACAAATCATATCAATTATTGTTAATGCATGTTGATCTTTGTGTACTTGTTTTCTCATGTTCCTGAATAAGTTTAGATCTGTATCTGGACTGTCCCCGTTATGGATTAGCTGAATGGAATACATTTACATTCGCCCTTCAGCTTCTTGGATGCAGGTGCAATATAAAACTTAATAATGCTAATAAGCAATGCTTATAAGCATCTTATTCCTTATTTTTATTTCGAAAACGGAATGCAACTAAATCGTAAAAGGGAGCAGTAATTCCAAAATATATTTTTGGTTGAGCAACTGATCCTTAACCATAAGACTAATATTTTAAATATTATAAAGTAAACGCGCATTCTAGTCTTTGAATCTCAATAATAAAACTAATATTGCATTTCGCATGTTGCGCCAAAAGCATCAGCTTCTTTGTACCTAAATAACTATCTATGCAAAATATTAGTTTTATTATTTAAAATAGTTGTTATATTAATCTGAAATTACGTTCTCACAATATTTGTAGCATCGTCAGACTTTTACTTCGTGTAGAAGTGTTTTTTATTTGATTTCAGACAACTTTAGATAGCCAAATAGAGGGAGACAGAGAAACAAAGAGACAGAGAGAGCAACAATTTGCTTAGTGTTAGTTTTTCTGTCAAAGAATATCAAGCACATTATAAACGTTAAGGAATAATGTATGATAGAAGTAGGAGTAAGAACATTAAGCAGAGAATTTCGAATTATTCTAGATATATGTCGCATTGCAAAACATCGAGAACATCAATAACTGCAAAACCCATGTTTTATAAAAATCGTTAAAGGCAATTTATTTTAAATTGCCGAAATGTGAAGAAAGCTATGGGGATGAAGATTTGAGCAGTTTATAGCGTTTTCCCGCAAAACATTTTTCAGAAAAGTGGTAGAAAAAAAATTTTTTGGCTCACGATCTGGAACAAGTCTACAAAATTCCAGAAATCTTTCATTCTTCCTGTATATATTGATAGTCGCCTTTCGCACCCTTTTTGATGCTTCGTCGTCGTCCATAGCGATTTTAAAAAAGGGAAAGCATATTAGTAGCATTACGTTTTAGAAATAAAATTTAAATTTTTGTTCACAATAGTTTTCGATATAGATAATTTCAAAGTTCTCTTTTGCGTCTACATCAAATAAGATGAGAACGACTGTATATATAGGCCCGTTCCGACTTTTAACTTTGAACAAGTAAATTTCATTCGAATGTTCTAGTTTTCACATTTGAACAAATGAAATTGTGGAAGTGAATTTACAACTTTTGCCGTTGAGCTAGTGTATTTCTAGCACAACACCAAGTGAAATCAAACCGCAAAGTTTTGCAGAAATCGAAAATCTAGTCAATTGCACAAATTCTTGCCGAAAGTGAAAATGGAAACTGTTCTGATCGATTTACATAATTTGCCTTGTTGCTAAGATGCCACGAAACTAATCGAAACCTGTCGTTGAACATGAGAAAACAATATATCTATATATACGCACATCATCAGTTTCTGGATCACGCAGCGTCGATGTGGGCACACCACGTTCCGTCTCAATCTCGGCGGGAGTGCGATGGCGAATGAAGAGCGGCTTGCCGCGCCACTTGAACGTCACCGACTTGCCCTCGGGTATGTCAGCCAGTTTAATTTCAATCTTGGCCATGGCCAGCACATCGGCGGTGGCGCTCATTGAGCTGACAAAGGTATTGACGAGACCCTTGGCTGCATAGGCGCCTCCAACGGCGCCGGCACCCACCAGCATATAGGAGAATGCCTTGCGCTCCTCAGCGGACGTATTGCGGCGTTTCGAATCCTTGACCGAATCCCGGCGATAGGGGGAGAAATCGGGCACCTGCAAGTCAGTGTGAGCCTGACGTGTGGCTACAAAAAAGGTATAGAAAAACATAAATTAACGATTTGTTAGCTAGTTTATGTCGATTCACACGCTCATTCGCCAATCAGCTGTTTTGGGAGCTTGACTAGCTGACACAGCGTCGAGGTTATGTTGAAATTACGTAAGGAAATTCGCAACTTTTGATCACTTGACAATGAAAAACATAGCCAAAACTGTTTTAACTTGGCCTTAAGCGTACTCCAAGCACATATCTTTGGGCGCTGCTCGACATTATGTAACATAAGCTTTTAACTTTGTTACTTATGCTTACTGACTCGGTCTTACCAACGGCATTGACAGCGACTCCGCTTGCGCGCAGGCCAGTGGACAGCGCCTGTGCGCTGGCACGCACATAGGCAGAGGACACGGCTTTCATCATTTTGTTGAGTTGACTTGAAATTGTTATTTCTATTTGTTTTTGTATCGAAAATCTCGTTGGGGAGACCAACGTCGTCCGTCTGCTTTGATGTTGCTGTGATAACCAGAGTGACCGTCTGCTGGAAACGCTAAAATACCGAAATAGTTTTATGTAAATACTAAAAACATTTTGAATTTAATACAAAACAAAATACCTGCCTAGTTCAATGTTTTTTAAACATAAATCTCAAAGTATTGTTTTCAATTAAAATAAGTAAAAATTGTGTTTCTCTTAAGCATTACATATCTTTTTAAACAACTCGTTTTTAAATGCAAATGTTCTGCTTTAAGAAATAACGTTAACGCAAATTGCGTAAGGCTAGCAGCCATGCGCAACGTGAAGTTAGCTGTACGCATATTTTAAATCACGTGAAATTGGCTGCGTCAATTTTGATTCACGTGAAGTTGGCAGCGGACATTTTCACTTGCCTTGATTTGCTTGCGCGCGAAATTTGAAAAACTTTGAAGCAAAAGAAAATATATATATATGTTAGTAAATATTCAGTTTTAAATTTGATGTACATCTACAAAATGATCATAAATATTTCACTTATTACATAAATCACACAATTTCATACAACTTTAAGCTCAACTTTAAGGGATTAACAAGCTAAAAACAACACAAGTCTAAAAATAATCCCTTATTTTGGATTTGCATGCCTCAACAGTTTCCACATTTATGAAACTGCATGCCTATTTCCAGCTAATAAACCTCATCCTCTACCTCACACTCTCAATTCCCCACCAGCCGAGTGGCTGCCCCATGGTAAGGTAACACAACCAACCCCCTTTTTAATGAAAAGTTTTCCCTATTAAATTAGTGACTGCAACAGTTTAGGTTGCGCCAAAAGAAAAGGGTTTTCATGTCAAAACCGGTTGTGAACCACCGGAAAAATCCCATGACAATCCGAACCCACCACCATTCATCTCAGTTTGCACAGTTTTTCCGATTGCATTTTCCGGCTTTAGAGCTCTGTGCCTGCGTCCGCATGATGTCATTGATTAGAGCTCTGCGCTTTGAAGTTGTATAATAATTGCCTAGGAATAGACAACTAGATGGGTTGAAAATTGGGTTTCTTGGGGTTGCAATTTTGTTTAACTAAATTAATAAGCAAGTTATCAAAAGTATTCAAAACTGTTCAAATCATTTGTTTTGATCTGGTGATGAGCTCATCGTTTCAAACTGACAGAAAAACAATAAACGCATCAAATGACTATAAAAAATGCATAAAAATGAGCAAGTTGCAAAAATAAAAAATAAATAAAATTCATGCTTATGCACATAAAAGTAGGCAACAAAAACTGAACTTTAAATCCCAGAAAAAAATAAAGCAGTAAAAAAAATAGAAGAGCGGCAAACGCACACAGCCGGCAAATTTAATTCCTTTGGCGCCAGGCCTGTGATTATCGAAAGTAGTTCTTTTTGATGTCGAAAGTTTTTCGCCTTCCTGCACGCCCTACTCCATCTTTCTCACCCATCTCTCTCGCTTTTTCTACTATCGCTAGGTGGCAAAGCGAAAGCGAAAGTGAAAGGCGAATACCGCCCAGCGCCTGACTGCTGCTAGCTGCGTCCATTTCCAAGCCAGGCAGGCAGGCAGGCAATCTGCGCACATAACAGCGCCTCTATGTACTTGCAAGGATACTAGCACACACACCCACACACACACACACACACACACACACACACACACACACACACACACACACACACACACACACACACACACACACACACACACACACACACACACACACACACACACACACACACACACACACACACACACACACACACACACACACACACACACACACACACACACACACACACACACACACACACACACACACACACACACACACACACACACACACACACACACACACACACACACACACACACACACACACACACACACACACACACACACACACACACACACACACACACACACACACACACACACACACACACACACACACACACACACACACACACACACACACACACACACACACACACACACACACACACACACACACACACACACACACACACACACACACACACACACACACACGTGCGTGAATTTTTGGGCAAAACAACAAATTTAGCAACAAATTTTGTTTAGGATGCACCAAAACTAAATTACCCTAACAAATAGAAAGAAGATGATTTATTGTGAATAATTTGGGAGTATAAAAATCACTTTTAAACAATAAACTTAAAAGAGTGATTTGCATTAGTTAATTATTTAGAGTTTTTAAAAGTCTTAAAAAGTTTCCAAATAATATGACCATGGAATTTGATGGTCTTATTCATGCAATATATATTTTAAATAAATTACACTTTCAAATAGATTGCAAACAGTAGTCTATAAATTAAATAAACACTATTACAATTAAAAAAAAAAAAAAATAGATTCCACAAAAATATTGAAGGCATACTTTTTACTCTCGTATGACCGTAAAAGAAAACTAAGATTTTTACGAAATTTCTACGAACTCTTCCATGCAATTGTTTCAAAAGTGGAATTCAGAATTGGACTGATAGTTTTTGCAAAAATTAGCAGAAAATGTTTATAAACTAAATAGCTTTTTTATTTTATGCTGAAAAAGTAAATTTTCAGCAAGTGTTGCAACTTTCATTATTGCTGTTGAGCTAGTGTTTTAAAGGCAAAACACGTGAACTAAAATCGAATAATCTAGTTCAAAGTAAAAACGTTAATATTTAATAGCAATTTTTCTAAAACTTGTATTTTATGTATATGATAAGATTAACCCAAAGAAAGTCAAGAATTGCATAAAGACAATTGTCAAAATGCAACATAATGTTAATATGCTCGCAGTCGAAAAGTGTATTGCAAACAACGGAGTTAAAACTATGCCGCGTAGGCGACGCAGCAGCAGCAGTACAGCATCCAACTCCTCTCCCTTCCCCCCACTCTCACACCACGACAACTTTGCCCCCCTGCTGCTGCTGCTGCTGGCATTGACTGCGTTACACTTTTCAGCAACTTTTACATTGGGCAATGGCGCCAACTACAACAACAACAACAACAGCAACTGCCTATTTTTCAACCCCCTACCCACATGCCAAAAGCCAAGGGCTGCTTTGTGCCAGCTCCACTTTTGTGTGTGGCGTGTGCAGCGTTGCGGCTGCGGCTGCGGCAACAACAGCAGCAGCGGCAGCAGCAACAACAGCAACGACGACAGCAACATTGCCTGCTACAGCCGCTTATCGCAACATCAGCCAAGCATAAAGCTCAATACGAACCACAGTACCACCCCCCGCAACACCCTGCAACAACAACATGCCCCCCCCCCCCCCTGCCCTTTGACGAAAGTTGAAAGTGGAAAATTGTGCGTGGCAGCCAAAAGTTTCGAGCTGTGCTGAGTGACGGCCTCCTAACTGACTGACTGACAGTCGTGCACGCCCGCCCACTGCCACTCCCCTTGCTGTTGGTGCTCAACCCGCCCACCCTGCAACTCCCTATCCCTTCCGCCTGACTACCTTGCCATGCAAAACCCATTTACTCCTTGGGCGGCTTCTCTGAAAATTAAATGAATAAGCAGCACTCTCTGTGCAACGCCCGAGAACGCAGAGAAAGGGGGCATTCTAGCTGGTGTGGCATGTGCAGCCTTTAAGATGCCCTGGTCCCTGGAGCCGCCTCCAAAAATGTAGCACAGCTGGCACTCATTTTCGGAGCTCTTTTCTTGGGGTTTGCATTTAAAGTTATTATATGCCATGGGCCTCAGTTTCAGTTTCGGCTTGGGTCTGTTTTTTTCTTAATTTTTTGTTGCTGTGTTGGATTGTTGTTGTTGTCGTTGTTGCCACATGCTTAGCCCAGGCGCTTTGTTGCCTGGCTAAGGACTTTGTGTGTACTCCGTCCAGCGATATCCGTTGTCCTGCCATTTTTTGTTGGCCCTTTGGCTATGCAGCAGCAGCAGCAGCAACAGCAGCAGCATCGGCAACGATAACGAGAACAACAACAACAACGGCTGAGCCATTTTGTCAGCCAGGATAAGGTGACCATGACAATCGGTCAATGGTCAACGGGCGACTGTTTGTTTGTCATCCTTAAAATAAAACCCAACATTGGCTGAGAGCTTAAAGCGACTGCCAAAGTAGGGATTCATACTGTATTATCAAGATTTTAAGGAAGTCTATTGCTTAGTTGACTAAAAAATACCTACAAATCATTATTTAATAAAGAAAATCAATCTGTGGAATAACTCTCAAATGATCCAATTTTCAGTTTTGAAGTTGAGCTAGAGTTGGAACGTTGCTTATGTACATCTTAGTATATTTTTATACACTTTTTTTAATTTTTATAAAAAAAATAAGAAAAACGAGTTTACTGGTTTTGTGAAATGTCCGTACAAAATTGATCTAACAAAAATGATATAGCGATGTTTTTGTGAAACATTTCGATGATCGACAATTGTAGCAGTCCGTAAAGCATCGATTTATAGTATTAATTTCTTCAACTAAAAATTCATAAACGGTTTTTTAAAATTCTTATAGAAACCTTAACCCAACGTTAGTTCCCATGTTTGTCTAGACATTTTGAGCTGCTAAAATTCTGATCTTTGCACACTTTTCTGTAAAAAATATTTGAAATATCCTCTTTGAATCTGGTTAATACTTTTGCAACGGTTTTAAGTAAGAATTGCACTAATCCTGCCATTAATCCACTTATAATTTAAATAATATCTGATTAATCTGATCTGACTTGAAAGTTTCTAAAATCGGGAATGATATATTATACTATGTAACAGCTTAAATGCATTTTGGGCCCACCGATTGTTCCTATGGCAGCTATAGGATATAATGGTCCGATTTTGAAAAAATGTCAAAATGCATAATTAATGCTAAAATTGAGAATTGGTAAGTTTGATCGAGTTATCTTGAAAAACCAAATTTTTGCTAAATTTACCAACTAAATGGTTAAAAATTTTCCATTTAAAACCTATTGGACTCTCGCACAACAACTGGAAAAACTTCAAAAATTAAAAAAATGTTGAATTGCTGAAATGGCTGTAGCTTGGAAGTTCTGCCAAAGATTTTGACGAGTGATGACTTTTTCAAAAACTTATGGATCAATCTCTATGTTTAATAAAAATTGAAGGCTTCTGCATTTTTTTTTTCGACTTTTCCTCAAATTTTCAAATTAAGTTCCAACTAAAAATTTGTGCAAAAAAAATATATTTTCGTTGTTTTGGACTCAATACCTCCAAAACTACTAGATATATGTCTAAAATGTCAGGAATTTATTTGTAGGCCCATATATTGATTTTCATTTGGTGTATCGTTTTTTAAAATCGGTAATGCTATACGAAAGTTGTAGTGGAATTTTTGAACTCACTTCAAAAAAATTCTAGTTGGGAAAAAAAAACTTTAAAAATTTTTTTTAAAATAAACTCTATCACAGAAAAGAAAAATGATTTTCGTGATTACGGACCTCTAATGTATCATAATTTTCAATATGAGCCCGGATGCACTCGAAAAGTGTCAGATTGTTACATAGTGTTATTTGAACATTTTTAATAAAAAGTAATATTGCTTTCTACTTCTTTTAATATCATTTTATATGGAAAGCTATGCGTAACCTATTTACTATTAAATCCAATATATGTTGACTGGTATTCCAAAGCAATAATCTCTATTCAAGAAGTTTATGCCACCTTTCCCTCCGCTTCACACACCGCTTGAAACTTTGTTGACATTTTTCAATTTTGCGGCAACTTTGAAGATAGAAGCTAGAAACTTAAAAGTTTGGTTTTTTTTCTAACAGCTCTTGCAAAAAAAAAAGAAGAAAACTTTGCCTAGAAGATAAGAAAACAAAAAGAATGAAAATAGCGTCAATGAAACCTGCCCTAAATTCGCACAAGCGGCTTAAAACAACAACAAATGAAAGGAAACAAAAATATAAAATGAAAACAAGGCAAAAAGCGTGGCACAAAAAAAGAAAACGAAAGAAAGGAAAAGAAGACAAAAAACAGCAGCATAAGGTGGATAAGTGTAGCTAAAGAAAGGAAAGAAAAATGTTGTCGCTGCGTTTTACTTGAGGTCCGCTGTTGCGTTTCGCTCGCTCGCTCGCTGTCTCTCTCTTTCTCTCTCGGTCGCCCGCTCTAGCTTCCGCAGGACACGCGCCATAGGAGACGCAGCACGCATAAATCTAATGCCAAATTACATTATTTTGTCATTTTGGGGCTGCGTCGCTGCGTCCCTGCTGCCTAAGCACCCCCATACCCCCGGCTCTTAATGTTGCCGCTGCTGCAGTGTCCTGGCCGCAGGGCATAAAACACTGTCAAAAATAAACTTGCGCCAACAAAAAAATGCAGAAAGCTCTTGGGGTAAAAGTTTTGTTTGCTTCCTTCCACCCAAACCCAAAAAAGTACATTATATGCAAGCATGCAGAGCGGGGCAAGGGCTGCGGGTGTGTGTTTGTTTGTATGGAGTGGGTGGGGAGTTTTTGGGGCTTGAACTGGGTCTGGGGTTGTTTCCCAAGTTCGCGGCCAAAACCGAAAGTGAAAGTAAATGCAAGTCGCCGCTAAAAACGAAGCCCAAGCGTCGCTGTCGCTGTCGCTGCCAACGTTGCTGTTGCTGTCGACGTTTGCCTTGGCATCGCTGCTGGCTGCGCACTTTTTTGGTGTGCGCCAGCATTATGCGTTTACCAAATATATATATCCTTCGGCACGTTGCTTGGCCAAGGACATTGCGGCCATTAAAATTGAAGCCGCTCAAAAAACGGTATTTCTTGAGACGCGGACTGCAACGATTCTAACTCAACTCTCAACTCAAAACTCACGCTCTTTCGCTCTTTAAAACTATGCTCTCGCACTCGTGCGCTCTCTTTGCGCTTGCGCTTCAGGTACTTTCACTTTCTTTGCCTTGTCCTTTGCCTTCACAGCTTTACACTTTCGCTTTTCAAGCGCAAAAACCCTGAAAGTTCGACGACGTCGCCTGCTTGCTCACTCGCTCTCTCACTCATTCACTCTGTCGCTATCTCTATCGCTCAGTCGCTCTGTCGCACGCATTGCGACTTCCTGTCTGTGTGTGTGGGCTTCCGGTTTTGTTTTTACAACTGATAAGGCGTCAGTGAGGCGACGTTTTGGGCGGCTGCCCCAAAAAGTATGCTATGCTTTTTTCGCTGCTGCTGCTGCTGCTGCGTCGCAGTTGCGTGTGTGTGTGCGTGTTTGTGTTTATGTGTGTGTCTGTGTCTGTATCTGTGTGTTTTTGTGTTTTGGGAAGACGGCCAGCAGGCGCCCTTTATAGTTGTTATTACGGTTATTGTTGCTATTGTTGTTGTGCGTTGCAAGGATCAAGGACGTTCAAGAAAACAGAAATGGGCGCCAGTTCGTGCCTCGACTCAACTCGACGGGAAAAAGCAAAAAGCAAAATATAAAAAAATGCAGGGCGTTCATTTCATTTACTTCAACGGGCGTCTCCTGCCTTGTTTTGTTTTTGTTTTTTTTTTTTTGTTTTTGTATTTTTGGGTTTGGTGGTGGCTTTGACTTTGACATGGGTTTTTAGGGGGCAGCGGTGGTTTGGGTGGCGCTTCCTTTTGCGGCTGCAGCTGCCTGCTGCCTCAGTACATAACAGATGTGCGTGTGCGCCTATGTATGTATGTATGTATATGTATGTGTATGTACGTGTGAATGTGGGGCGCAAGGGGATAGTAGTGGGGTGTTGGGCTTAATGTGGGCGCTGCAGTCCTTTATTGAACCCCCCACCCAATAAACCACTTTTGGCTTCTACAAAGCAGAAGCGTCAGAAGCCAGCCAAAGGACGACCGCTCGCTGCGTTTGTAATTTTGGCGCTTTTTGTGCGTGTGCAGCGAATGGAGCAGAGGCGGAGCTGGTGTTGGTGAGGGGGGCGGGGGGCTTCAAGACCGGAAAGAGAGAACTGTTAGGAGCGGCATTGTGAGTGACGTTGATTGCTATGCTGCTGCTGCTGCTGCTGCTGCTGCTGCTGCTGCTGCTGCTGCTACTGCTGCTGCTTCTTGTTGTTGCTGTTTGGGGTGGTGCTGCGTATATATGTATTTTGTTGTACAGTGAACGCTCATTAGTTGAAACTTTTAATATTCGAATTCTATAGTTCTTGAAGCCAGCGTTTCAATACAAGTAAAACATTATGTTATTTTGATCATGGTTTTCTTCTTTCGCTTTATTTGGCATTTTTAATTGAAATTATTTTTTAAAACTAATATAGAATGCAAAATCAATCTAAATAAAAAAGCGTTACCCAAAGGCATTCCGCATTGAAATTTTTTAATAACCTCAGAAAAAAGGTTTGAAGTAGAGTTATACATCTACTTATCGACTTAAAAAAAATTCCAGAATTAAATTTTTTCAAACCATTTTTTATACGACTTTTTTTTTAAAAATAAAAAAAATTGTTTATTGTGCTGTTGAAATATCTGTCTATCTGTTCGTACGTCTGTCCGTCCTTCCGTTCGTGTGTCTGGTCGTCGATTTCTCTTTCTATTAAATTACAGCTGTCGCTGAACAGACTTTCCCATAGAATTCTGCGTAATTCACTCTTCATAAACTATTTTTTATGATAAACCATGTTTTTTTTCACAACCGTTTACTACGTTTGTACATTACTGAATTGTGAAAATGATTTCTTGAATTTTGCCCGAAAAGATTTTCTGTATTCAATCTTTTTATATGTTTGAAGGACATGATGATTTTGTGAATTGCAAAATTATGTATAAACAGGGGCATTTTTGTCGTTATATATGTTGATTTGCTTGCAACAGTAGTTTGAACAGAATGCTGTTACATTGATAAGCAGATACTGAAACATGCCTTTAAAAAGTTTTCCTAATAGTAAATTTTAAGTTTGGCAAAAAAAAAAAAAACAGTAAAAATAAGATGAATACAGCTCCAAAAAGTAAGTGTGACACCGTACGTAAAAAACCGTGCGTATAGAATATAAAATTAGAAACAGAGTAAAAATAAGAAATAAGGTTGCTTAGATGAACACTTTCAATTGGACAGGCAAACAAAACAAGGCAAGTGTCCTATTGACACGGATGGATGTCCGTATTAACGCAATTTTTATACTCTTTTTTGAATTTTTTGAAAAAAAAAAAAAGAAAAAAGAGTATATTGGCTTTGTGAAATGTCCGTCCGTCTGTCTGTCCGAGCAACCATTCTTGGTATACATGTTGATATATACCATAGGCAGACAAAGTGTTAAGGCTAAAAAAAGAGTGTATCACAGTCGGGTGCATCCAACTGCCAAGTTCTTACTTGTTTTTTCCATAGTCTTGAAGCTAGAGCAACCAAACTTGGTAAACATGTGAAGTGATAAGATCAACCCGCATTTTGCCATTTTATTCAAATTTAAATTATAAGTAAACTATCAAAATTAAAATTTCTTAAAAATTGTTTACAAGTCGCACGAGTGGATCGAATCGTTTTTGATTTAAGCTGATTTGCAGTCATAGTTGCAGTTATCGAGCTTCCACTGTATATACTCCAATAAAGCAGCTAATGCTGCTGTTGTTGTTCTTCTTGACTGCTATTCCTAAATTGCGTAGTTTTCACAGTGCACAGGAATAATGTTCATTGCCTTTTGGTTTCTACTTCTTCTTCTTGTTCTTTCTACTTACTTCTTATGTGGGTCTCAGTGGGTTCTTGGTCCGTCTTCTTCCATGTGCGGTGCATAGCAATGAGTGTTTAAGTCTCTCTATGTGTGTGTGTGTGTGTGTGTGTGAATGTGCTTGTGTGTGTGCTTTGTGGTGCCTTAGTTTAAAGTTGAGAGCAGGCATTTCTCCTAGCGCAAGTTTTCCTTTTTTGAGGTTTGAGGTTTTTAGGCCCATTCTTTCGTATTCGCTTTTACAGTTTTCCTAATAAACTGCGTGCCAAATGTCGTATGCGGTGTTTGGTTGGTTAGACCTCGTTTCCTTTACACTTAATTGCCAACTTAAAGCTTTGAAAATGACTTGTTTAAAATATATATGTATTTTTGGAATTGGATTTGGCATGAAATAAAATTTATTAAGCGATAATGGGTGCTTTAAATGGTTAGAAAGACTTTAATTAACTAGTTTAACAAATAATAAAATATCTGGCAATATAGATTTATAATATAACCGAATCAATTTTGATTGTTAAGTGTTTTCAGTATAGAGATAATAAAACAGTTAATCGTCTAAACTTAATTCAAGTCCAAGCTTTAAAAGATTGAGAAACGCTAAAGAAATTTTGAAATATAGACTGTTCTTATAAATTTACTTGAATATCCGTCCAAAAATTTATTTCAACCGAGTTCAGAACATTTTTTATAGAGTTAGATAGAGGTTGACAATAATATTATGTATAATCAGGCCTGTTGCGGTTTCTACACCATTAATGTAAAATTCACTGCCCAAAATGATGTAAAACTCAGAACCGAAAAAAGATCTTAATGAGCTCACGAAACAATCTTCTCATAAGAGGTACACATTGATACAGAATCTTAAAGATATCTCTTGTAGCACTACACAACTCAAATTGTAGCCACTTTAAATTTGTAAACACCCCTCTACCCCTCAATCAAATTCCCGTGCGCATTCATTACTATGCAACGGCTCCAATCGCTCAACTTTTAGTTCCATGTGTCATCTTTTTTTATCTCATTCAACAAATTTTTCACTGACAGGTGCTGCCCAATCAAAATCAAGATCAGCAGCAGCAGCTGATTTTCCTGTTTTCTCTCCCCGCCCCCCTCCTGCCATGACAACTTTCATTACATTTGTACAATCTAGAAAATGTCAATCAAAACAAAATAACAGCCTGCAATCTCTTACTCCCCCCTTATTACACCCCTCGCACACTAATGCGCAATCGTTTCACATTTTCCATTTTCCGCTGTGCGTAGAGGCTTTTCAGCTTTTGTTCTTGTTCTGTGCCAAAGCCAACAACAGAAACAATTAAAAAACTTTCTGGATTAAATGTATTTGTAATTATGCATTAGCTAAAGTATAAAAAAAAAATTTATAAATGAAATAAAAAAAACAAAAATTGTTTCTGCCTTTGAGCTTTGAGCTGCTGTCGCAGTTGTTGTTGTTGTTGTTATTGCTGTCGTGCTGATAACGCACACATACAAACACACACTGCTTTCGGCTATGTACACGTTTAATGGTACATAAATTGAAGCGACAGGAAACACGCGCAGCAGCGACGTCAGCTGCGACGTCAGCGTCAACGACACAAAATTTGTTGCATTGACAGACGCAGCCTACGCACTGGAGCTGTATCGATTCGTTCAGTATTGGTTCAATTGAACGGCTCACTGAACTGAACGAATGAACTACTCATAGCAGTTGTATTGATTCGTTCAGAATAGATTCAATTGAACGACTTAAAGAATGACGAACGAACAATTTAAACAAACTTTGTTCGTTCGTTTTAAACCTTAAAAAATGAGACTGCATATCAAACAAAGATTATATTGTATGAAAATATGTTAAAAATCAAGAAAGCCTTCAAAAACTAAAGAAAATATTTGTTATTACAAAAATTAAAATTAGAATTTTGTGAAGATAAAATGTTTGGAATTTACATACATTTTATTCTTTAGTTAAATTTAATATATAAATATTAATTTGAATTTAATCAAACAACAAATTGTATTTATTCAAATGAATATCAGTGTACAACTCTCTTACGCACTAGCTACATAAACGCACAAACACACACACATACACACACACATACACACACACACACATACACACACACACACAGAGACGGAGTAATTATGTTGCTCGGCATCCACAGAGGCTCTACATTGCGGCCTACCCCACACCCCCCAACCCTTAGATCTTTGGTATTTTTAGTTGTATCTCTGGCTTGTTTTCATTGCATGCCACCCACCCCAGAGCCACCATGCCCATTTACCAGGCACCCAGCCAACCCTCCCCTTTTTGCTGCCACTAGTTGTTGTGTATGTTTTTTTGTTGACGTTGACGTCGACGTTGGCAGCGCAGCTCATTGAAATTTGAGGATTTTTGTCTCAGTGCCCTAATTAATTTTACGTACCATGAAAATCATTGTGTGTTGCCTTGCTTTTTCTCTATTTTGGCATTGCTGTTGTGCCTGTTGTTGTCGCTTATGTATGTGTATTGTGTCTTGCGTTTGTATGTAAATGTGTGTGTATGTGTGTGTGTCTGTGTGTGTGTTGTGTGTGTGTGTGTGTGTGTGTGTGTGTATGTGTATGTGAGTCGCATTGCAGGAACCTGTTTGAGCTACAACAGCGAAATCAGTTGCCCGCGCATCCTAAATGAAAAATTTCCTTGCAATGCTATTCAGATTTGCACTGCAATAAATTTTAAGTAATTATTTTATTAATTTTTTTATTAATTTTAATTGTTAAGAAAGTATTTCGTCCTATAGAAACGTCTCCATTACTTTTATTTTATTGTATTTTAATTTTAGAAAACTATCATACTCCTAAGCTTTTTAACTTGGAAAAAAGGGATGCTTAAATATTTAACTTACATACAGCTAGCTTTTTGATCCTTTCAGAGCTTAAACTAGTTGAAAATTCTAAACGAAAATTGCTTTTGATGAGTTTTGTTTGTGTGTATTTATAGCGACTGCTTTCAACACACCCTTTAGTGTCTTACTTACTCTAATTGTATAACTAGCACCAATTTTGTTGCAGTGCATATTTGCGGGAATCGCTTGAAATGTAACGCACTTAAACTACGCCATATTTTGAGAAGATTGTTTGGCCTAAACGTTGACTACAACGCGTTGGCAACGTTGTCCTGTTATCGTCGTGTCCTTGTCGTTGGCCGTTTTGGAAATTTGAGAAAATTAGGTTTTGTTTTAGCTGTTGGCAAGCCGGCAGGCAAGCAGGCAATGTCCTGGCACGTCCTGCCACTTCTTGTGGAGGCCTAACCTGTTTTTTTCGTCGCATTTTTTGTTGTTGCTTGTATGCTGAAGTTGCCGCCGTGGTTGACTGGTAATTAAATGCTGCGTTGCTGGACCACAGCAACAACGACGAAGGACGAAGGACGAAGGGCATGAGAACGATGGCAGGCACCTAATCAGCAATCCCAGCGATGCTCGAATCTGAGCCGCTGCTGTTCACCCATTTCAGGGTGGAAATTATGCAAATGCCAGTTGCCACGACCAAGACCAAAGCCAAGACCAAAACCAGGATCAGGGCCGCGTTTTCGTTGGCAAATTGTTTTTCATTGCCTGCATTTAAAATATGCTCCAGTTCTCATTTGCCATGGCTACAAATGGCGTTGGCAGTTTAATTAAAATTTCACTTTCGATGGGCTTTCATTTTTAACCCCAATGGCATTTTTAAGCCAAATGCATTGCAGATTTATGTTTTTTATAATCTTATCTTATGATACGCATATTTTGTACAATATTAGTAGCTTTTTAATCTTTAAGCTTTAAAATCTTTGTTTTTTATTCTATCGACAGTAAGCTGTGAGTTACCGTAGACCACCTCTAGCTAGATTTGCAATTAAAAAGAGAGAGTTATGCAAGGTTACAAATTAAATTTACTTGATTTGGTTTATTTATTTATTATAAAACTTTAATAATAAATTTTATTTTTGACCGTAAAAATAAAAGTTTAAGAATAGTTCATGCTTTAAGTTTCGTAAGTAAATTTTCAAACTATTTATTTAATTAACAAAAATTAGAAATCAAACTTGAAAAAAAATTGATACTCATTTTGTAACTTTCAATTTTGTATAAGGCGTTTCAAAATATAAAACTAATTTTCTGAATATAAACAAAATTCAAAAAAATTCTTCAATTGTAAATTTGTTTATACCCTTGCAGAGGGTATTATAATATTGTCACGAAATGTGTTACGCATTGAAAGAGACGTCTCAGAAATAATAAAAATTGTATAGTCGTGATCAGCATTAACAGCCGAGTCATGTCCGTCTGTCTGTCCGTCTGTTTATATGCGAACTAGTCCCTCAGTTTTAGAGCTATCGTGATGAAACTTGGCACAGATGCTTATTCTATCTGCAAGCAGTACAAATGTCAGAATCGGCCAGATGGGACTACTATAACATACAGGATCATAGGAACGATTGGTTGAAAAATAAGTTTTAGTATGAAAAACTTTTTTGTTTTTCAAAATAACTCGACCAAACGCACTATATCTAAATTAAAGCACGTTCTACACATGTTGACCAAATTTTATGAAAAAGGATCACTATATCTTATAGCTGCCATAGGAACGATCGGTTGACAAATAAGTTTTCTTATGCAAATCTTTTCTGCAAGGAGATAACATTTCTTTCGTGTTCTATTTTATTTTTATTTATTTTATAAAAGCTCCTGCAAATGATGTATACTTAGTTTTTGTTTTTTTATTTTCTATATTAGATTAGGTTTTAATCTCCATAGAATTGTTAGCTGTTATTTTATATATTTTGTTGGCTTTAACTTCACTTAAATGTACAAGTCCTTTTGCTTACGTTCACTTCCTGTCTCATGGCTGACTTTTATCGGTATCCTTGGCAACTGAAATCTTTCGTATTTACTGACATCCATTAGCTTGATGCGCCGTTAGAGTTGGTTGTTGTTGGCTAATTAAGTGTCCGTTGGGCGCTTAATAAATAACAATCTCTCATCATTTTTTCTTTGCAACATATTTTTGAGTCAAGTTTTGTGCAGCTGTCGCTTTTGCTGAGAAGTAGTCGTCATTAAGTATGAAATATATTTGATATTAAAACTAATTTTAAATTATATTCTTTCAGCATGATTGGCATTAAATTGAAAAGTTGCTTTTCTCAAGCTTGCACATTTTTTTTTACTTTGTTATTATCATGAGTTATGCCATTTTGATCTTTGTTCAAGCGTCTTAAATTGGTTTGTTTGTGAAATATACAGAACTGTTTTAAATTTCACTTTTTAATCAATTCGACTTTTTAATAGACTTTATAGATGAGCTTAAGATATGATTAAACGTAAGTATGGAATTGTTTCTAAAGTTGTATCCAGAGTAGACCTAATATTCTCTAGTTTCTTTTATTTTTTCTCAATTTAAGAGAATTTTAATCTGTAAAACACTTAAGATTTACAGTCTTGCCTTTGGACGAGCCATCTTTTTTCGACATGGACTCTAGCGTAATTCAACATACATTTTTTAAACATTTATGGACCTTTTAGAAACACTTTCTATATCCGTGGCATAGCTTATAATCCTATATAGTAGTATCTAATGGTACAATAAACCGCATCGTTTGACTGCAGTGGCTGATGATTTATTTGCTAGCAAATTTTGTGTTGGATGTCGTTGTGACCATTAAATTAATTGCAATTTATCGATTTTCAAATTGCAATCTCAACGTTTGGGACCATAAAAAATGTTGCGAGCCGCATCTCTCATGAATCCCCAAATGCCGCATCACGACCCCCCGTGTGTCCATTTCATGTGTGGGGGCATCCAAAACCAAAAGCAAAACGAAAACCAAAACCCGTGGGTAGACCTGAGCCTGCGGCAGGATGCAGCCACGAAAAATTCACGTCCTCTCGTGTATAACATACAATATAAATTTTGGCTGTGCCACAGACTGTGCGAGGAGTTTGTCATGCGTTGCGTATACGTAACGTGCCGCGGAGTAGTCAGAATTGAGAAAACTCTTTTGAGTATATAGATTATAGAATAGGGCTTATTAACTAGGTGCATATTTTAGATGTTATATAAAGTGAATATTGTGTGGGGCTTATAAACACTTGTGTTGTATGCAAATACTTGCAGTGCATGTTTGAGCTCGTTTAAAGCAACATATATAGGAAATGTTATGCTATTTCGAAAAAAAACTTGCATTACATTTTAATAATACTAAGTTAAATGAATATAAAGAAATGTGTTCAACTCTTATCAGTCTCCATACTAAATTTGAACATTATATTTTAATAGTTTTCTAAAATATGGCCTACAGAAGCAACTATTTTATCCTCACGCTTATAGAATGGAACTTACAAAGTCAGAATATGTTCAGAGAACTCAAATAGTTATTGTACATAAACAAAAAAACATCTTTTAGAAAGGTTTCAATTCGAAACCAAACTTCAGAATTATGTTGTTTTATCTATCTGTACCTTATTAAGTAAATCTGTTTTTAGCAAATAGAAAAGTTAATAAACAATCTTTCTTTTATATTATTATGGTACCAACTGTATGACTAACTGATGTGATATCTTTTATTAAAACCTTTTTCAGCCATGTTTTAAATAATAAACGTGTTTAATTTCTACAATTAAACGAAGACGTCTCGTTTCTTTTTGTATTTATTCTCACTCAATTTAACAATTTAAAGTCTTAAAATGAGCTTAAAATAAGAAATCCGGTCTTGAAAATAACGTACTTGCTATAAGTACTTCAAAGAAGTTATTTTTATCTTGGCCAGATTTTGTCAGAATATTTTTATTTTTATACCAAAACATTTTCAAGTCGGTTAAGCTTAAACTTAAGCAGTCTAGACTCTGGAGTTATGCAATTTAGATGCTACACTTTCCATGCTATAATTATGCAATTTTAAAGGGTATCTTATATTCGTAGACTTTAGTTTGCGCCAAAAATGTACACTTATTTGACCAGTTATTTTTTTTTTTTCTTTTTGTTTTTTTTTTTGTGACAGCAGCAATAATGAAAAATATATGTGAGCACCATTAAAATACATCAGATAGGCATAGATCACACCATGCTGTGAGTGTGTGTGTGTGTATGGGAGGAGTGGTGTAGAATTGTGGGTGAATTACTCCTGCTGGTCATTTGCCTTGCCACATGCATTGACATTGCTCGCACCATGTTGCTGCTGTTGTTGCTGTTGCTGTCGCGTTATCTTTGCTGTCACAGCAACGTCAGGCATGTTGCTGGCTCCATGGGCAATCTCATGTGGGCGTCCTGGGGGGAGGGTGGCATGGTTGTGCATATGTGTGTGCATATGTGTGTGCATATGTGTGTGTGTATGTGTATTAATGGGGGGCGAATGCGCACAGGCTATGCAGGTTAGAATAGCTTGTTAGCACGGTGTACAGACGTGTATGTAACTTTAATGAGGTGTTGCCCACATACACATTTCTAATATGAAGCCCTAATAGAACGCAATTGCAGTGATGATGATGATGATGATGATGATGATGATATTGTTGATGTTGTCCCCTATAAACCTTGAGTGCTAAACTTCCTTATTTTAACATATATATATATATATATACCTTTATTATATATTTATAAGCCAAAGCTTATAATATCATCAAATCATTAAACAGCAACATTTCTACGAATAATTAAATATGTATATGTATAATTTTTTGCACATTTACAGCTATATTGAGCTTAATTATGTGGAAAAGAAATGTAATTGCAATTCCACGTAATGACTACAACGAGCTTGATAAATATGTCAAATAGAAGTTATTTTTTTGTATTGCATCTATTTGTGATTTCTGTTTACACACTTCATACTATATATATATTTTTTTTAAGTCTACTGTATTTACAACTAATTAGAATGAAAGAAAAATGCTGTTATTTTCTATTAAGCAAGTAAAGCTTTTAGCTTTGACTAGACTTCATTTAGTAAACAGCATAAGATAAGAACTTGTTTTTGTATGTGTTCTTAAAACTGTTATTTTGTAGTTGCTCTATTGAAGTATTTGGGAATAGTTTACAAAGCTCTTGAATGTATGAAAAACCTTTATATATAAGGGTTTTTTCTAAATATAATTGAGCTATTTTTCAAGTATTTTTCACAGTTTTTGAATACAAATTTGAAATGCTGCTTAACTCGGAAGTTGACTCAAATTGAACAGGTTAATTCCAGCTGATTTTTAAATGTTATTTAACCAATATTCCGAAATTGGCTTACCTTTTGCTATAGAATACAAAATTACCTTTCAAATTTAGTCAAAATAACGTACATCATTTCAGCAAGTTTAAGCAAACTTTTATCGTCGAAATTTGTCAAATATTTTAAATCTTTTATTTCTGCTACTCTTAAATGGTCAACACTTGAAAAAATAAATTTTAACAAGAACTGGAGACAATTATCAAGGTATTTAGATGCTCATATCTTATCTTGTACAAGTATATATCCTGTTGCATGGAAAAGCAGCTTATGTTTAAGATACACTCGTATATGCCACTTTAAACTCGATGTCTAAGCAACATAAATTACGTTGCCAAAAATAAAAAGAAAATAGGGAAAAACGAGGACAGGGAAATATATTTCAAGTGCTTCTTGACTTGCCCTACTTGTTGTAAATTTTTCGTTGGCAAAAAGGAAGGCAAGAAAAATGGCAATAGCAATGGCAAGTGGAAAAACAAATTGGGGGAGCTGGAGTAACTTCTGAGTTCGCATGTGTTGTGGTCTTTCATCATGCCCCAAGAACTCGCTCTCTGTGTGTGTGTGTGTGTGTGTTTTTGACTGGCAGGGCAAATGCGAGCATCAAGTATGCGCACTGTTAGCCAGGCGTAGAAAAAAATAGAGCCTACAGTTGTGGAGCCCAAAACAAGAAACGAGGCGTGGCAAGGTCCTGAATGAATAGAAGGAAAAAAAAGTGCGTGTGTCTGCATTGTAAAACTTTTAATGGCTACAGGATCAAGAGTTCCTTTCGCTTACACACACACACATGTGCCGCCGCAGGTGCTGGCCCTTGTTATGCCACTTCTCAGTGTTTGCCATAATCATTAACGTTATTGCGAAACGGCTGTGCAGCTGTGCTAAATCCTGGCCTCTTTAAAAATTACTCTCGAATTTGTTTTTCATGAAAATGCATTTTCAATATACACGCAACGATGCCTATTTATTTTATTTTTTGGTGTTTCTTCTTTTTTTTTTGCACATAAATCAAAAATGCGTAAAAATTTATACGTCGTGCGCAATGGCAACGCAGCGGGGTAGTGTATTGGTGGCTGGAAGGGGGGCGGGTAGCGGATGTGCGGATGTGAGCGGGCCAGCCAGTTGGGCATCTACTTTCTACAACCATTTTGCAGAGCAGCAGCCCCCTTCTGGCAAACCAGGCAAACCCCAGGCCCATTATCATCATCAACAGTCAGCCAAATGGCCTCAACTTGAATGTTGAATGGCAAACGGTAGCAGTAGCAGCAGCAGCAGCAACAGCAACAACAACAGCAGCAACAACGATAACAACAACAAATGCTACAAGCACAGTGGCAGCAACAAGCAGCCGCACCTGAAACTGGTAGCAAATAAGTTTGGGTTTTCGGGTAGAAGGCGGGAGGCAGCGAGGACTGCCATGTGGGTGTTGCCAGTGGGAATATTGGGTGAATTGAACAGTTTTGAAAAGTACAACAATAATAAAGATATTCCTGTACGAAAAAAGTTTGTGAAAGGTTTAATTGCTAATGGGTTGGTTTATCCATCTCTTTCAAGCCTTTGTCTTTCCATCTTCTTAAGAAGGTCAAACAGTAAACTGTGATAGACTGCTTGTCTGATTCTAAAACATCTTTTCATTCTATCTATTATCTTTTCGTTCTATCACCTGTGAATCAATTCCACAGAAATATGTAAAGCATCGAATACAAATTGGATGAAAACTGAGTTTCTTAAAATTATGTAGCATAGTTTTTAGTGAAATTGATTCGTAAGTGGAATTGGGAACAGCTTAGTATATGATTATGTTTAATTATACCCTTGCAGAGGATATTATAATTTTGTCACAAAATGTGAAACGCACTGAAGGAAACGTCTCAAAAAAACAAACTTTATGTTCGTGATCAGCATCAACAGCCGAGTCATGTCCATCATGTCCGTCTGTCCGTCTGTCTGTCTGTTTATATGCGTTTTTCAAGACTTTGTTCTAGAGCTATCTTGATGAAACTTGGCACAGATGCTTCTTCTTATTGCAAGTAGTACCTATAGTTGAATTGGCCAGATGGGACCACTATAACATATAGCTGTCATAGGAACGATCGCTTGAAAAATTAGTTTTTGCATGAAAAACTTTTGTGTTTTTCAAAATATCTTGACCAAACTCATTATATCTAATTTAATATACGTTCTATAAATGTTGATCAAATTCTATCAAAATCGAATCACTATATCTTTTAGCTGCCATAGGAACAATCAGTTGAAAAAAAGGTTTTCTTGTGCAAATATTTTTTGCAAGGGTCTATATCTTCGGCACGCCGAAGATAACATTTCTTTCTTGTTTTTGTATCATTTTTAAACACTTTAAACACATTTGAAGTTGCAGATTCTTTTACAAGATTTCACGCAACATATTTCTTAATGAAAATATAAATATATAAAAATATATACAACCTCAAATTAATTTTATATTATCTTCTTATACTATAAACACTTTCTACACGCACAAAATGTTGGACACGTTTTAAGTTAACCCTCGTTTTACCACCCCTTTTTGCATGTATTTCGGCAACAACATTGCAGCAACAACAATAACAATAATAACAACAAACTGTAGTAAAGGCCGCCAGCCGTCGCTACAAGTGCCCATGGCCAGAACCAGAACCAGAAGCTGCAAGAAAACGACAGGCAACAAAAAAAAAGGTAGCAGCAGCAGGAAGAGGGGAAAGGGGCGGGCTAGTGGGGTAGAGGGAAAGCGCAAAGGTGCGTACAATCATTTTATTGATTTATATGCCGAAGCTATTACAACTGACATTCGAATTTTCCAAACCAAAATGCGGCCCAAGTTTTGTGTACATGGACACGGGCAGGCCTGCTGGAGCGGGGAAGGCGGGTGGTGGTGTATGCAGGAGGATGGAGAGCTTGTGAGGCAGGCAAACAGAAGTGGGCAGGGTAGACCAGGGGGCGTAGCGCAACCCCAAGCCAGAAAAAAAACCTTTTGTCAATGTTGCTGCTGTTGCTGCTGCTGTTGCTGCTGCTGTTGCTGCTGCTGCTGTTGCTGCTGCTGCTGTTGCTGCTGTTGTTGTTGCACTTGGCTGAAGCTGTAGCTCTTGGTCATGTTGTTGCCATGGCCCAAGCGTCGCCGAGACAACCTGCAAAGATGAAGACGCAGCAGTAGCAGTAGCAGCAGCAGCAGCAGCAGCGGCAGCTCCGACCGGGCCTTATATACTTCTGCCTTATATGTAGCATACTTTTAGGCGTTGCTTTTGTTTTTTTAGTTTACTTACTTTGGCGCTCGACTTGTGGGCGTCTTTTGGGTGGGTGTGGCTGACAGACTTGACAGCGTACTCGTTACTTTGACAACAGTGAACAGTATGCCCCCCCCCTCCACCAGAAAACTGTAGCTGAACTTTCTTCCATTTGTTGTCTACAGTTTGTGTGTATCCGTCAGATACTTTCGCGCTGCGCTTTTGCACTTGTCGTGTTGTTTGTCCCACAAAACTTTCGCTCTGTACATACATATACTTCGGAATCAATTCATCATGAGACGCGTCTCCGGCTCCATTTTCCACTGTCTATGCCTATGTGTGTGTGTGTGTGTGTGTGTGTGAGTTGTGGGAGAATGTCACTTGGCCAAAAATTAATTAAGGCTAAAATGAAACCCCCGCTTCAAAATTGTTGGTTTCTATGCCGCCTTGTAGCTGTGTGTGTATGTATGTGTGTATCTATACGTAAAGTCTAATTAAAATTTATATATGCGCAGTTTTGATATGTTTTTAGTGGCTTTACTTGTTGATGAGCAGCTCAAACAAGCTGCCTGTCGGCTTGTTTGTTGTCGTTGTTGTTGGTTAGCATAAATATTAAATATGCCAGGAAATTGAATGTTCGTCAGTTCAATTCAATTCAATTCAATTCAATATAATTGCTTAATAGTATTGTTTTATGAAAACTTTATTCGCTAGTTATACATTAAGTTTAGATCAGAAATTTGTTTTCTTGATAGTTATTGTGCTATAATTATAATTTAATAATATGGGGCTCTGTGTGGAAACTAGAAAAAAATTTGTTACAAAATATTGGCTTATTTTTTAAGCTAAAATTTGTTTTGCTAGTTCTATCGGCTTTTTAGATAGTTAAATTCATTTTATGTACTGAGAACAATAATTTTCCGATTTTATTAAAATTTGATATTAGCTCGCCAGGCGAGCCTCGCCTCTATACATTTTCACAAAAGGAACTATTTTTTTTAAAAAGAAATCATGTCGATAGACAAAAGCCTGTATTTCAATGACTTTGCGTTAAAACCTTTTGGGAATTATAAGCGCACATCATATGAATCAATTTGTAATCATATTAAATGTCACTTTAATTCAACACTTTCTCTAATCTTTCTTATGTATCTGTAGCAAATCCCCCAATGCGAAGTATTAAATCTAATGTCTAGCCCAAAAGAAACGAAACTACTACAGTGAAAGCTGCCTATCAAGAGCTCAGTGAAGCAGAAAGCCCAGTGACCAACATTTATGACAAATTTTTAGCAAATTGTAATCCAATTTGACATATTAATTAAGTATATTGTTAATTTGTCGTATTACACACACACATATACACACACACACACACACACACAACAGCAACAATAAGAAAGAAAACACGCACAAGGCCAAAATACTTCGTGCTCTGCCCTCGCCTTTTACTCCAGACACTCTGGTGAAACTCTGCTTCCAACTCTAAGTAGTGAAAGTAATAGCCAACAACTTTTTGACACACTTTGTGCACACACACACACAGAGCTAAAATATATTTGGAACAGGACAAAAGGATGCAGAACATAAGAAACACTTGGCCAGAGCTTAGTAAACAGGAAGGTTGGCTGTGTGTGTGTGTGTGAAAAAAGGGATAAACATGTGGAAATTTATTGTGCGCGTATTTAGTATGTGTGTATGTGTGTGCGTATGTATGTGTGCCTTTGCGGTCGACAAGTGCAGCAGCAAAAAGCTGCTCGAGGACAACAAAAAAAAAAGAAGAAAACCAGCCCAGAAATAAACTCAGCTCAACGTACTCGTCCTGGCGTTAAATGAGATATTTAAGTCATTGAGAGATGCGTGTGAGATAAGCCAAAATTCGGGTCACAGCAAATTTTTGGAGAGCACCTTTTAGTATACCCTGTACACATATAAATAGCTTAAGAGGGTATCATCAGTAGATGGTTACATTTTCTGTTTAGAAACAACAGCAACTTCAACAAATTCCGTTTGTCAATTTGTTCGTCTGAATGTCTTTAAGAGCTCAGCATCTAAAAAAGCAACAGGCTTTAGTTTTTCAACAAAAATATGCACTAATAAGTTATATACTCAAAACACAGCATGAGAAAACCGAAATGCTTTATCTTAACTTTATCGTTCTGAAAACTATAGCTCGAACTTTCAATCTAAGTTGGATAAAGCGACCCAAAATGTAAGATTTATATTTTGGTTAATGTTCCTTGAAAATATATAATAACAAGTAAGAATACTGTAGTCGAGTGTGCCCGACTACGAGACTCCTTGCTCAAAACTTGCATTTCAAGCAGTTCAGCGGCAACACAAGCAAGCAGCGCACTTAACGTGTCCAGTTCCTGTCAAACTGTAGTTTCTGCTAGCTGAGACGGGGGTAATAGATTCTTCCATAACTTTGATGTTATTCTTGCGATCGTGATGAAATTTACACAGCTGACCAACATTGATTTAACTTTTATGTGTACCAAAAATCAAAGCTTTATCTTTAAAATTGTGGCTGTAGGAGTTATTTGCGATTTGCAGGGGTGCGGGGGGTGCATCCGAAATTTGAGATAAACTTGATCTGCGTATAGTATACAGGAACCTGCATGCCAAGTTTGGTGTAGTAGTAGTTCGTACAGACGGACAGACGGACATGGCTAGTTCGTCTCGGCTGTTGATCCTGATCAAGAATATATATAGTTTATATCGTCGGAAATACTTCCTTCTGTCTGTTACACACATTTGCAGTACTTTATAACTCCCTTTTTCCCAGTTTTAATGGGAACAGGGAGTAAAAACATATTCAGTTCAAAGTACAGGCTATCTTTCAGTCTATTACTCTTTCTCATTAAAACATTTCAGCTTATTCCGATTTACCGCTGATCCAGAAATGACTACAACCGCAACAACAAAAACAACAACTACAACAAAAGCAACAACGTTTGTAGGCATACAAAAAGAATAAACGAAATTGTTTCGGCTATCCTCATTGTATTTACATATTCGCATATCTAAAAAGAAAAAACAAACACAAAAAAAAGGGATAATTACTTGCAGCATTTGTCGTGTAACTACCTTTATTTCAATCTTTGTAGATTAAAAGTTTTATTATGTTGTGTTTTAAGTAGATCAGTGTAACACAAGGGTGTATCTCTCGCAGTTTTGTGCCACATTCTGTCGACTTGGCCAAAACAAAAAATATTGCCTATTTTTGGGCACAATTTATAAAAGATTTTTAATTTATTGTTTGTGACGATAACATATTTAAGCTACAACATTTCTTATATTAAATAAGGTGACAAAATATATTCAATTTAATGCATGAACCATTCTCAATCAAGCCTAATGTTCATAACTGTTGCAGGAGTTGTCGGTTTGAAGTAAACAAGAATAATACTGCTTTCAATAAATTGCGGTCACAAAATAAAAAAAAACCCCTGACGAACAATGCGTATTTAAACTAACGACATGAGATATTATAAATAAAAAATAGGTATAAAATAAGATGAACAATCTAAATAAGATAAAAGATGAGTTTCACTACACCAAGTGTTTGCTTAAACTACTTGAGAATTCTAAAATTATACAAACTAAAAACAAGTAAGAATGCTCTAGTCGAGTGTGCCCGACTACGAGACTCCCTGCTCCCACTTTGCATTTCAAGCAGTTCAGCGGCAACTCAAGCAAGCAGTACACTTAACTCGTAAACTGCTTGTCAAACTGTTGTTGCTGCCAGCTGAGACGGGCGTAATAGATTCTTCTATAACTTTGGTGCTATTTATCCGATCGTGTTGAAATTTCCACAGCTGGTCAACATTGATACAACATATATGTGTACCAAAAATTCAAGCTGTGTCTTTAAAATTGTGGCTGTGGGAGTCTTTTGCGATATGCGGGGGTGCGGGGGGGTGCATCCGAAATTTGAAATAAACTTGATCTGCGTATGGTATACAGGAACCTGCATGCCAAGTTTGGTGTCTCTAGCTCTTATAGTCTCTGAGATCGACGCGTTCATACAGACGGACAGACGGACAGACGGACAGACAGACAGACAGACGGACAGACAGACGGACATGGCTAGTTCGTCTCGGCTGTTGATCCTGATCAAGAATATATATAGTTTATAGAGTCGGAAATGCCTCCTTCTGTCTGTTACACACATTTGCAGTACTTTATAACTCCCTTTTTTCCTATTTTTAATGGGAACAGGGAGTAATTACTTTAACTGCTACTACATCTAATGGTTGCTTAAACTACTTGAGAATTCTAAAATAACACAAACTAAACATAACTTTAGCTGCTACTACTGCTATTATACAACTACTATGCTACTATTCTACTACTGTACTACTACTGTATTACTACTGTACTAATACTATGCTACTACTATACTACTACTATACTACTACTATACTACTACTACTATATTCTCTGGCCATGACCGTCTGTCTGTCCGTCCGTAGGACAAATATTTCATATATAATTTAAGTACTTTTTTTTAGCAGTAACCTAATTTATTTTGAAACTTAGCTAAAATAACTTGGCACATTTGAATCAAGCTAAATTTTCAACATAATTTTCAGCTTCTTAAATTTGATGTTAATTATTATATTATATTAAGCATTTAATATATGAGGTAAGCATTGACTTAGATATTATTATAATCATTATATTCTCTATCCCAACCTACACCAAATATATATTTGTTAATAAATGTCTAAAAGACGAAACAAAAAAATAAATAAAAATAAATCGCAAATGACAGACGCTTGGCAGACACACATACTATATGTATGTATGTATGTATAGTAGTTGCCACAGCACTCGACAGACGAACATAATAAACATAGATTATGGGATACACCCCGCACAACCCGATTACCCCATATGCCTATCTAAGACTGAGTAGCACACAGCAAACAAACCACGTGCTCTTCTCGTCACAATATATGAATCAAAAACCCAATAAACTAATAGAGAGTCATTTAATAGTGCGTCGCGTTTAGTTATAGTTGTTGTTGTTGTTGTTATTATAGTTCAGAGAAGGCACGATCTGTCAGATAAGATAAGATCTGGCTGGCTACGTTGGCGTTGTCAAAGCTTTTTCTGTTTTTTTTTTTTTTTTTTTTTTGGCAAACGCACCAAATGATATTCTTCATCATCAGACGATGATAGAAGGAGAGAGAAAGAGAGAGAGAGAGAGAGAGAGAGAGAGAGAGAGAGAGAGAGAGAGAGAGAGAGAGAGAAGTAAATGTGTTGAAACATTTGAAAGCTTTTTGGGCACACGCATTTTTTACACACACAACAAAAACTATAATAAATATGCATATATGTATATGTTTGTATGTGTGTATATAGTAATATAGATAAAGTCTATGCCTACTACTTTTGTTGCTGTTTTTTTTTTTTGTGTACTGATCGTTGGGTTCCCGAACTTCTCGTCGTATTCCACAATCAGCAATAGTTAAGGTTAGTTTTTCTCTATATATGTATGTATGCATTAGTTTTCTGTTCTGTTCTGTTCTGTTCTGTTCTATTCTATTCTGTTGTTGTTGTTTGTTGTTTGCTTTTTGTGGTTAATTTAATGGCACATACCTTGAACTTCACCGAATTTTCGCCATTTGTTTTGATATGTGTGCAAAAAAAAAGAGAGAAAAGAAAAAAGAACTAAGTTGTTGTTGCCTTTTGATTTCGCATTTTGCCAGTTTTGATAGTTTTTTGTTGTTTTTGCTTTTGTATTTATGCGTGGGGGGGTTGTGCGAATTTTGTTTTGATTGTCGTCGAACTGCGTTATCAGTTTGCTGCTGGAAGAACTATTTTATTTTTTTTTTTTGGGGTTGCCTAATGTGGAACCCAAACAGACTCTTTTTTTTTTTATTTGAATGAGTCATGAACAATTTGGAATGGTAACTATAATTATAGGGAAATACGCAAAATTTAGTTAGCTATTTAAAAGTTTTTGTTTTGTTTTTTGTTTATTAATAGTTGGAGCATTTAAGCTCAATTTGCATTGTTTTATATTTATTATGTGTATTTTAAAACGATATATATTATATATTTGTTGCGGTATTAAGATCTTAATGGTATCTTTTAAATCCCTACAGGTCACATAAAATATTTTTATAGCGTTCAAAAATATTTAAATTCTGAAAAGTTTGTTTGCAAGGTTTGCATCTTATATGAACATTTTCAAAATGTAAATAACTTTATAGTCCTGAATACTTTTTTTTTTATATAAAATATAGCGAAACTAAAATAAAGATGATGCATATATTAAGCTATATTCTTTGTGAAACTATCGCAAATCTTAAATAATATGAGAAAATATTTAAGATATGCTAAAGTTGGAAGACCAATCGCTTATACATTTTAAAACTGTAGCCAAGTTAAGTTTCAGTACGTTAGCGAAAGTAAAAATTCGGAGAATTTTACTTAGTTGTAAATGGCTACGATATGATAGTAAATGGGTCATATCTGCACTGCACAAAATCGAATAGATAAGATTACATGTTAGCACACAGTTTTCGGATCATAATGTCCAGACTGTTGTCGCTATGTTACTATAGAAGCATATTAGTTTATTTTCAACTACTTAATGCACAGCCCATAGAAATTCCCTGAACTAGAAAACCCTAAAAAAATAAAAAAAAACAGACTGCACACGTGGCCTAAAAGAAATAAGGAGAAAAAAAACTGGCCATAAATAGTTGTTGGGACTCAAAAGTGCGTATATATTTGCATTATAAACAATTCTCAGTGAACAAACAGCCAAACTGGTCAGCAGTTAGCCTAAAGAATCATATCACTCTGTCTCTCTCTACATCTATCTCTCTCTCTCTCTTTCTATCTTTACTTGTTTTTCGCTCTTTCTCTAGCTTATTCTCTGGCGTCTGTTTTTTCTTTTTTGCGTGCAGGCTTCGAAAAAATAAATTATGTTATTTTTGTGCAAGTTTTTTTTACTACTTTTTGTTGTTGTTGCTGCTTCTGCTGCTGCTGCGGACTTTAGCGCTGCGTTTCGGCTTTATTTTTGTTGTTTTTTTTTTTTGGGGGGGAATGGCGTGAATGAACTTTTCAAGGTGAAACTAGCTAGAATAGTAGGCAAAGTGTAGCGAAGACGACGTCGCGACGTCAGCAGCAGCAGCGGCGCTGACAGCGACAGTGGCAGCAAAAACATAAGCGAGAATGCTCCATACAAGCATGCTCGACTTATAGATGCCCTGTACAGCACTATTTGCTTAAAGCAAACCCGTTTAATATAATATTTCGCCTAAAAAATAACAGATTTACACACTTTATAACTAACATGTTTAAGTTTATATATAAGTTTATATATATAGCAAACCGTTTTTCAGTTCCTTGAAGTTCGCCTTAAGTGAAAAGCACTGTTTGTAAATAGACTCCTTGATTTATAAGTAACTCCTATCCTATAGTTATCAACTGGAAAACATTGTTGCGATATCTCTTCTATCATTCGATATCACTTTATATTACTTTACAAATTGTATTCTCTTTTTTTCAAAAAATTAGTATTTTGTTTAACTGTTCCAAAAAATACTGAAGTATGTTTCTTGCATAACTTGTTTGAATAATGTCCGATCCTTATGAAATTTTCAGTATTTATCACTGTGGTCGGTAGTCCACGCTAGGGAAGAAGCAGCACGAAGTGCGCAAACGGCGACTAGCATTATATACAGCAAGAATGAAAGACTTGCCGTGAGTGTCCGATCAGATCAACCTACATATATACCGATCGAAAGGTATTACTTTAACTAAGAAAAGTGCATACTAAAACTTTTGGTAACTCACCTGGTTCATGAGCTATACATAGGCGAACAGGAGAGAAGGGAAAATTTAAAGAATTAGAGCTTTTGGGGCCGTTGGGGCTTTTTGGAATTTTTTTAAACGCACAAATGTTTTAATTCTGAGTATGCGTTGAATGACACCTTGTTCATCCCAATCTAACAATTCGTTAAAAAGTTATGAACATTTTAAAATTAGAGTAGCTTTTCCAAATTGAGATGAAAACGTTTGTTCTACCACTTTTCTGAAAAACCCCTAGTTTAGTGGGAAAAGGGTAAAAACCGCTGGAATTGACACGCCCACAGTTTCCAAACCAAAGAAGCTACAGACACGTTCTACATTTCATTGCACGGGGGTTTTTAAGATCTTTTAAGATTAGCTAGACAGTTTTTTCTTAAAACACTCAGGTGAATAGCTTCAGGTGAAATAACGTTATTTTCGGTACATAGTTAATAAAATAACTCTGTGTGACAAAATTGTAAAAAGTTTTACACATTTTGATCTGATCATACGTAGGTTGTATCTTGAGTATAGTATTTCTGCATTTTTGGAATCTTCGCTAAATCCCCAAAATCTGCAGATAAAGTCAACAAACCGTTTTTTCCTAATTTTTTCAGTTAGCTTTAAATAGTACTTAGTGTGGCTAACACATTAGATTCAGTTATGCAAATGGTATCAGGCAGCCTATCACATGTTATATAGTATATGTATATGATAACTGCATGTTCACTAACGGCCAAGATACATGCCCGTTATTGTAGCTTTTTCAAAAAAACATTTTATTTTCTCACTTTGATCGCCGTAGTCCTAAAATGTATTCTGAAGCAATTTTTGTAAACTCTTTTTCTCAAACTACAATCAACTCTTGGTAAAACGCTGCTTAATGAGTGCAAATCGGTTGAATATTAGAAGAGTTGTAACAATATATTGCCGATGTCAAATCAAATCTATACATTTTTTAATTAATTAAGAATTATTATACTCTGTTTTCCAAAATGGAAAAAAGAGTATATTGGGTTTGTGAAATGTCCGTCCGTCCGTCCGTATGAACGCAGTTTTTTTCCACAGTTTTGAAGCTAGAGCATCCAAACTTGGCATACATGTTGGTATATACCATAGTCAGACCAAGTGTCAAGATTTCCCCCCGACCCCCACTCCTTCCCCCACAAGCCGCAAAAACCTATATCTTGCACAGTTTTACAGCTAGAGTAACCAAATTTGACATTAAGACTACTGACCATATCCTTGACCGACCTGACAAAAAAAAAATATGCCACGCCCACTACCGCCCCCGCAAATGAGCTAAACCTGTACACCCTTATAGCTTGAAACCCCAAATTTTGCAGTATGACTCCATTTGAACTCTTCGATAGATTGGAGAAAAAAAAATTTGACACGCCCACCCCCGCCCCAGTAAACGAGCGATCATTTTGCCAAGCACCCGTCTCGATCTGCTTTGGGCGTTTGCAGCATTCTGCACTTAGTAGAAAGAATTTTATAGTTCGTAGCATATATATATATAAGAAGTCTTTAAAAGAATTTAATTTAATAAACGTACAGAAAACAGAGTATATCGCAGTCGGATGAGCCCGACTGCAACGTTCTTACTTGTTTCTATTCTGTTTCTAATTTTATATTCTATACGCACGGATTTTGACGTACGGTGTCACATTCATCTTATTTTTACCGTTTTTATTTTTGCGAAAATTTTTTTGAAATTGATTCTTTACATCTGCAATATAAATGCTAAATCAGATCTATATATATAAAGAGTTTGTCCTCACTGGCGATTGGCGATTGTCAATCAACGCAGGGCCCAAACCATGAGAGCTAGATGATTGAAATTTTCACAGTAGCTTAGAAAGTGAGCACTAAGACCGGATCTTGGAAAATTCGGTCGGGAAATGTGGAAAAATCGCAGAAAACCGTTGTATGCAACTTTTTTGTTTATCATCCGATCAGGTTCAAACTTAATTTCAATGATCTATAAAAAAAATAATTTATGATCGCACACCAATTTTCCGGAAAATTCACCCCCCTGGGTGGAAAATGGCTAGTAACATATAAATCATATAACATATAAGAATCGAAATTATTATACCCATTTTGGCAAGTCTTATGACAATAGGATATACAAATAATATAAGAGCTTGCAAAAGAACAGGAACAGCTCTTGTGTGTGCCGGGAAGCGTGTGATTGGCGTTGCTGTTGCTGCTGCTTCAACAACAACAACAACAAATCACACACGCATTTTGCTGTCCGGTTGGGACGGGTTTTATTTTGTTTTTTTTTTGTAGCAAGAGTCAAAGTCAGCGCTGCTTGCAAGTCGCCAACGTTGGCTACCACGCAATTATTACAAAAAAAAAGTAGACAAAAAAAAACGAAAACCAAAAAGAAACAGAACCAAACAGAAAAACAGAACCGAACCAAACAGAACAAAACTAGACAAAAATTTGAATGAGTCCATAGAAAAAGTTTGGCTAGGTTCTTATGGTTGCTGCTGCTGTTGTTATTCTTGACTGGAAAGTCATTTTTTTGGTCTCTGTTGTTCCTATGCTGCTTCTTCGCATTTTTTTGTTTTTTGTATTTTATTGGTTATCTTGACTCCACACGGCCCACAGACTTTGACTGGTTGTTAATGGTTTGCACTGCCCCACAGTTTGGTCACTTAAAGTCAAGTTCGGTTTTTTTTCTTCTTTTCTATTTCGCTACGTTTTTTTTGTATGTAATTTACAAATCATTCACTTGAAATAAACGAATTTCTAGTTGAAGACTTACGTATACCTTAACAGTTCCATTTTCATATGTTCCAAATCAAAGTTATTTATCATATCCTTGTGTAGAGCAAGTCTCTGTTCCATTTCACATTGCTCAAAATCACTCTTACTTATTGCTATTCCATAGTTTTTAATATATATATTTGATCGTTTCAATTATCTCATTTCTTATCATAACATTGTTTTATATGCATGTGTTCCATTTCCCATTGTTTCAATATTATTCTTTACCAGTGTTGTCGTTGCTACTTTTCCACATCCTAGTTTTCCACTCAATCTTTCAAATGATTCATGTCAAAGCATTTGGCTAGCCTTTCACCATAATGCACTGTTTCAAGTCTCAGTATTCCACATGCCATTGCTCAAAATCACTTTTACTTATTGCTATACCATATTTTGAACATATATATATTTGAACGTTTCAATTATCATTTCTTATCATAACATTGTTTTATATGCAGTTGTTCTATTTCCCATTGTTTCAATATTATTCTTTACCGGTGTTGTCGTTGCTACTTTTCCACATCCTAATTTTCCACTCAATGTTTCAAGTGATTCATGTCAAAGCAATTGGCTAGCCTTTCACCATAATGCACTGTTTCAAGTCTCAGTGTTTCACCATGATACACTGTTTCAAGTCTCAGTATTCCACATGCCATTGCTCAAAATCAGTTTTACTTATTGCTATTCCATATTTTTTACATATATATAATTGATCGTTTCAATTATCATTTCTTATCATAACATTGTTTTATATGCAGTCATTCCATTTCCCATTGTTTCAATATTATTTTTTACCAGTGTTGTCGTTGCTACTTTTCCACATCCTAATTTTCCACACAATCTTTCAAATGATTCATGTCAAAGCATTTGGCTAGCCTTTCACCATAATGTACTGTTTCAAGTCTCAGTATTCCACATGCCATTACTCAAAATCAGTTTTACTCATTGCTATTCCATATTTTTTACATATATATAATTGATCGTTTCAATTATCATTTCTTATCATAACATTGTTCCATTTTCCATTGTTTCAATATTATTCTTTACCAGTGTAGCCGTTGCTACATTTTAACATCCTAATTTTCCACTCAATGTTTCAAGTGATTCATGTTGAAGCAATTTGCTAGCCTTTCACCATAATGCACTGTTTCAAGTCTCAGTGCTTCACCATAATGCACTGTTTCAAGTTTCAGTGTTTCACCATAATGCACTGTTTCAAGTCACAGTATTCCACATGCCATTGTTTCAAATACTATTATTCCCCTAATACCGCGTTCCTAGCAGCATTCTTTCATATTCCAGTGTTCCATTTATCATTGGTTAACATGTCAAACACAATTATTTCACATATCATTGGGCTATATTCCCGTTTTTACATAAAACCGATCCACATCTCACTGTTGCACACATATTTGCACCATATAATAGCATTGTTTCATATTCTATCGTTCCACATTCCCTGATTACGATTTCAAGGCATTCATTTAATTTTGTTCATGATATTTAAGTCAGTAGCTCGTGTATTGCTTCTGCTCATCATTAATGTATTCTAATATATATTCTCAAATATTATATTCATTTTGCGACTGTAGTAGAACAGCCAATATATTGAAGTAGTACAAGAACGCACGACTCGTGTGCTCAAGCTCCAAGGCCTACGCTTTCAATTCCAGCAATGTAAGTGACGTCTGCTTGGCCAGCAAGTCTCAAAGTCTCCCAATGGCTTGCTAATCAATTTACAACGCGCAAAGTTATCCAAAAAAAAAAAAAAGAATAAAGAAAAAAAAGCACACAAACTGTAGGTTAATTAATTGCTTGGAGCGCATAGAACACACCATCAATTTATTCAAACTACTCTCGCACACATAGACGCATATAAATCGAGCCTATGTATAGGCTATTTGTGAGCTTGTGATGTGTTTTGTATGCAAAGAGTGGAATGATCGCATCTAAAAAACTTTCAAGGTTAACAATTTCTTGTGGCTTTGTCAGTTGAGCTGACAAAAGCATCAATTTATGCTTAAACTTATGATCAACTCTCAATTTTTAGCTATTCAATTATGCATATGAAAATTGTTTTGGATTTTATAGGCACTCTAAGTATATTGAAAAAATTATAAGAAACGTTGTATAATTTCAGTTAAAAAAAAAAAAAAAAATAATGTTAAGCTTCGATTTTTGATAATATGAAACGCCAAACTGTAGAACACAATCGTAAAAGTAGAAAACCATTCTTTTTACTCCCTGTTCCCATTAAAAATGGGAAAAATGGAGTTATAAAGTACTGCAAATGTATGTAACAGGCCGAAGGAGGCATTTCCGACTATATAAACTATATATATTCTTGATCACCATTAACAACCGAGTCGATATAGCCATGTCCGTCTGTCTGTCCGTATCGAAATGATTAGCTGTTCTGAGTTCCGCATATAAATGGAAACTTTGGCTTTTAAAGTTTTGCATTTGAAACAGTGTAATGAGAAGTATTCGAACTTATCTTAAGAAAGTTCGAAATATTTCATAGCTATTTCAATCCAAAACATAAATACAAAAACGGAAACGATACGAAATGAAAAGTTCTAGAAAATAGGAACAGGTCTGTATAATCCAAACTCAATGATAGTTCTTAGAAAAACAGAGTATTCTCGTAGTCGACTTTTATTCAGAGAGACCCACGCACATTGTTTTTGTGTGTGTGTGTGTTTTTTTAACAATTTTATATTCAATTTGATGCTAAGCTTATTTGCATAAATGTGCGTGAAGTCAGAGCGGCTTCAAACATTTTGTGTATTTTTGCAGCAATTGATTTGTTTTTGCCGGTTGTTGTTTTTGCTGTTTTTAATATTGTTTTATTAAAATTTATGTTTTACTAATAGGCAAGTGTATTTATCTGCATAATAAGGCGCATTAATTGAGCAACACTTGAGAGAGAAATAGAGAGAGAGAGAGAGAGAGAGAAAGAGAGAGAGAAAAAAGAGGCCGCCTCTGCAGATCGTGCCACAGAAATTGGGCACACATGCGAATGCGAATATGAATGAGAATGAGAATGAATGTGCGAATAGGAAATGCCGCTCACACAAATGCCACCAACGCCAACGCCAGCGACAGCGTCGTTGCTGATTGGTGCACGCCAGCAACATGACACGACAACAGCAACATCAGCAGCAACGTCAAGTTCTAGCAAAAAAAAAAAAGTAGAATAAAAAATATAAGCATTTCTAATGAAGTCAATGAACTTTTTTATGCGCGCGATGCGGTAATTTTTTTTTTCGCGAAATTTCGTTCTGAGTATTATCAGAAGAACAAAAAACAACAAGCTACAAAAAAAACTCTAGCTCAAATTTAGTTGTTGTTGTTGTTGTTGCTGATTTGAGTGCAATGACTGCTACAACAAAAGCAAATAGAAAAAAAAATATATATTAAATAGCAACAGCGGAAAAAAAAAATAAATCATAAATAATTATTTCTAATCTATTGAGGCTGTTTTGCGTGGGAGCTGAAAACGCTGACAAATTCATCAGGGCGTATGCGTAATATATGTAATAACTTTTAAATCAAATTACTTCAAAATGAAACAAATTATTAGCCAAGTGTGTCATTTGGCTAAGTTAACTGGCACACAAGTTTGCCGAAATTGATAAAAAGTGATAGTGTTTCAGCTGTTGTTGTTATTATTATGTATTTGATTTCGTTTCTTTTGCTTTGTAAACTGTGCTAAAAGCGACTTTCGTTACCATGTTTTTTGATACCCTCTGCTGTGGGTATTTCAATTTTGTCACAAAGTGTGTAACACTTAGAAACAGGCATGTTCAATGTTTATTAGTTGATAAACAAATTTCAATTAAACTTACAAATGAGTTTTAGAATACGCTTTGTATGTTGACCAAAATGAATCGAAATCGAAACACAATAAGGGTGCTCACGATGCTAGGTAACGAGAAAAAAAGGCAAAATTACCCGACCATGCAACAACTTGTACTGAACAAATTTTACCCAACTTGTCTGACCCAGACCCTTGACCAATAAAAGTTGGGTAAAAGAAGTGCTATAAAGTTCACAATTTTGTCGATAGTTGGTAGAAATTAGTTATCAATTGGCACAAAATTAGATTAATATCAATGCAAAAGTAAGTTAAACCGGTTTTAATGTTATGTTTATCTTGAATATTCTGCAAAAACATATTTTAAAATTTAAATTCAACAAATCACCAACAATTCGGAAAGTTAACAAAAACGCAATGAGCAAACAGGTGATACAAAACATATAAAACAGCTTATTGGGTAATTTCAACACAAAAATGCTGCCTTAGGGTTGCTCACGATGTTGGTCGGGTAATTTTGCCCTTTTGCCCCAACGTGAGCACCCTATATATCTTATAGCTGCCCGTCGAAAAGGTATGCAGTGCTTAGTTTTTTAATGCTCTTTACACATGGAATAAAGTTGATTTAAATCAGTCGGCTATATCTAATAGCTGTCATAGGAACGATCAGTCAAAATTGAGTTTTTGTATGATCAACTTTTCTATACAAGGGTATATGTACAACTTGGGTACCCTAAAGTTAGCTGTAGGTTCTTCTTTATCTTTGTGTAAGTCAAGCTACCTTTTGCTTTTATTTTCTATGCCAGGAACGTGCCACAAAGGTAAAAAAAAAGAGCATAATAAAACAAAATATAATAAAAACGTAGCAAAAATCACAAAAGCAAAAATTATAAATACACGTCCAGAAGTAAAAAAAAAAAAAATAAAAAAAATAAAACAAGTAAGAACCTTGCAGTCGGATGCACCCGACTGCGATATACTCTTTTTTTCGCTTCTTTGCGGAGTCAGAAGTAGGCGTGACAATTGTATTTTTGCTCAAATCTTTCAAGTTTTGCCATGAATTTAAGTTGGTACGGCCCGTTCTACAGGTTTGTGAGGAACAAACATTGCTCGATTGCAAGGGCGGGGGTGGGCGTGGCAAAATTATTTTTATACAATCTATTAAATAGGGCAATAGAATTCAACCTGCAAAATTTGGGGACTGTAGCTAAAGGGGTGGGGGAGATACAGACTTTGCTCATTTGTGGGGGCGGGGGTGGGCGTGGCCAAATTTTTTTGGCAGACCAATGAAGGATGTGATAAGTAGCCCTTGTGCTAAATTTGGTTACTCTAGCTATAAAACTGTGGAAGATATAGGCTTTTGCGGTTTAAGGGGGAAGGGGTGGGGGTTGGGGGGGTGATCTTGACACTTTGTCTGCCTATGGTATATACCAACATGTATACCAAGTTTGGTTGCTCTAGCTTGAAAACTGTGGAAAAAACCTGCGCTCATACAGTCGGACGGACAGACTGACATGCGGACGGACGGACGGACGGACGGACGGACGGACAGACGGACGGACATACGGACGGACATTTCACAAACCCAATATACTCTCTTTTATTTTTTTTTTTTCAAAAAAATTAAAAAAAGTGTATAAAAATATTTGCTAGACACATTTAAAAGTGTGTGTTTTATGTGTGTGTGTGCGTATATGTGTGTGCGTATGTGTGTGTGCGTGCGAAAAGTAAAATTAGAATTTTTGTGCGTACGGCGCGAATGGCTAATCATAACAAAAGGCCGAAAAAAAAGCGCTTTAGCAACATTAACATGAAAAGCCAAAAATATAAAACCTATAGCCTTCGTCAAGGTCATGAAAAACTACCTCCAAGCAACAGAAAAAAGCAACAACAAAAAAACACACACAAAAAACTCTCATAAATTTACATGTAGATAACCATTAGGTTGGACGGACAATTTCTTTCTGTGACAGCATCATAACAAAACAAGTAAGAACGTTGCAGTCGAGCTCACCCGACTGCGATATACTCTGTTTTCTGTACGTAAAAATTTTTTTCTCCAATCTATCGAAGAGTTCAAATGGAGTCATACTGCAAAATTTGGGGTTTCTAGCTATAAGGGTGTAGGAGATACAGGTTTAGCTCATTTGCGGGGGTGGTAGTGGGCGTGGCATATTTTTTTTTGGCAGGTCGGTCAAGGGTGTGGTCACTAGTCTTTATGTCTAATTTGGTTACTCTAGCTGTAAAACTGTGGAAGATATAGGTTTTTGCGGTTTGTGGGGGAAGGGGTGGGGGTGGGGGGGAGATCTTGACACTTTGTCTGCCTATGGTATATACCAACATGTATACCAAGTTTGGATGCTCTAGCTTCAAAATTGTGGAAAAAACCTGCGTTCATACAGACAGACGGACAGACAGACGGACAGACGGACAGACGGACAGACGGACATTTCACAAACCCAATATACTCTTTTTTTCCATTTTGGAAAACAGAGTATAATTACGGGCATCTATTTCTGGGTTTGGTAATTTATTTGCTTAAGAGAATTACACTAACGTTCGAAATTTAGAATACGATGTCGATTTGTAAGGGTTTTTTTAAAGATTTTGTTGTTGTAATTTTATGCATTTATTTTAAACAAGTTTCTTGCTTACTTTTCATTATTTTGAAACAATAGTTACACAAGTTCAAATTAACAAGTCTGTTTTGATGCTTTAGCCAATATATTTGGTATATAGCTTTCCATATAATTCCAGAGCTCTGTATTGTTAAAAAAAATACTTAATTTTCATTAATAACAATATTCTTGAAATACAATATTTCTTAAAAACTTTGAATATTTTACAAAATTTTCAAATAGAAACCAAATCAGCCTAGAAGTATGCAGACGTTTTAATTTTGCATATATTTTAATATACTATTTGATTGATTGCTAAAGAGATGTAGATATTAGTAAATAAATTTATGTTCTACACACACATTCGAACTTTATATACTTTGTAAGCTCTATACTATTAGATTTGTTTTCTTCTTTTCTATTTCTTAATCTTCTTCTTTGCCAAATTGTTGTTGTCTTTTAAATGCAAAAAACTTGTTAAGTGGACTTTGATGAATCGCCATTTTCAGTGTGTTGCTATTGTTGTTGTTCTCTGCTATTTTGCCTATTATTCATGCTTTGGTTGCTTAACCCTCAAACCTGCTGCCCAGCTAATAGCACATGTGTTGTTGTTGTTGTTGGTGTTTTTGATGGCTTGTAAAGTTCCCACATCCATAGAATATGTTCATTCTAGACTTTTAATTCTCAAAGTTTTGTCAAAAACGAATTGATTTACATATATGTACATATATACCTTTGATACCTTTATAATAAGTATGAACTATATAGTTCTGTTGTACAAAAGTTTATGTTACACACAAGTTTAGACCAAATAGTTCGAAAATATCGATTAATCTATGTTTCTAGCACAAAAAATATATATATATTTTCAATTCATATAACATCGTTCTGGTATATATGTTGTATAGTTCTCTTGCCTAGAATTCAGAGACTCTAAAAAAAAATTTATCAAAATTCGAAAGTTATTTAAATTTAGCAAGTTAAATTTATACTTGAAAACATATTAGGATTCTCTTTTATCTTGGCATTATTTATAAAAATTATTAACTATTGTTGCAAAAGATATTAATATAACCGCAATCAGATCTTTTTCGATAAGCGATATATCGATTTATTTTATAGTTGGTTAGTTATTAAATTCATTAAATATAAAAATCCATTTATTTTTATTTATAAGTTTTTTTTCTTTTTCGCAATTTGAGTTCGAAACAATATTTGAATCAAGCAAAGTGCAGAGTGCATGTGGCGAAGCCAAGTATAGAAGGAATGGAATTGAAAAAAAACGAACGAACGCACAAAAGAGTTGAGGCGAGAAGAAGTTTGAATCAAATGTAAGTCGTTGTTGTTGCTGTTGTTGCTGCTGGCGTTGGCGTCAACGTCAACGTCGCTGGTCAAAATGCGTGTATTGCATCATCAAATTTAGAAAAACAAATTCAACGCACAGCAATAACAGCAACAACAATAACAATCAGAACGATTACACAAAGCATAGCCGATGGCTGCTTCGTTTAAATTTTTGATGTTCGGTTTTGCGTTCGTTCTTTCCTTTATTCGTTCGTACGGTTAGTCGCTGCGACCGAAGCGCAGCGTTGCTGCTGCTGCTAACATCGCTGCTGCTGCTGCTGCTGCCATTGCTATTGCTGTTGTTGCTGCTGCTGTTGTTGCTGCTGCTGCTGCTGTTGCTGTTATTTGTGTGTGTTGGTGCGCGTGCCTATATATGTGTGCTGCGTATTTATGCTGATCATTGGAATTTTTTTCATACATTTTGCACCAATACACGCACATCTTTTGCGCAGCACGTTTAATTGCTGTCGCTGCTGTTGCTGCTGCTGCTGCTGCTGCGGCTGCTGCTGCGCCGCTTACTACTATTTTTTGTTGTTCTTTTCAGATGATTGCTGTTGTTTTTGTCACTTTTTGAAAGTGCAATAACCTCGCTGATATAAAATGTAGTTCTAATAGCAAACGGTTGAAATTGCGAACGTTTTGCGATAGTCAAAAGTTTTTATCAAATTTCTATTTATTTTTGCGTAGAGCCTTTATTTTATTTCTTATTTTGCGCACTTGAACAAATATTCAACAATATAAATAAGTGCAAACATACATTAGCTGGAGAGTTAGTATAATATTATAGCTATATTCTGAGAATATTAAGTTTATGTTACGTGTATCCGGGTCGGTAAATCATTAATTACGATTGTCTCAATTTTCAATATTAATACTTATATAAGATAGATAATATTCTGAGCTGATTGATATTTTTACAATTAGGCAGATGTATGGCTCACCTGACGTATGCGTGATTTTATCAAAGTTGTTGATAGAGACCGTGGCACTTTTCTCCCCTCATCAGCATAAATTATTTTAAATGATCTATATAGATAATAACTAATCGCATTGAATACTAAAATTTAAATCAAAAATTTAATTTAAAAAAAATGGTAAAAATAGTAATTTTCAGAGCTTACTACAACAAAAACATTTTATTTACTAACTATTATGAATTTGTCTGCTGCATTCAACATAATTTATCTTAAACATGTAATAAAAGCCGTAGGTTTTTTTTTATTAATCCGAAAACTTATCGGCAATATTCAATTCCTTTACAAATGTTATAACCGAAAATGCCAATTTAGCGACCTTTGAAAATAAAACAAAGTTTTATAAAATATATATAAGCTAACAAATACTCTTACATACAGTTATATTGGTGGCCATTGAAATAGTAAAGATATTTCCCGCTGTCAATATGATGGGTTGCTGTAGATTGTGCAGAAAGTATGTCAATGTTGTCTTATAGCGACGTGTTGCACCCAGCCAATCGGAATGCGAAAGACAATCTGTAAGCTCATCACAACTATCAGCAATAATGTTGCAAGTATAGCAGAAAGGAAACGTTTGCAGCAAAACATCGCACATATAAATCGCGCTGCTTAGACCAGTCCAAAAAGTCGAGAAAAACATAATGTTGATCATGGCAATACCTAAAACTAGGCCACATAATAGAAACTGTATAAAAATGGTTGCCGAGACGACAGGTCTGAGTGTGTTCCAGTATCTACAAACAAGAATTGTTGAAATGTTATTATATAAAAGATGATTTCTATTAAAAAAATGTACTCAAGTATCAAACGATGGTCTTCAACGCAATTGATAAGTTCTGCATAGTTATCATCCTCTGTCATGGTGGGATCTGTGCGTAGACGTCGTAATCTATCTTTAAGTAGAGAAATGTGAGTTTGTAGTATTACAAAATAGTTGATTGGATAAACATCCGCCATTTGATTATGCAGCACAATTCCAGACATCCAAATATATTCCACCAAAATGGCCAACCAAAACTTTAATTTGCTCTCCTGCCAGTTAATCAAAGGATTATATAACTTCCAAGGCATTCGACCCAGATAAGCGCTTGCAAAACTGTTTGATATAACATATGAAGTGTACATAAATTGGAAACATATATAGATCTGATTACAACGTGCCACACTCAGATGCAGCTGACTGCGTTCCTTAACAGACTTGCAACCTTCATCCAATCGATCCAACAGAATCTTGGCCTTCTTAAAACGCTTGACGCCTGCAAAGGTGTAGCCGGCCTTAACGCCCGCTCCACACGAATTGACGCCCACTTGAATTGAGGTGAGAAACTGATTAGCGCTGAAGCTGTTTATATCCTTGATATAGCTAATCAACAGCGATATATTAAACAATACAATCACAAAGACGGTGGTCAGCACGGTCCAGATAAAGTAAATTCCTTGCCAGCGTTTATCCTTTGGTGGTATCCAGCCAGATATCTGCATACCCCTATCCAGATACGCAAAGGCATCCCGGGATCTAACTTTTTCCGATAGTGGTTGCACACGTAGTCGAGGGAACAACTTGTACAACATGTTTACCGATTGCAGTTTGGTCGGCAATTGATTGGCTTATTGTAAAACACAGGACACTTTTATACTCTTTGTTTGTAACAGCCTTCGTCACTACGTCGCTAGACTTAGCCGGACGTCCACAGTTATACTCTGTATTTTTAAACACTTTACAAAAAAAGGATGCCACAAAGCTTTCATAAAGTGAAATTCAGAATGGATCTGCACTATCCGACTATATTAACCTGTTTTTTACTCCTTGTTCCCATTAAAAATGGAAAAAAGGGAGTTATAAAGTACTGCAAATGTGTATAACAGGCAGAAAGACGCATTTCCGACTGTATAAAGTACATATGTTCTTGATCAGTGTCAACAGTCGAGTCGATATAGCCATGTCCGTCTGTCTGTCTGTATGAATGCGTCTATCTCAGAGACTAAAAGAGCTAGAGACACTAATCTAGGCATGTAGGTTCCTGTATACCATACGCAGATCAAGGATATTTCAAACCTTGAGTACACCCCCTCGCACCCCGCAATTCGCAAAAAACTCCCACATCCACAATTTTGAAGACATGCCTTTGATTTTGGGTACACATATCTATTGTATCAAAGTTGATCAGTAGCGTAACGATCGGATAAATAACACAAAAGTTATGGAAGAATCTATTAGCCCCGTCTCAGCAGGCCGAAACAACAGTTTTACAGGCACTGGACAAGTTAAGTTGGGAGCAGGGACTCGACTAGAGCATTCTTACGCTTGAAAAAAATATAAAGCGTTACGATGATCTTTATGACAGATTTGACCAAATATCTTATTGCCACGCCCAGTCACGACATCAAAAATAAGGCGAATAGAGAGCATATAGCAATCGGGAGCATCCGATTGCAACGTTTTTACAAAAGTTGTGAATTTAATATTTTTATACTCTTTTTTTAACTTTTTTGAAAAAAAAGGAAAAAAGAGTATATTGGGTTTGTGAAATGTCCGTCCGTCCGTCTGTCTGTCCGTCTGTCCGTCTGTCCGTCTGTCCGTCTGTCCGTCCGTCCGTCTGTCCGTCTGTCCGTCTGTCCGTCTGTCCGTCTGTATGAACGCAGGTTTTTTCCACAGTTTTGAAGCTAGAGCAACCAAACTTGGTATACATGTTGGTATATACCATAGTAAGACAAAGTGTCAAGATCTCCCCCCCACCCCCACCCCTTCCCCCACAAACCGCAAAAACCTATATCTTCCACAGTTTTATAGCTAGAGTAACCAAATTTGGCACAAGGGCTACTTATCACATCCTTCATTGATCTGGCAAAAAAAAATTCGGCCACGCCCACCCCCGCCCCCACAAATAGGCAAAGTCTGTATCTCCCCCACCCCTTTAGCTAGAATCACCAAATTTTGCAGGTTGAATTCTGTTGCCCTATTTAATAGATTGGATAAAAATATTTTTGCCACGCCCACCCCCGCCCTTGCAATCAAGCAATGTTTGTTTCTCCCAAACCTGTAGAACAGGCCCAACCAAATTTTAATTGATGGCAAAACTTAAAAGATTTGAGCAGAAATTCAATTGCCACGCCCACTGACTCCGCAAAGAGGCGAAAAAAAGAGTATATCGCAGTCGGGTGCATCCGACTGCAACGTTCTTACTTGTTATAGTTCGGATTCGTTTTTCCTTTTTTTGTGTGTGTGCTTTTTTGCTCTTTTATTGCTTTGCCTCTATGACACTTTTTGGTCTCCCCTCACGCACTGCGACTTGAAAATCAAAATGCGAAAAAAAACACTCAATTAAATTATTATTGTTGCTGTTGTTGCTGCTGCTGCTGCGGTTCTCTCACACAACAACAACAACAACATCAACAACAACAATGAAACGCACAAAATGAAGAAAAATAAAAATTGGCTCTATCGCATTTTTCAAAGTCAGTAACCCTCTAACCTTGAATGTGGTTCCTATGATTCTATGCCCCAACTAGCCTCACGCCCCTCTCTCCACACTCCACACTCTCCTCTCCATGATCTGAGCTTCATCTTGGGGCATATTCCAATGCGTGTATTGTGTTATGTTTTGTTCTTTCAGTTCTTTCATTATGGAACGCAGCAGGGTGCTTAGACACACATACATACATACATACACATAATACATGTATACATAAGTATTATGCTTGATCTCTGCGTATTTAATAGTTTTTAAGTTGCAAGTCTTTTTTATAAAATTACTCGTTTTTTAACCATCTTAACCATGTTATAAATTTGGTTGCTTTACCTTCAAAACTGTTGAAAAAATTGCGTTCATACAGACGGACATTTTCTTCAACTAAAGTCTTCATCTGTGCAAAATGCTTCATCAAATTTAAAATGGACAAACCAATTGAAAGTTTTTTACGTAGACGTTTGCAATTCTCAACTGGTTCAATCTGTGACTAGATGTAGTGGCTGCTAATAAGCCCCTTTTATTATTTTCTAATTTTATATTCTATACGCACGGATTTTTACGTACGATGCCACACTTACTCTTTGGAGCTATATTCATCTTATTTTGGTAGTTTTTATTTTTGCAAAACTTGAAATTTACTATTAGGAAAACTTTTAAAAGGGATGTTTCAGTATCTGCTTATAAATGTAACAGCATTCTGTTAAAACTGTTGTTGAAAGGAAGTCAACACATACAAATTTTAAGGCAAAATTCATTAAATATTTTTCCTTTTTCAGTAATATATAATTGTTTTTCATCAAAAATAGTATATATAAATTACGCACAATTCATTACAGAATGATAAGTAGACTGATTATGTATGGTCTGTTCTGCTGCAGCATAAATTGATTATATTCTTGATTATATTCTTAGTCGGTATTAAAAGTTGAGTCGATATGAACCTGTCTGTCTGTCTGTCTATCTTTCCGTATACTAATATACCGACACAAAAACAGCTACTTCGTTACGCATTTGATCTTATCTTTTTCATACCCTTGCAGAGGGTATTATAATTTTGTCACGAAAGGTGTAACGCATTGAAGGAGACGTCTCAGAAAAAATAAGTTTGTACATTCGTGATCAGCATCAACAGCCGAGTCATGTCCGTCATGTCCGTCTGTTTATATGCGTTTTTCAAGACTTTGTTCTAAAGCTATCTTGATGAAACTTGGCACAGATGCTTCTTCTTATTGCAAGTAGTACCTAAAGTTGAATTGGCCAGATCGGACCACTATTACATATAGCTGCCATAGGAACGATCGCTTGAAAAATTAGTTTTCTTATGAAAAACTTTTTTGTTTTTCAAGATAACTCAACCAAACTCACTAGACCTAAGTTTAAAGACAGTTTATACATGATGACAAAATTTCATTAAAATCGGACGACTATATCTTATAGCTGCATAGGAACGATCAGTTGAAAAATAGTTTTCTTATGCAAATTTTCTGCAAGGGTATATATCTTCGGCACGCCGAAGATAACATATCTTTCTTGTTAATATTCAACCGATTTTGAAAATAAGCAGCATTGTCCCAAAAATTAATAACATGTTAAGATAAAAAATTAAAAAAATGTATGATTTTTATTGAATGAACTCATATTATTCATAAGAATATCTTTCAAATTTTTAAATGCCATTTTTGATCAATTCTTAAATCATTTTCGTCCCCTTTTACCGTTATATGTTAAGTACTTTGTGTTTTTTGTTTCATTTTAATTGATATTTACCAATAATAGCCCAAGTTATCATCACACGTTTGTTAGCGTATCGAAATGTTGAAATTTGTTTTGGTTTTGTTGAGTTTTTTTTTAGTGTTTTTTTCAGGCAGCGTTGCAAGTGCGTATGATGAATATTTATTTATAATTTGTTTTTATGCTTTTTATGCCAATGCACTATGGAAAATTTGACCATTTTTTGTGGCCAAAATGAATAACTCAAAGATTACAAGTATGATTTGGGTCTGGTATATTGAATGACGTTTCCAATATCGTTATAAAGTGTTTTTGAGAAAATGGGTGTGGCACCACCTTTTACAGCCCACAAAAATTTGATTTTGTATGAACAACTTTTTTGTTTGTCAATCTATCTCAACCAAACTTACATATTATAAGTTTTGGTATAATTATGTCATTCTCACCAAATTTTATTGAAATCGGATGACAAAATCTTATAGCTGGCATGGGAACAATCTCTTAAAATTTTAAAATATGAGTTTCTGTATGAAAAACCTTTGTATTTCTCAAGATAGCTCAAGCAATCTCATCATTACTTAATATTTCTATGTTTCGGGGATATAAAATTAACTGGCTTGAACAGATAATTGATGATCCTATGAAGATCAGGTAGCAAAATTTCAAACAAAACTTTAAAACTCAATCCAAAGTTTCAATTTTCTTTCTCTCAGACAGCTGTGTTTAACAGCTGTTATCCTAACAGTAGCTAAAAATGTTAAAATTTCTGGTATGCAACATAACTGTTTGACGTTATGTTAACATATTCAACATAAAATATCGTTTCATTTCAAACTTTTTAAAAATTAGTTTTGCTCACAAAAGCTGTTCGAATTCCCCATAGTGCAATGCCTCGTTAAGACTATTATTATTTTTTTTTTTTATATACATATTTCTATATACATATACATATAAGTATTTCCGTCTGCTAATGACACGATGTCTCTTCTATGCTGCGATTGCGGCTGTTGCTTTTTTTTTTTTTGGCTTTTAATTTTTTGTTTTAAAATGTTTATGGTTTCTATTTCAGCGCAAAGTGCGTAAGCTGCATGAGAAGGCGGTGTCGAAAACAACAACAATAACAACAAAAGCAATAAGAACAACAACTTAACACAACAACAACAAACACAAAATGGCGCTGCGTGTCTCGAATGACAGCTGTCAAATGCTGCGGTGAGTTCAGCTTTGATTAATGCCCTGCCGCTTGCTAATTTTGCATTTAAAGCATTTACGCACACTACAAATACATACATACTACATATACACACACGCACACACACACACATACACGCACAACAAACACTATACACGCACTTTTGAATGGTCACAAGAGTTTGGCATACGCATATTTGACAACATATTGGATGACAATTTTCTTATGGGTGGTCTGTCTAGAGACCTGTCTGGTTTTAGTTTATTTCGACATTTTTATGTGATTTATTTAGCAAGTATTTATAAATTTCGTTTATATATACATATATATAGCATCTAATAATGAATGTTGCAATTTGAGAACTCTTATTTCAAATATGTCTATTGCAAAGAGTCTAATTTTGCAAGAAATTAAAAACATAAAAAAAGCAACTTAAAACTTCTTTCACATTTTAAATATGTGAAAATTCTCATTTCAATTAGAAATTGAACAATGTGTTTGCTAATCGTTTTCTTTAGATTGTCTAGGCTTAAACATATCTTTTGAGCTTTTAACTATTGTTTTATCTTTAGCTAATTCGTTCAGAGATTTTTGTTTTATTTTCTATATTCATAAATTAATAATATTTTTAGTAATTAATCATTTGATTTTTTAGTAGCATTACTTCTTGATTCCAATTTGTATTCATTATTCCTTGACTTTTGCTCCTCTGGAAATGAAACTGAAAATAACACTAAAGTCTACACATAACAAGTAAGAATACTCTAGTCGAGTGTGCCCGACTACGAGACTCCCTGCTCCCAACTTGCACTTCAAGCAGTTCAGCGGCAACACAGGCAAGCAGCGCACTTAACGTGCCCAGTTCCTGTCAAACTGTTGTTTCTGCCTGCTGAGACGGTTATTTATCCGAGCCGATGACAGCTGGTCAACATTGATATAACATATATGTGTACCAAAAATCAAAGCTTTATCTTTAAAATTGTAGCTGTGGGAGTCTTTTGCGATATGCGGGGGTGCGGGGGGGTGCATCCGAAATTTGAAATAAACTTGATCTGCGTATGGTATACAGGAACCTGCATGCCAAGTTTGGTGTCTCTAGCTGTTATAGTCTCTGAGATCGTCGCGTTCATACAGACAGACGGACAGACAGACAGACGGACATGGCTAGTTCGTCTCGGCTGTTGATCCTGATCAAGAATATATTTAGTTTATATGGTCGGAAATGCCTCCTTCTGTCTTTTACACACATTTGCAGTACTTTATAACTCCCTTTTTCCCATTTTTAATGGAAACAGAGAGTAAAAATACCCTCTTGAAGGTGCCCTGTAATTTGGACAACACTTTTGTTTTTAATTCAAAAACAGTTAAAGCCAATTCTCGTCAAGTTTGAGCAATCGGAAAATGTTCAATGAAACATTTCTTTCTTTTTGTACGCTGAGTATCTAGGAAAAACTTTTTGTATATATGTTTTGTACACCAAAGATAACTTTTATTGCGTGTTCTTCTTTGTTTTTTATATTGTCAACTCAAATTGATAATAACAACAAAAAAAGAATGATACGCATAAGCACACCATTCAACAATCTCTCATTTAATCTCAAATCAAAGTACATACACTTAAACCATTTGAGATTCGAAATCCAATCTGATTAATTGAGCTAGTGCCATAATCAGTTATATAGTAACTTAATCAATTAGTTTAGTTTAGTTTTGGCGCCGCCAGGTGGCAGCACCACAACGCTGCTCACGACATTTCGTCATAACTGTCAACTTAATATCAAAAGTGAATAACTCAGCAAGACACTCGCATGGGGTAATTAGAGGACAGTAATTAAATTGTATGTCCAAAGAAATGAGACAAAAGAAAAGGCATCCCACTCAAATGAATATTAAAAACTGAAGTAGCCGCAACAGAAGCCAGCAAAAAACAGCAACAGAAATACCAAAAAACAAAAAAACAGTGTTCAAATGAAATAAAAACCAAAAAAAAAAATAAAATAAAGAGTCGAAAGTCGCGTGTGTGTCACACCTTCAAAAAAAAAAGCTGCAAGTGTGAATGTGTAATTAAATTTTATGAATTAATCTGGCAATATACACACATTTTACATGATATATACATATTTTATAGGCACACCTCCAAGTTTCCTAACTCTGAAGTTGTTTCTTTCATACCAGCTGGCGTATGCGCGATATTCCATTTACTTTCTGATTTATGTGTAAGCTGCTTTTGCATAGATCCAACGTGTGTATGTTTGTGTAAGAGTGTATGCAAGTGTTCATGTGTGTGTGTGTTTTGACTGATAAGCCAGTGACAGTGCCATGCAATGTCCCTCAACGGCTTATCAATAATAACTCTTAAATGATGTAGCTATGTACATATTTTAAGAGTAAAGAATTAAAGTGTTGTTCAAAACTTATTCGATTTGCATGCAATTTTCTTATGAATTACATTTTATTCATTTTTTGAAAGTTTTTAACTATATAAACAAGTAAGAACGTTGCAGTCGGTTTCTCCCGACTGCGATATACTCTGTTTTCTGTACGATTTATAAATTCAATTTTTGTAAAGACTACTTATGTACTGTCCTTAAACTAAGGTAAAGTGAGTTTGGCTGAGTTATCTTGAAAAACAAAAAAGTTTTCATATAAAAACTTACTTTGCAAACCGATCGTTCTTATGGCAGCTATATGTTATAGTGGCCCGATCTGGCCTATCTTAACACTTTGTCTGCCTATGTATATCAAGTTTGGTTGCTCTACCTTCAAAACTGTGGAAAAAACAGCGGACGGACAAACATTTCACATACCCAATATACACTGTTTTCTATTTTGGGAAACAGAGTGTAAAAATGTACCAAGATTTGCAGTGACTTTCCTTCAAAAAATTCGTGTTTGTATTAAACACTTTTTTGTTTCTCAAGCTATCTGTACGAAATTTACCTATTCTGTGTTTCAAAATTGGGCGACTATATCATATAGCTATCTTAGGAACAATCGGTTAAAAATTATGTTTTCATGTGAACAACAATGGTTTATATTTTTCTGCAAGGATTTGTGCGTAATTCACTCTTCATTTACCTTTTTTTTTATAAAAAACTGTGTTAAATGGTTTTCTTCCTTCAATCTTTTTATGTGTTTTAAGGACATGATGATTTTGTGAATTGCAAAATGTTGTATAAATAGGGACACTTTTGCCGTTGTATATGTTGACTTCCTTTCAACAGTAGTTTGAACAGAATGCTGTTACATTGATAAGCAGATACTGAAACATCCCTTTTAAAAGTTTTCTAATAGTAAATTTCAAGTTTTGCAAAAATAAAAACTGTAAAAATAAGATGAATACAGCTCCAAAAAGTAAGTGTGACACCATACGTAAAAATCCATGCGTATAGAATATAAAATTAGAAAATACTAAAAATAGGTAGTCGATAGATTCCAAGGGCTTATTAGCAGCCACTACATCTAGTCACAGATTGAACCAGTTGAGAATTACAAACGGCTACGTAAAAAAAAAAACTTTCAATTGGTTTGTCCATTTTAAATTTGATGAAGTGGGTAGCTTGGATAAACACTTTTAATTGAACGGGCAAACAAAATAAGGCAAGTGTCCCATTAAATAAAAAAAAGTATTTGTCCGTCAGTCTGTCTATACGTCTGTCTGTTTGAACCCAACGTTTTCAACAGCATTGAAGGTAAAAGTATCCAAATTTAAAGCATAGGCAAACAAATTGCTAAGATGGTTAAAAAACGAGTAAATTTTTAATAAAGACTTGCAACTTAAAAACTATTAAAACGCATACCCATGCTTAGAACAAACGTTGTGCTTATATACATATGTATGTATGTATGTTTGTGTATAGGTATAGGTATAGGGTATAGGTGTTATATATATATATAAGTTTGCTAACTCAAAAGTTGTTTCTTTCATGCCAACTGGCGTATGCGCAATAATTCATAGACTTTCTGATTTATGTGTAAGCTGCATAAGTTCTTGCCCAACTTTTGGTCAAAATCGGAAGACTATATCTTATATCTCTATTAGGAACAATCGGTTAATGTTAAGTTTTCATGTGAACAAAAAGGATAAATATTTTTCTTCTTTTTATCATTAAGTGGTTTTGAATGGTATCTCGAATTTCAAAATAGTTTGTAGATAAAGACTAAATGTTTTATAACAATAACAATAATAAAGATTCGAAAATAAAGCTTTGGAGTATGCTATGTATGAATATAATTCATATAAAAACGTTCATTATTATAGCTTCTTCTTGTAAGTTCTGAAATACATTTGAAATTAAGTTGTCTTTAAATTCAGATTATTATCTGGCTACTTATCCTGACCTCACAATATAACATCATTTCAAAGCTTTTAATTAGCATTAATTTTTTTGATTTTAACAAAAATTTAACTTAATTATAAACTGACTTGCATTATAAATTTAATCATAAGAGAAACGTGCACGCTGACATGTAAGTAAATGTTTTACTAAAAACATTTACACCTTGCTAATAGCCATGCATATATAATATTCTTATAAATTTATATTATAATAACACATGTGCATATTATACAATTAAAGATATCTTTAGAGCAGTAAAACAAAGACTTCAAAATAACATAGCTTCCGTGCGTTGAATCAAACAAAACGCACAAAATGCAAAGTTGATTGAAATGAATTCAAATCACCACCTTCAGTTCAAATACACGTGCATATTTGAAGATCGAATTAAAACTGTGTTTTCATGGACTTTAGCGGTACGTTCCAAAATGCAGTCCAGCAATCAGCGGTCAGAAAAGACCAACCAGTTACCAGTTAGAGGTCAAGTCGACCCTAAAAAAAATTAAAATCGAATGTTGACCTTGAAAACAGCCGTCAATTTACAAGTTACAATTTACAGCTTAATTTAAATATTTGAATAGCGCCGTGAGGGGTGTGACAAATTGAGTTTTTTTTTTTTTTTTGTATTTGTATTTGTATTTGTTTTACACTAATATGAAGTATTTTTTTAAATTTGATATTAAACGTAACGTTCTCATGTTGGACATGCAGACGTATCGAAGTCGTTACAGTTAATTAACTATCTGAACGTGACAGATTGGTCACTATATTTGCTATTTAACAAAACTCAACCAGCCAAATTTTCAAGCATGCATTTTCGAAAAATGTTCAATTCGAAACGTTTTGAATTTTGTCTGCTTCTGTTTGATTAATGGTTTTTTTTCTTATTATTTTTTTTAAAGATAACTTTAGTTTCTGCTTTTCTTTACTTTACAAACCGAGTTTAATATCGATATTCGGAATTCAGAACAGCATATAATTTATATGACGAATGTTTTCTATTATAGTTTGGCTTCATTTGATCAAAAATTGACTGTTACATCATGTCTGACATATTGCAAATCGGTTAAGAACAAAGATATTGTACGAAAAGCTTTGATCAAAATTTGACTACTTTTCATTTAATTAGATCTTGTCAAATTTCTGTTTAAGAAAGCGTATTTTCAACTTTTAGCATTTAATATTAACTTTTCTTGCTTGTTTAATATTTTTACTAATTTTTTGATGCACGCAACTAAAACAAGCTTTGTCAGTTGTTGTAAGTCACATGTCAAGAATTGAAAAAAAAAGCAAAAAAATACCAATCGAATTCCAATGTGTTTTTTTTGAGTTAACCTTGGGTCAGTTCAATGCCTTCCTAACAGTCATACAGTCTTGTAAAGTAACTATACATTTGTATAGGTACAATAGTTTTATAATTAAATTTATATTACGTGCGCTGTTTCTAATCATATTTTCAAAGTTTTCTAAGTTCCACTGCGGAAATGAACGCACCAAAAATAATGAAAGAAAAAGAAAAAAAAAAAGCATACACAAAGCTCAATAAATGTAAACTTTATGATTGAAGGGCCTCGACAGCAACAGCAACAATAACAATAACAACAATAACAACAACAATTACAACAACAACAGCAATAAAAACAGCAGCATTTAATTGATATACGCATTGATAGCAGCGCAGTCCAAAAAAACTTTTTAAGCTTTTGCTTTTTTGAGTTAATTTTTTTTTTTTGGTTTTCTAGAAGGGCAACGCAACGCTTCGCCTTGGCTACTCACCGTATGTGTGTGCGTGTGTGTGTGTGTTGTGTGAGTGCGTTTCATAGGGGGCCATTAACGAACTACTCTAGCAACACTTGTGCTTTATGCTACAGTGTCCAAGGTCAGCAGCGCCCAAACTATATAAAGCGACAAACGAGAAAACAAATCGAAATTCTGCTCATGTTGTTGTTGTTGTTGTTGTTGTTGTAACGGCAGTCAATTTTATTACTTATATTTAATCTATAGAATTATTTATAGAACATCAGCAACAAAAACAAGTTCTGTAATACATTTTGATTTGATTTGATTTCATTATGATCTCATGTGCATGGTAAACTGATCTGCATGCTTTACCTTTAACCTTGGTAAGCAAATCAAGTTAGAATGCTCTATTCCAACTCGGAAAATCCCAACACAACTTTGTTCTCAATTACACGTACAAGTGCATTAAGCAAGTTGTTCATTACTTGTACTTCAAGCAGTTCAGTTCAGTTCAAGCAGTTCAGTTTTAGTGGTAAATGATTTGTTTATTCTTATCGTTTTATCAGCAAATTGACAGCTTAATGTAAATACGCAGAGTAGTTAGCTATAATAAGAAATGCAATTAGTGTATGCTGACATTAATGATGCAGTTATCTTCAATTTATTGTCCATTGTTAGACTATACCTCTACCTTCTCTCCCCCATTGCATATGTTCGTCTGTTAGTTTCTCAGTTTCAGTTTTAAAGCTATCTTGATGAATCTTGGCACAGATGCATCTTATTTCTGCAGGTGGTACATATTTCAGAATCCCGGATTGGATCAGATTGGACCACTATAACATATAGCTGTCATAGACACAATCGGTCGAAAATCAAGTTTTTAAATAAACAACTTTTCTGCAAGCGTAAATAACTTTTCATTGTGGTATTTTGTTATATAAGCAGTCTGCATATATTAAAACAAAATATTCAATTAAATAATATTCAAGCATGTTCCAATTTCTACTTTTGGCCCCCTTTTGCGGAATTCAAATTTTCCTAAATCCTAGCTGACACGCGAGCTTGTTTAAACTTTGATCAAATGATGAAGTGAATTCACGTCGCAAAATCGTAGCAAAAGTGAAAAAACAAATTACTTAAGAAAAAATCACTTTGGAAATATTTTAATTAAATTATTTTAATTAATATTTATAAATATTTATTAACTCTAAACTGACCATAATGCATTTCAGACAAAATTTGTATTTTAAGAAATATGTAAATTGTGTAACTCAGAAATATTATTATATTTTTCTATAACCTCAATAAACTTATTTAAAATATTTAATAAGTATTATTAAAACGAATGACTTTCACAATATTGCACTGCAATTCAAGATACAACTTTAATTTAACCTTGAGAGACTTGTAATTACAATGGCTACAATTGATATAAACATTTTAATTACATATGCATACTAATGTATTGAAAATACAATAAGTTTTTAGCTTGTATACCCACACATATATATATATATATATATATATATATGTGTGTATGTGTGTTATGGCTAGAAAATGTAGTTTGCACTGCAAATACAAATCAGTTGAGTAAATAATGCGTATCGCTCAGTCGCTAAACAACAACAATAAAAACAAAAAACTACAACATTTTTAAAAAAACTCAAAAAAAAACAAAAACTGCTTGTTAGGCGTTTATAAATTACAGCGGGCGACAGGCCCGGAGAGCTTTAAGCATTTTGATTAGCAGCTGAAAAAAAAAAAAAAAAAAAAAAACACAAAATACAAATACAAACACGAACTGAAAATATGCGTGAACTACAACAACAAATACAACAAAGTCACAAACGCACTAACGAAAAATTAGAGAAAAAAAAAATAACAACGAAAATTCGTTGTCGATGCGATGCGTGTAGCCCTGAACATAACCTTGAATCGAGTCGCGTTGAGTTGAGTTCGGTTTTTTTATTTTGTTTTTTATTTAAAGATTCGTTAATTCTTTTTTTTCATAAATTTTTTAGTGCCTTTTAGTGTTGCGTTGTTGTTGTAGCTGTTGAATAAATGCGTTAGAGCGACGCGCAGCGAGCAAAGAGCGCGATCAACAACAAAAAAAATGCGTTACGCATATGAGCAGAATGAGACAGCAAGAAAAGAGCGAGCGAGAGACAGAGAGAAAGAGCAGCATATAGATAGATAGATATGAACCTAGACCTATGAGCATGGCACTTGAGTTATGCGTTGAGCTTTTTTGCTTAGGTTGCGTGGGTTGTTCGCATGCGCTTCAAAATGTTCATTTTGAAAATCGCGTAGGGAGGCGCAATTTGTTGTCCAATTGTCATTTTCTTTACAAAAGAGAGAGACGCATATATTACATGAATAGAAAATTGAAAAAAACAAAACAAAACTGTTTACTATGATTTATGGTATGTTTATGGGAAAGTTTAAAGAAATAGAAGAATCTAAACTATTTGAAATTATATTTGCTACAAAATTTATCTTTAATATTTCCATGACGATGTACTTATAGAAGATGCCTGTTCCGGATTTCAGCTTCGGCAATATATTGCAAAAGTGATTTTCGCTTAAATGTTCCCATTTTCACTTTTGGTAAGATTTTGCGAATTGAATTAAGTTGCCATTTAGATATGATTTAATTCACTCGATCAACAGAAATAAGGAAATTTTGAGTCTTTAATTGAATAGCACCTCCGCAAAATGTAGGCATGCTAGAATTTTTAACCTTTAAAGGAATTGCAATTCTGCAAAATTTTGACGAAAGTAGAAACCGAAAAAGGTCTGATAGAATATCTTAGAATCATTTGGAACTTCATAAAGACAACTCTAGACTCAAATTATTTGAATCATTTGACTCAAATGTTTAAAGAAAATCTTTTTATTTTGTAGATAAATTTTTCAATACCTAAGCAATAAATATTAAACAAAAATAAATATTATTATATATTTTCATAATTGAAAAAAAAAGAAATAAGCTTAGTTCTAGAAAAAAAAAATTAAAAATAACGTACGAATATTTTGGAAAATCTCTTAACGATTTCAGATTTGTAGCGCACTTCTGAGGTTCAAAAGCTCTTCAGCTTGTGTACGAAAAAGTCTGGTAAAGAGCAGCAATCGAATGAACTACGAATCTGAAGCGCATAAGATAGCGACGAATGACGGAGAGACAGACAAAGGCAATAGCAAAAGCAAAAGCAAAAGCGAAAGACAACAACGAAAACGAAAACTTTGCAAACGCATAAAATTCTGCGTACTGCGTGCTGTTTGTTTGTTGTTGTTGTTGTTTGTTTGGCCGAACTTCGAAGCTTGAAAACAGGGCCTACAGAGAGCAAACCAAGTTTTTCTATGCGGCTCCAAAAGTGGCCGAAAAAACTGAAAAAACTGAAAAAAAAAAAAACCAGAAATATGTATTTCGTGAGATCAGCATACGCAGCAGCGTGTTGCCAACTGTGTATCTGTCGGATTGTCTATTTGTCGTAGTATCTATATATCTATGCCTACTTATATATATGTGTGTGTGTGTGTCTCACACGCATTTTGTGCGTAAGGTCGCAGCCTCAGCGACGCATTTATAAAGCGTACAATAACCGGTAATTATGTGGCCAAACATAGGCTCAGACCAACAAAGAATGACGCTGCAAACTGAAGTTAAAGTCGGCCCAGGCCTGAGAAAACATTTTGACATCAAATAAGTTATCATAAATCTTTTGCAACTTCCGCATTTCAATTGGCTGCTGCCAATTAAATAAATTCCATTTTTTTACCTTCGTCTTTGTAGCAATTTCAAACTTAACGTTGGTTTTTTAAGCTTATTCAAGCTGCAAACCTAAAAACTTGACGAACTTTAAGTTTGCATATGCGCGCGTCACTTTTAATTCGTTCAGTCTTGACAACAACAAAATTGCACGCTTGTTGTTCAACTTAACGAATATGTTGATTCAGCTTGTTAGGCACTATTGGTCGAAAATTTTGTAGTTTCCAAAAAGAAACTGAAGCAAACTTGTCAGTTCTGAGTTTTAGCATTATCGAAACAAATTTACAAAATTTTATTATAATCGGACCACTAAATCTCAAATTTGATTCAAATCGGCCAACTATATCTTATATCTGCCATAGAAACTATCTATCGAAAATTCAATTTTCATATTGTATCAATTAATTTCGCTCTCATAGATGTAAAATAGAAATTATTTATTTGCGACTTGCACAAAACTGATCATAATTTGCACTTTTATCATTTAACTTGACGAACAATTGAAAGAGTCTGTTCATATCGACTGCGTTGAGTTTTGCTTCAACTTGACGAAACACTTTTAAAGAGCCTTTTCGAAATTTCCCCTTAGCCTACTGCACTCTTATCTTGCTTTTTTCACTCTTTCAGTTGATAAAGCTTTTTTTAATTGTATTTTGTGAAACTATTTTGAAAATTTACTTATAATGAAGTTGTTAAATTACTTATGAACAAAACGTATAAACTTATGCATAGTTTGACTTGTTTGTATATATATATATATATATATATATATATATATATTATATTATCTATTCTATATAAGCACACTTTTGGCACCTTATATATTGAATTTGTTTTGTTTTTTTTTTTTTTTTTTTGATTTCAACAACTCATGCGCGAAACTTAATTTTGTTATTGTTTTCTTTTGTTTTTACACATTTATCAAACAATTTGCTTTGATAGGTATATATTGAGTTAATTACATAGAAGTCTGGTCTGCCTTTTGATAATGTTTATCTTTGGCAACAAATGATTAAAACTAAATTAAAATATTTTATAAAACTAGATTTATTTTGGCAGGAGAACTTTAATAAGGAAAGTAATATTTTTGTTTATTAGATTGTTATAAGCTAATCTTTAAGTTTCTTGTAGGTTGTTGAACAAAGTTTAATAAATTTCCAATAATTTTTTTTTAAGCCAAAAGGCAGCTCTTATCTCGAATTTGTTAACTCAAAAACTGTGCCGATCGCACTCTTCAACCCAAAATTTCTCATTTCGTTTAAATGAAACAATTTGGCTTAAGCATTTTAAAAAATGCTTTTTAGAAAAAAAAAAAAATAATAAAATGATGCAATTCTTCAGACTACAAAATGTTTACATATTACTTTTGTGCTAAGAAATAATCAAATTCTTAAAAAAGGAAAAAGAAGAAGACAAACAACTTGCAGACACTTCAAAAGCAACTTGGCAATAAATGTCAAAATATAAAAAAGGCAACGATAGCAAAGCTAAAGACATTGGACGGCCAATAAAACGTTGCTGTCAAATACAAAAGTTCTAATGACAGTTCAAAAAGGACAACAACAACAACACCAAGGATATTAACAGATGAATAGGAACAGAAGCAGCAAAAAAACAAACTGCCAATACAAAGACATTAACATGTGGCACATACTTCGCTGACCGTCGCCGTGGCAGAAAGCGAAAGGAGCAGGACACAAGTCAAAAAAAGCAACCAAAAACAAAAACAAAAACAAAAGAAGGCAAAAGACAAACCACACAAATCGAGGCAACTTACTTGAAGGTCCTTTTCAATGCTGAACTGGGTCAGTAACAGGCAATACGTTAAGTACTTTTCTTTGCACGACTTTCAAATTATACACCCCCTCTTGGCAAGGATGGGGAAGGGGAAGTTTCGTAGCTGTTATTGTTGGCCAATGCCCATGCAAACAAATTGCTGCGTTAATAATGCCAATAACAACCACAACAGACAACAGCAACAGCAACAAGAACAACAACAACAAGAACAACCAACTATAATCAACAACAACAAATGTCATACTCAAGTCAATAGAAATATGTGTAGATATTTTTGATTTGGATGCGAAAGTAGAAAACTTTGTTCGAACTTGACTTTTTATATACTTGACATAGCCGAATGGAGTAGGAACTTTATAGACTAGCTTTCTTATAAATCAAGTTTCCTAGTGGTAAAGGAATTAAGTGGAAATTTCGTCATATAATAACAATATGTAATATAAAGAGCCAAAGAGTTAAAAGTAGAGAGGGAGCAAAACTTTTAGTTCACCGAACTAGTTGTAGTTAGTTCAATAAGCATCATATCATATCATATCATATCATATCATATCATCATAATTACTAGCTTAAAGAAGTTAAGTTCGAATAGTTTCTATTATATTGGCTTGAACTTCTTAAGCCAAAAAGTCAATCAATTTTCAAAAGAATATCTGACGATTTTGTTTGCAAATGATGCCACACATAATTGAACTAGTAAGAACGTTCAAGTTGGATGTACCCAACTACGATATACTCTTTTTTTCGCCCCAGAAGTGGGCGTGGCAATTTTGTTTTGGTCAAATCCTTCAAGTTTTACCATCAATTTAAGTTTGGTGGACCAGTTCTACAGGTTGGCAAGGGCGGGGGTATGAGTGCCCAAATTATTTTTATCCAATTAATAGGGCAATAGAGTTCAACCTGCAAAATTTGGAGACTCTAGCTATTTGTGGGACGGGAGTGGGCGTTACCAAATTTTTTTTAGTCAGATCAATCGAGGAAGTAGTGCTACAAGTGCTACTTGTGACAAATTTGGTTAATTTTGTGAAACTTTGGAAGATATAGGCTTTTGCGGTTTGTTGGGGAAGGGATGGTTGTAAACCAAGTTTGGTTGCTCTACCTGTAAAACTGTGGGAAAAAAAACTGCGTTCATACGGACAGACAGACAGACGGGCAGACAGACAGACAGACAGTCATTTCGCAAAGCTGTCGGCTCTTTTTTCTTTTTTTTTTCAAAAAAAAATTAGGAAAAGATTATAATAACTTTGCGCTTCTAAACTATCCTTATAAAAATTTGATTTTTGGTTGATGCTAAGAATGAACCGAAAGTTTAACCCGATTGCAACAAATTTTGATAAGCTTAGGAATAAGTATTGACTTTTAGTTCCGATTACGATTTGCATACAATACAACTACTACTAGTGTTTACAAATGATTAATCAAACTAGTATTGTAAGAAATACCATACCTAAAAAATGACTTACATATATGCTAACTAAACATAACCCAACAAATCGAAACAAGCTTTCAACTACTTTTACTTTGCACCCTCGCGCATCCCCCCCCCACTCAGAATAATATCTGTATCAAGAAGCTGGCATCATGTTTGAGACCATTCATGCAGTTTCCTAGACAGCCGAGAAACATTTGCCTTATCAATTTAATGGCCAAGTGGCGTCAAGCGAAAGCCCTGAAAGAAAAACCACGAAGAAAAGCTAAGAAAAATGTTAAGAAATATACTATATATGTATGTATATATTTTACAAATGTCTTAAACAGGCAGCAAAGGGCAAACTGACAATGTCAGATGAAAGCAGAGACACAGTGCACTATATACACAAATATATTTATGTATTGTATGTATGTATGTATGTATGTATGTACATATGTATGTATGTATGTACATACATAAGTTGTACACAAAAGAACCATTAAATAAGCGAACTGGCTCCAGGCCGGCATCCAACTCTAGTTCTACACGCAGTGTCGCCAGAATGCAATAACTGTGTCTGGGCTTGCGGAAATTTAGGCAGAAAAACAAGGCCAAAGATTAAAAACAAAACTATATACGAAAGTCCTTTACTATCATCCCTAAGAAATATACCAAAACCAAATATCATATAAGTATGTTAACAATTTTGTTGTCCTGTTTTCTGCTTTTCTTTTTTTTTCCTTTTTTTTTTTGTAGCGCGAGTTAGTTTATTTTCTAAGCGCACATTTTTATGAGGCCGTCTTGAGGCGCCACAAATCCTACTTCCTTCTTGTTGTAGGCTGCTGCTGCTGCTGCTGTGGCAGCAATTTAGTTCCTTCCTTTCGCTTTCACTTGCAACATTATCAGCTCATTGTTGTTGTTGTTGCTGCCTCTTGTTGTAATTGAATTGCTTTGCTTTTTGACAGCTTTGCTTCGCTTCTCTTTTTCTTTTTCTTTTTTTTTTTTTTAGATTTGTTTTTCGTATTTTTCTTGAACTAATTTGAATGATTTTTAGTGCTTCGCTTGAATGAATTTTTGTTGTTGCTGGTGCTTTTTTTGGCCTGTCATATAAATTTCTAGTTTTATTATCATATTTTGCGCTAAATTTGTTTAGTTGTTGTTTTGCCAAAATTGTAATAATCATAAATTGTTATCTGTATAAATATTATGCATAAAATGTACACAGTTTATAAATTGATCTCAATTGATGAAATGCTGCTGTTGTGTCAGCAAATTTTTTGCATGTGTGAAGTGGACAGTAGTAGTGTTTTTTTTTTTTTGTTTCTTTTTTTTTCTATGAAAATGATGGGATTAAAAAACGCATATAGGCATTTCTAGGTTCGCGAACGTTACATTCGTACGCATTTACATTCAAAATTAAATTTTGTTTGTTGCGGTTCAGTTGCTTTTTAGGTGCACTATTTTTCAATTCAAAAGTCAAATTCCATAGCTTTGACGTTTTCAAAATATTTAAGAAAAACCAGCGATCACGAACGTTACAATATATAGAAGTCTCGTTTGACAGTATCTGGAAATGTGAATAAGGCTGCGAATATGAATGAAATATTAAATAGAAAATAATTTTAAACTATAAAGAAATAATGTAGTTTTCAATATTTATTTATCATTTTGAAATAATTCGGATAGTTTTTTTAAAAAGAAAATTTCCAACTATCGCGAACGTTACATCGCGAACGTTACAAGATTTCCATTGACTTTGCATTATTAACAGTTGAGATAGGATAAATGAATCGCTTGTCATATTTGTTAGTTAGTGCTTGTCGTTATTGAGTGTTTATGAAATAGCCTTCATTTGACAATGTAAATATTAAAGAGAAAACGGTCTAAAAATGATTAAAATAAGGGCAAAGAGTAATTTTGGACGATTGCAGTCGATCTGCTCATGATAGTTATTACACTGGATAGTAAATTGTTGAATTTCATCAATTTGCAACAATTTACATCAATTAAAGCATATTATTCAAAAGTAATAGGTACTAAGAAAGATTTTGAAATTTTCGGCGCTGGTGAACCTTTTTTCCGGAAATGCACATATACAATTTAGCTTTGTGTAGATGTAGTTGTGAAATGATTTAAAGTTTTTAATTTTTAAAATTGTACTTGTTATAATGCGATTGAAGAAGAGGCATTTAAAGTTAGCTTGATTTTATGCGATTGTTTCCATCAATTTATTTGGCAGATCTTAAAACATTCTCTTAACTCTTTAATCGAATAGAAACTGTTTTATATTTGACTTTGTCAACTTTTGCATTCATTTATTAAACTCATTACAAGAAAATAATGACAAATACACATACATATATCATATTACAAAAAATTTGCATAATTCTGGGACAGTCCTGCAGCACATAACATAACCCTAACAACCCCAAGCCACGCTTCAACCACGCACCTCTAAAAAAAAAAGCCGCCACTGGCAAAAGGCAATTGAGGTCATTTACAATGTTTTGAGAGGTAATGAAAATTATAAATGAAAACGCAATTTTGCAATAAAAATCCATTGAGTAGAATAATGAGTCGAGTTGTCGTTCACGTCAGTTCAGTTCAGTTCAGTTTAGTAACCAAGCCTCAAACGCAACAGCTAAGAAATAACATACTATACAATACAAAATTACCAAAAGAAATTATGAAATTACCAAATTACTTAATTGTTTTGTGTGTGGAGTATTTTTTTGTTTTGTTTTGTTTTGTTTTTGTAGCTGGTTTATTGTCATATTAGCTGCACAGCGGGGAGTTCTGTGAAGCGCAAAGACTGAAAAAAGCAACAAGAAATTTCCATTAAAATGCAATAAAGGACACAAATACAAGAAATGAAAACCCAACTACAACAACTATGCCCAAATATAAAAAATGTAATTTATGAGAAAATAATAAAATTAAAAGGCAAAAATTTGTTGCCTTTTGAATTTTGTTTTCTTCTTTTTTTTTCTAGGCTGGGCCCATAGGGCGTATGTGTGTTTGACGATTTCTGGTTATATATTCTGTATGGTCATTAACACACACGCACAACTCACACACACACACACACACACACACACACACACACACACACACACACACACACACACCACACTCAAACACCACACTCACACATCACACTCACACTTAACATACAGCTATGCACTGCTTGACCCCTTTGGCATGCGTTGCGTATACATAATATTATTACCCATACGTCAGGTTGTGCCATGTTAGCCGCAGCTTCGTGCACACTCAAATAAAATAACCTTTACAGAATGTTTGATATATGATTTCGTAATACTAACGATTTTTATGACATGCCTGTGATTTCAGTCAAGGCATATCAGCTAAGTCAGGCAATTGAAGTGCTTTATTTTGACATTTCAACTGGATTATTTTTGAAAAATAAACGAGACGATAAAATCGAAGAAAAGGCAACGCAAATGCCATTTGAAAGCTAAGTGAGAATGCAGAAAAGCATGACCTTGACAGAACATAAATATTCGAGCTTAATACAATAAAAAGTTTTAGACTCTTTGATTTAAGGAGAGGTGTTTAAGCTGACGCTAAGAAGGATCTTCCAAATATTTGAGATTCGTATCAGTACACTCTGAATAATTATAATAGTTTCTTCATGCTCCTCAAAGTATCTAAACTATGCTTAGTCTTTTGAAGATGCAATCTTAAGCGAAAACCAATTGGAATGCTAGCATTCTCAATTCTTATTCAATCTGTAACAAAAAAGACTCACAAAATCCTATGAGATATCATAATTATCCAAAAATTTGATTGAATATTTGATAAACTTTAAATTGCAAAGAACACAAACGTTTCTTTTGTTTTAATTTCATCTTTTTTACTCCCTGTTCCCATTAAAAATGGGAAAAAGGGAGTTATAAAGTACTGCAAATGTGTGTAACAGGCAGAAGGAAGCATTTCCGACTATATAAGCTATATATATTTTTGATCAGCATCAACAGCCGTGCCGATCTAGCCATGTCCGTCTGTCTGTCTGTCTGTCCGTCTGTCCGTCTGTCCGTATGAACACACAGATCTCGGAGACTACAAAAGCTAGAGACACCAAACTTGGCATGTAGGTTGCTGTATACCATACGCAGATCAAGTTTATTTCAAATTTCGGATGCATCCCCCCGCACCCCCGCAAATCGCAAAAGACTCCCACAGCCACAATTTTAAAGATAGAGCTTTAATTTTTGGTACACATGTATGTTTCATCAATGTCTTTCACATGTGTAAATTTCAACACGATCGGATAAATAGCACCAAAGTTATGGAAAAACTTATTTCCACTGTCTCAGCAGGCAGAAACAACAGTTTGATATGCACTGTGCAAGTTGAGTACGCTGCTTGCTTGTGTTGCCGCTGAACTGCTTGAAATGCAAGTTGGGAGCAGGGAGTCTCGTAGTCGGGCACACTCGACTAGAGTATTCTTACTTGTTTTATTTTCATAAAGTAGAGCACTGTCAAGTCGTCTTAAGTACCGCGAAAAAAGTTCTCATCGTGGTTTGATTTATTAACATTTTAGTTTCTACTCACATTTTTCACATACCATACCTATATATATATATATTTTTAACACACTTTTACTTTATGGCCAACCTGCTGAAAATGCAAATTACAATAATTATGTGTGTGGTTATATTATTTGGTTGTGGGTTGCGTGAATAAGAACAAGAGTTGCGTACAACATTAAGTTATGGTTCTAAATGCAATACACACCCTTCTTTGATATATTTAGTATGAACCTTACCTTAGTTCATATTTTGATTAATTACTTAAAATATGGCATCGCAAAAGTCAACAGATTTAATGGAGAATTTGTATGTTTTAATATCTTTGTGGCACAATCTTGTGGTAGCCTGTAACTATAACAACAACAAAAGAACAAGAAACATTTCCGGCTGTTACATGCAAAGACTGAAAAGATAGATAGAGCGAGAGAGCGAGCGAGAGGGAGAACAAATGACCTACCATACAAGATTTTATATTCAGCTAAATTTAACAGAAGCATGGCGCAGTTGAGCAAGAAGTGGATGATGTTGTTGATGAAGAAGTTTAAAAAAAATCAAATTGCTCTTGAAAATGATCTTCGACTTTCATATACCCTCTTTGAAACTTCAGATTATCGTTAAGGCGGACTAATTTTTGTGTATCTGAGCAGAGCATTCAAGAAATATGGTATGCAGTGTGTGTCTTGAAATTTATGGTATCAAATTGTGGACTTCTAGAGTAACGTATCTTAAATTGAATACACAATTGAACTACGTTTGCTATAGGAAATTTCAAATACCCAACTTCTTAACTGCAGAACTTATTTTCCTAGGGACAACTCTAAAGCTCAAATATAATTTGCCTATTAAAGTGTTTAGCCTCAATCTATGAAGCTTTTCGTAGCATTAATGTTTTATTTTAGGCTAAATCCATTTGTTATCCATCCATCTGTACTATATTAATATAATCGATAGTATCGATAACTTTAAATATCAAAACGATAATCGATCATAGCCTCTCTATTAGTTTCATCTTCTAAAGGGTATAAATTGTAGAAGCAGCAAAAGCATTGCCAGATCATTAATTAAAATGTTGCTGGACCAGTTCTTGCGGAGCGCAGGGCAAAGACATTGGTGGGGGGGGGGGGGGGGGGGGGGGCAGCAGTGGCAGAGGCAGGGCCAGGCAGGCAGATAGTTACAACAAGCGCAAAAGCTTCAGCCGCAGCAGCAGCAGCGAAGCAGCATTAATAAAAGATCGCACGCTTTTTTAATCAGCACATAGAACATAGAGAAACACACACACACACGAATACTATATTTATGCATTAGTGTGCGTGGCCCCTAGCATACAAAGTGCGATTGCTTCGCTGCCCCCCCCCCCCCCCCCCCCCCCCCCCCTGCCATAGCACTCCTTATGCTCGCACGCATTCCATGCTTCGCTTTTGCTCTGCGCTTTTTTTATATTTTTTTGTTCGCCTGCCTTTTCGCGCTGACATTCGCTGCGATGAGGTAATCGCCACATGCGTATGTATGCGTGTGTGCGTATGCGTATGTGTATGCGTGTGTGTGTGTACATGTGCGTGAGCGCAAAGCTTTGTCGCTCTCATTGCACGCACTGCCGGGCCCCCGCGAAACGCTCGCCTTCCCTTTCATGTTAACTATACGTACCACATTGCTTCTCCCCATCTATATAGGTTCTACTCGGTCTGCTTGTCCGCTTAGTTGTACCTCCGCTTTGTCCCCTGCCCCGCTAACCATCTTCACCCGTCTGAGCAGCAGTCGTCGCACAGATTATGGCCCTTTGACATCCCATAAATTTCATGTACACGCGGCGCAGCGCCACATTGTTGGAAGATTAACGCAAAATAAGCTACAGCAAGCTACTCAAAGAACCGAAATTAGTTTACCCTAACTACTTTTATTAAATTTCTACTCTTCGATCTTTTGTACATGCTATTTCTGCAGCAGATTGCAGAACAATTTGGATTCATTTGCCTCAAATCCATTAAACTGATTTCAAGTTTTGAACACTCGTTCTTTGAAATTTAAACTTCTTCCTTTTTTGTGTCGTTTCCTTAATCGTCTTTCTGACATTATAGATATATTATATGATATTATAGAACTACATTTATATTTTCTTCTCTTTCTCACGCTTTAGTTACTTCACTTACTTAATTGCTTACTTCTACAAGATCACTTTATCCCAATTTCAACACTTCTTTGTATTGTATTCTTAAACGTTTTACTGCCAACGATTTTTGTATGTACATATTTTCAACCTGTGTTCAATTTCTTTGTATCAATTCCATAACAGACTTATTGTTATAGTTATTACACCCTTTAGTTAGTGTAACAAAATTATAACAATATGTAACTACATATGCTGAAACTTGTTTGCCACTAGAATTTTTATGCATATACATGTATATGTGAACTCGTAATTGTATATGTTCTTATTTTAGTAACAAACTGGACACTGGGCTCGTTTTTGCATTGTGAAAATTGTAATTGTAGCTGAAGCTTAAAGCTAATTGTACATGGACACGACCCATTAAACCTAAAATTGTTGTATAGAAACTATTTTTATTTTAATATTTGATGATCAATTTTAATAATAACCTGATCATGTTTTAAGTAAAACGAGTTCAAATTTTAAGAAATTCAAATTTTATTTTCAAGAAAAAATTATGTTTAAATAAGTAGGTATATATTCAAAAATTAAATATTTCCTTATTGATGCCAATTCAAGCAATATACCAAAACTTAATTAATGAACTCAATTCTTAAAAAAAGTAATTTTTACTCCCTGTTCAGATTAAAAATGGGAAAAAGGGAGTTATAAAGTACTGCAAATGTGTGTAACAGACAGAAGGAGGCATTTGCGACTATATAAACTATATATATTCTTGATCAGAATCAACAGCCGAGACGAACTAGCCATGTCCGTCTGTCTGTCCGTCTGTCCGTATGAACACACAGATCTCGGAGACTACAAGAGCTAGAGACACCAAACTTGGCATGTAGATTCCTGTATACCGTACGCAGATCAAATTTCAAATTTCGAATGCATCCCCCCGCCCCCCCCCCCCCCCCCCGCAAATCGCAAAAGACTCACACAACCACAATTTTAAAGATAAAGCTTTAATTTTTGGTACAAATGTATGTTTAATCAATGTCTTTCGGATGTGTAAATTTCAACACGATCGGATTAATAGCACCAAAGTTATGGAAGAATCTATTTCCCCCGTCTCAGTAGGCAGCAACAACAGTTTGACAAGCAGTTTACGAGTTAAGTGCACTGCTTGCTTGTGTTGCCGCTGAGCTGCTTGAAATGCAAGTTGGGAGCAGGGAGTCTCGTAGTCGGGCACACTCGACTAGAGTATTCTTACTTGTTTATTTTGATTTTGTTTAATTTTATTCCATTTTTCATCAAGTTGAATTTCGTTGAAAGAACTTGTAAATTGCAATATTTGCGATCCAAAGCCAATCGCCATTTTTGCGCATCCAATGGGAAACCAGTTTGGCACATATGCTATTGTTCTCTCACTTGCACATACGCTGCAGTTCTGCGCGATAACCGTAAAGCTTTTAGCAAGAATTGCAATTTATATGCTGCCATCTCGTTCGCGCACGCTTAGCTGCAGTTCTGTGATATAAGCGAAAGCTTTTTGTTTTTTTGCGAGCATTGCAATTATGCTGTCATCTCGCTTGCACGCGCTTGCTTGCAATTCTGTGCGATGATAAGCGAAAAGCTTTTGGTGAGAATTGCAATGAATGTGCTGCCATCTCGCTCAAACTGGAACGATCAGTGCGACATTTGGTGCGGCGAATGCTCAAAGAAAACTAATTAGCTACAAATTGGCAGACATGATAGAAAATTGTTTTTTGTTTGTGTTGCTTCTTCTGCTGTTTTTTTTTGCACATCATGTAATGGAGAAAATGATGGATTAACTCCAGCCGAGAGAGGCCCTGTGCAGACTGAACTACAGCTTCGACCTGATACGCCCTGCGCCCAATACGAAAGATGAGTTCTAATTGTTATTGTTGTTACTTGTTGTTGTTGCTCATTGCTCATTGCTCATTGCGGCAACTTAACCAAAGTCATTAATTTGCAATTAGTTTTTGGAGGCAGCGCGGCACGCGTGGGAAATACAACTTGGAATTTGAATTAAGCATTGGAATTGCCAGGCGATTTGCTTTTTTGAAAAAAGGTTTTCCAAGGGTAACAGCAGCAACAAATGTTTATAATTACACGAACCCAACCCCCCAATTCCTTGCATCACTTTCTGCTAATATTCCGAATTCTCTTTTCTTTTTTGTTATTCCTCCCCTTCCTTACACTCAATTGAATTCTTCCGGTCGCTGCTGCAAGACACAAAACTTTGCTCCATATTTACAATGCATAATAAACAAATGAAAAAGAAAAACAACAATTAAAGTGAGCATCGACTAGAAGATACCCAGCAGAAAGTTTACTAACTGACAACAAAAAACCTACTTTTAACTCTACTACAAATATAACATAGACATTTGTTAAGAAAACTTATCTTCTTTCTACCGAAATACTTATTACAATTTTAAGAGACCCACTTTCATCTCATTTTTTGATAGCAGGGTACACAAAATTGCTGGAAATTTTTGAAAAAGTGAGCTGAAAAGCGTTTGCATGCATCATCTTTCTATCTTTCCTTGCTTTATTGGGGTTACCCTAGCCATTAAAGTGTGCCAGCTCTTTAATTCTCTCCCTTTTTTTTGTTTTTTTGCATAAAATAAATATAAATAAAGCATAGTGAAAACTGCAGACGAAGACGAACAAAAAAAATATATTCGTGGATATTTGTGGTTAGTTTTATGCTGGTTTTGGCTTAATTTAATTTATGTTTAACCTTTTTGAAGGTCTTGTAATGGAATAAGGTACTTAACGTTATGATGTGATTATGCGCTTTATATAGTTTAGGGGTTGAACAGATGAATAAAAATGCTGTCTCATATATATTTTTAATACATAAAAATTTTGAATTTTCTTTAGGATAAGCTTGAAAAATGGGTTTTAGTGCTGACAAAAGCCAGACAAAAGTTTGAGGAATCAACCAACCCAGTTGACTTTTATTTTAGAATTTACTATAATTTTTTTATATTTTAGTCTTTACTAAGTTTCTTAAGTTTTTTTGTATTATTATAAATACTACACAACAATTTCTAAGATTCCACAAACATTTAGTTTCTTTTGAATCACAAATATAGCACACACTTTTTTTTTCTCAACTTGGCTAACCCAACTCCACCTTGTTCAACCCTCCATGCAGCCCACCCACCAATGCCCCTTTGTATAGATTCATAACATGCAGCTTTTTGTTTTTGAGCAATTCTCTCAGCGGGTGCCTTAGATTGCATAATTGCTCGGTGGTTGCACACGAGCTGAAGCAGAGGCAGAGGCAGCGACGTTGACGCAGACGTCGTCGTCGACGTCAGTTTAAATGCTGCGTTTGATGGATTGCATTCTGAGTGTTGCCACACTGTGCGCCAGCAGTTGGGGGTGGCAACTCTCTAACTGAGGCATAAAAAGGCAAAGATCAAAGGCACAACTACAAAAAAAAAAACAAAAAAAAATAATTTACGAAAAAAAATTACGGCGTCAGCAGAAACAGCAGCAGCAGCAACAGCAACAGAAGCAGAAGCAACTGCGCCATCAACCACATTGCAACATACACCAATACATACACACACACGTGCTACACACACACACAGACACACACACAGAGTAGCGGCACACGAGACGCACTCTAAATTATATGCATTGACCTATTTTGACTAACCGAACAAAAAAACGAAATTTACAACAAATTTTTGTGTTCGTTCCAAGTTGGATGAGAATTGCATCGCACAGCAGAATTTGAGAGCTTTCGAATGAGAGAGAGAGAGAGACAGAGAGGGAGAGGGAGCGAATGGGCGGTTGGGTGGGGGCTTAGATCAACGTGCGTCAATTAGATGTAAAGCGCAGCGCAAGCAAAACAATTTTATTTTTTTTGGAGTAGCTGTTGTTGCCCCATCTAAATGACAAATGTGACTTTACAGTGAAACAACATTACAAGCAACCAGAGTGTTGATTCTGCGGATCATTCAGGCAATGAATTGGCAAAATTGAATTAATTCAGTTAGCCAAAGAAAAGAATTTAATTAAAATTTGAATGCATTCATATTATATATGTAAATTATATAACAGATTGAATCATTGTTCTTATTAAGTTGCCAAAGAATTTAAGTTTGGTGAATCATTCAGTATATGATAAAGTATTGAATTGAAATAGAAGTAATTTTTGGGGGAATTAGGAATTTCGGGTATCATTCATTTTCTTTGGATAAAGTATTAATTCTTTGAGAATAAGGTATTTCGAGAATAATTTTTTTTTTTCCAAAATGGAAAAAAAGGCTTTGTGAAATGTTCGTCCGTCCGTCCGTCCGCCTGTCTGTCCGTATGTATGAACGCAGTTTTTCCACAGTTTTGAAGCTAGAGCAACCAAATTTGGTATACATGTTGGTATATACCATAGACCAGATCGGACCACTATAACATATAGCTGTCATGGGTACGATCGGTTGAAAAATAAGTTTTTGCTTGAAAAACTTTTTTGTTTTTCAAGATAACTCAACCAAACCCACTTTACCTAAGCTTCAGAACAGTTTATACATGGTGCTAAAATTTCATCAAAATCGGACGACTATATCTTATAGCTGCCATAGGACAGTCGGTTGAAAAATAAGTTTTTGTATGAAAAACTATTTTGTTTTTTAAAAAAAACTAAACAAAGCTCACTTTACCAAAGTTTAAGGACAGTTTATAAGTATACAAGTAGTCTTTACAAAAATGTAATTTATTAATCGTACAGAAAACAAAGTAAATCGCAGTCGGGAGAGCCCGACTGCAACGTTCTTAATTGTTTTAATTTTGTATTTGAACTTGAAACCAAGTCTGCAAGTATACTGAAAATTATTAGTTATATCAAATCTATTTTATTTATTTTTTTAAACTTAAATATACTTCCAAATTCATCCCATCCATCCCCTCCCTCCAACTCCCTCCGCACCGTTCACCCTTTTGCGACACGCTGCGTCGTATTGTCTGCCTCATTTTGTTGCTGTTGTGGCGATGATATCTCGTATCTTGTATCTCATATCCCACATCTGTTTGCGACTACTGCGTAGCTGCAACAGCAGCGTCGACACTCGGCATATGCGTGCGTGACCTAATTTACTCAAATTTCCCCTTTCCTCCACTACCCCCTTTCCTCTCCTGCTATGCGCTCTGCTCTAGTTCACAATTTGCCCCATTTCAATTGCGGCGCAGAAAAAATATGTGTGAAGTATTTTTGTTGCATGCAGCAGCGAGCGCAATTGTCAAATGGAAACGACTGGTCACACTTAAAAATATTTTTAATTCTGATGACTCTAGCTTATTGCAAATTTAAAATTTAAAATCCTATTTATTATTAAACAAACGTACATGCAATTTAAAAAAATGAATAAAATCTTGAATTATTCCGAAAGTGTGAAAGAATTTCAGTTACACTTTTGCCAAAATTTTGCATATTGCATTTTTTCAGAGCAGGAATAATGCAGTTTGGAGCATTTCAAAAACTTTCAATATCGCAAAGTACTGCCAAAAGTGAAAACAGAAACAGGTCTGCTAAAACATTCTTACAAAACTTTTAGGTCGTTTTTGAATGTTCACAAAAACGTCAACAAATGTTGTTGCAAACTCATTTTTGTTAAAAATTTTTGTTCGATAACTAATTCAAATCAAAGTTAGAAAATTAACTTGTACTAAAGACGAATGTTTAAACTGGACTTTCGTAAATTAAAGTTGACAAATATTAATGAAATACAAATATGATGCAAGTACTTTAAATATAAGTCTCAAAAGCTGCGATTTCTAGAAAACTTTTATAAAAATATAATAAATTATTGATAGTATCGATGATGGGTAGATCAATTGTAAGCTTATCTAGTGGGAATTACTATCAAAACTATATGTACATATATAGGTTATATTAGAGCCTTTGTCAACGCAATCTTAACTTTCCCAGGTTCATTCACCCAAATCGTAATAATCGATTTACGTAGCCAAAGAAAAAGGAAGAAAAAAAGTAAACAAAGCGTCGGTTTTTCATAGCGTTCTGGGACTGGTGCTCGATGCGGCCTGATGAGGGCTGTGGTGGGTTAAGGTTAACCGAGGTAAAAAGGCAATCAATGTCGTCGTCCTAGATGTTCTTTATTTTGTATTTTTATTTTACTACCCCGCATGCTGCCGCGCTGATTGTGCGTAATAGAGCGTTAAACTCTTCCAAGCAACAGCCTTTTTTTTTATGTCTGTTTTTTCTTCTTATTTTGAATGTTTTTTGCTTCCTTCAGTCATTTTTGCTGGCGAGAAATCAGCGCAAGGACGTTGTAGAAATCCAGGCGCACATCTTGGAAATTATTACATTAGCATGAGTGTGCAGAGAGTGGCAGGGGTAGAGCGGTAAGAGGGAGGGGAGGGGGGGGGGGGGGTGGAGTAGCGGGTCTTTGTCTGTCCTAGCGACAATGTAAGGTAAGTAAAAATTATGTGTAAAATGTCCTTGAACCCCTTTTTTTTGTATTCCTCTATTCCCGTTTCTCTTACCGCTTCGCTTCATTTTCTCATTCACTTTGAGGACTAACAGTTTTTGTTTGCCTCTTCTGAAGGATTATTTAGACTGCGTCATTGTTTTGAAATTATGGTAAATTTTGCTTCTTTTTTTTCTTTCTTACTTTCTGCTTGACTCTGTCAACGTCACATATTTTATTTATTTTTTTTTTTTGTTATTGTTATTGTTTTTGTTTTTGGCAGCCTCCTCCCCCCCTCAGCCACCCCGTAGGGCCTGAGCAGCGGGCTTGGCGGCTTTCTTTAAATTGTTTTCCTTATTTGTGCTCCTTTTTGCTCCTTTCTGGCCATTTTTTCTTAGTCAATTTTTTAGCTTTGATGTCAGTCAAAACAATTTTTGCTTCTTGGTTTTTGTGGTCGCTTCTATTTACAATAGCAAAAAAAATAAATTAAAAAAAAAGGAGTCACATGCAAAAGAAATGCGAAATGATTCTTAAAGTGAGAGTTGGTGTGTCATTTAAAGTACACTTGTTGATTCCACATTTCATTTACATACATACATACATACATACATACATACATACATACATACATACATACATACATACATACATACATACATACATACATACATACATACATACATACATACATACATACATACATACATACATACATACATACCAAACTTGGTATACATGTTAGTATATACCATAGACAGACTAAGTGTCAAGATTTCCCCCTCACCCCCATCCCTTCCACAACAAGCCACAAAAGCCTATATCTTCCACAGTTTTACAGCTAGAGTAACCAAATTAAGCACAAGGACTACTTATAACATCCTTGATTGATCTAACTAAACAAAATTTGGAAACGCCCACCCCCGCCCACACAAATAAGCAAAGTCTGTATCTCCAACACGCCTTTAGCCATAACCACCAAATTTTGCAGGTTGAATTCTGTTCCCCTATTAAATAGAGTGGATGAAAATAGTTTTGCCACGCCCACCTGCGCCCGTGCAAATGAGCAAACCACCTGTAAAACTGGACCAACCAAATTTAAATTGATAGCAAAACTTGAAAGATTTGAGCATAAATACAATTGCCACTTCCAATTCTGACTCCGCAAAGAAGTAAAAAAAAGAGTATATCGCAGTCGGGTGTTTCCGACTGCAACGTTCTGACTTGCTTTTTCTATGGCAGAGCTTTTTCTAAAACACATTTCCATATTTTTTTTTCCAACTAGAATTATTTTGAAGTGAGTTCAAATTTTTCTCTTAAACTTGTGTATAGCATAACCGATTTTAAAAAACGATGCACCAAATGAAAGTCAATATATGGGCCTAACAATAAAATAAGTCAAGTTCCAAAAACATAATTATTTAATGTCAAATTTTATAACATTTAAACAAAATTACTTTCTTGTGCTGACAACCCTATGGAGGCAGCCATGTTGCTTTCGAAAATATGAAATTCGAAAATATGAAATCTCTCGAACTCCTGTGGCACCAACGTTTTTTTCAAGAGATTTACAAACAAACCAAAGCCAAAATCTCTAGAGATTTCCGTGACACACCCGATAATAATAGTTTAAAGCTATTTCTTTGTCAGCATATCAAATTAGACATGGGCATCATAGTCAAAGTTTTGAAAACAGTTGCAGCATGCCTGTTCTTAGTACTAAAAGTTCTTCTGAATCAAATCTTATCTTTATTTTGGAACTGATGATGTGCTCAAAAGTATGCTTTAAAATACAAAAATCCTGATATGATTAGGATTATGTCTTTGACATATTGATGTCAGAAAGAACACAACAAATGCTTTCAAGCTTAAGTTGAATACTTTTGACTGTTCTCATTTATATTTTGGAATCCAAATTATTCGCTAAGAATAAAAAGTATTCGAAATTACATAGCTTTAAAAACGAAAAAGGAACACAAAATCGAAAACGAATGAAAATTATGTTTTTTGAAAGCGGATTTGGATGTTTAAATAATGATTTGATTATGAAAATCTATAATTTAAGTTATCTACGCTTAAAGTCTTTCTAGTCATTTTAAGTTTTATTATATCTGAAACGCAAGGACTTAAGTTTCACAGTTTTCAGCTAACTTATAAATAAGACATAACCTCACGCTGAAATTTATTTAAATTTATAAAACCTTAATAAATTATAATATATATATGTAATAAATGTTTAGTTTACTTATCAAATCAGCTAAACATATCAATCAATATCAAAACAGTTCAACTCTGATCTGCTATTACTTCACCTAATTAGCACAATTAGTGCCCTAGACATAGTTCTGCAGACAATATATGTATGTATATATATAATTTCTAACCCAAATGTAAAACAATTTCATTGTCAAGTGTGTGTGTGTTGTTGTTGTTGTTGTCAGTTCCATAACTGGTTCAAACCAATTGACATAAAAACAAGATTTGTGTTAAGGAAAAAGCACAATGGAAGAGACAAAAAGCAGCATAAAACGCAGTCATTGCAAGCGCCAAATTGGGTGTGTGTGTATGTGTATACATACAACATATCTATGTATTATATATGTACAGTAACATACAAATTTAATGTGCGCCAAATGCTACAAAAACAAATGATATCATCTTATCTGAAAACGCAACAAAAATCCGTCGAAGCATTCAGCTGTGCGCTGTTCATGAAAAATAAATAACTGTGTGTGTGTGTGTGAGTGTATACATTTCATGTACAAACAGAAAGCGAAACATTTGGTTTTTGTGCAATTGAAAAGCATTTTTTTTTTGGTGGTCCTCCCCCCTCCCCCAACAACAACAACCACAAAGCAGAGACAAGCGAAAAAATGCAGTATACACACATAACCAACAAAAAGTTTTTAACGGCGCAGGGTCACAAATATACATACATACAAACAGACATACATACATATACATACATAACTCTACATAATTGCCAAATAGTGTATATAACGGGCCTACGCATCAGCAGCAGCAGCGGCGCAGCAGTGACGCAGCAGCAGCAGCCAAAGTGCGAGTACATAACAAATAAATGCTAAAATTTCACAAAAAGCGCACGCACACCAAAGCAAACACACACACACACACACACATATAGACGCACACAAACGCAGACTGCAAAAGTGCGTTCAGTTAATGGGCAGAGTGGGGGCGAGAGAGCGTGTGGGAGTGGGAAAGTGCTACGGAGTATCGGGAGCTGGCGCCAAAATGTGGAGCATATAAGCCGCCCCAATAAAAACCGTACATAGGCCAGCACAGCGACGAAAAATGCTGTAGCTAAGCAAAAAGTGTGTGTGCGTGTGTGTGTCTGTGTTTGTGTTTGTGTGTAGCCAAAAAGTGCGTGCAGCACTGCAAACGCCGGCGCCGCTGTTAACGTCGAACGGTTGTCGGCCATGCCAAAATACGCAATACATACAACGCAGCGCATACATACAACATACAAACAAACATACACACACACAGTCAATACATCGTGCATACACGCATATAATGGCCTGCATTGGTGTGTGCTCAGCAACGCACAAAGCTTTTTCTTATTGGATTTCACGCAAGCAGCATAGGCACTGGCAGCGGCGACAGCAGCAGCCACATAAGCGCCAACTCACACACACACAGGCAAACGCACGCACAATGACAGAGCGAGCCGCGCCAAAAAAAAACATACTAATAATGCTCTCGACGCTGCGCTTGGCTGCGTTGACTGCGCTGCCGCTGCTCCACGTGTTTGTTTGAATTGCGTAAACTTGCTGCGACTGCGACGACGACGACGGCGACGTAGCTTATGCTATCCGCTGCTTGCCGCTCTTCTTGTGTTTTGTTCTCGTTCTCGCTGTTTTTATTGTTGTTGGTGTTGCTGCTGCTGGTGTTATTTGTGTGCAAGCGGCAATAAAATGGCAGCGCCTCGCGTTAGTTTATTTTTGTTGTTTTTGCTTTTCGCGCTCGCTTTGCCGCTCTGAGCGACCATGCGCGCTCTCTCTCTCAACTGGGGAAGTTTTTGCCGAAAAAAGCTCAAGCTCATTCACATTCTCTTGCTTGTTGTTGCCATTGCCACTGCAAAATGAATGCGTATTGTTTGCTTTTTGTTGTTGCTTTTTGCTTTTTTTTTTTGCGTTTGCTTTTGTTATACCAGTGGAAGCGCAGGAGAAACGAGTTTTTGCTCAACAGTGTCAGTTTCAGTTTCGCTCAAAAGAACCGAGTGCTTCTTTGTCTCTCTCTTTGAGCTGTTTTCAGGTTTTTTTTGTTGTTTTCTGCTGGTTAATAATAATCAACTTTTAATTATTAATAAAGGCGCACAATTTTGAGCTTAGTTTTTTTGTTATTGTGAGTTATCTCAAACAATTACAAGTTGATTGTCGACGTGCTTACGAATTTGATAGTTTTTATAAGGGCATTACAGAACACTTGTGGGAATTGCAACATAATGTAAATCACATGTGGCTTGAAGTGGGGGTTGGGGGGATGGAAATGAGTTGAAGGATGTTGCCTTGCATAGAATTGTTGTTTGATTTTAAACAAAGTGCTCTTAATTTGTAGATTTAACAAAGGATTTGTATTCTTATAATCTTGGGAATAACAATTAAGGTAATCTCCTGATGCTTCCTTTAAGCTTTGTTCTTTTTATATGAAAGTTATTGTATTGTTGGGAAATACAAGTAATTGCTAATTTCTTAAGAATAAATAAAATCAATTAGTATAATAAATATAAAATGTTTTGTTTTTTTTTTTAAATGAACAAAAGTATAAAATAAAAACAATCAGTTGTTAAACGACTAATATGCTTTTTTTTGTTCTTCTCATGAACTTCTTTATACGCTTGTAGAAGATATTATAATTTTGTCACGAAATGTGTAACGCATTGAAGGAGACGCCTCAGAAAAAAGAAATTGTATATTCCTGATCAACCCATAGTTGAATTGGTCAGATCGGGGAACTATAACACTTAGCTGCCATAGGAAAGATCGGTTGAAAATAAGTTTCTGTGAGAAAAACTTTTGTGTTTTTCAAAATATCTCAACCAAACTCACTATATCTAAGTTAAAGAACGTTCTACACATGTTGACAAAATTTCATCAAAATCGGACGACAAGGGTATATATGTTCGGAGATAACATTACTTTCTTGTTAGATTTCAAATTGTGAATCCTTGTAGTTAACCCATATACACATACATAACTGTAAGGCGTACACCTGGCCAGCTGATGCAAGCAGAGTTCAGTTACCCCCCCCCCCCCCCTGCACCCCCTACTGTGGAAAAAGCAAGTTTCTATTTTCGAAGCATTTAATTTACCCACGAGCATTTTCCACATGAAGGACTGGCTAGCAAGGACTCGCTCTTGCTCAGATCTGCCCTCTCTCTCTCCTATTAGCTCATGCGACTTAAGCATTTTGCCTGCACAGAGCGCACAGCTCTCTGCAATTGCAGAGAGTGAGTGTGAGTGCGAGTGTGAGCGCAACTCACCCCCAACAAAACAATATGGCGAGAGGTCCTGGCAATGACTCAAGGAAGCGGTGGCGACATCAGTGCATACACACAAAACATGCAAAGTTGCAGCAATGACATCATAACCAAGGTACTTACGATTTATAGAGTATTGCAAAGCATCAAGGCATGTTTAGGCCTAATGTACAGTTAATTCAATTGAGTAGTGTAAGTTAACGTATTCCTGTTTGAGATTGTCACTCAAGGAACGGCAGATTGCAAGGCGTGCATTCCAATTGGATTAAACGCGCAGAGCAGCAAAAAAAATTGCACAGCCGCTGTGCAAGTGGTTGCCAGAGTGTGAGAGAGAGCAAGTGAGTGGTGAGTGTGAGAGCACGCGCTGACAAAGAGAGTCCAGTAAGAGAACTTGCGCTCGCTTGCCAACTCTCTCGCACACCAATGCAAATTCTGCATTTGCAATGTAAAGCCGAAACAACACGCAAACAAAAACAAAAGCACAAACACACACACAGACGCACACACCAAGAGGCACAAATGCAAAATGGGCGCACTCTCACAGCAGTGACAGCGAAGGCGACAGCGACAGCGACTGCGACGCTGCTGTGCCCCCAACTGAAAACTTGTTTTTGTGCTACCAAAGCTAACGAGAGAGCGCTCAGTGCTCTCTCAGTATGTGTGTGTTGTCTTTTTTGTCGCTGCGCTTTGCTGCGTTCGGTTGCGTTTTGCTCTTACTCTCTTGGAGCTGTTGCGCTGCTGCTGCTACTGCTGCTTGCTGTTTGCTGCTGCTGCTGCCTGCTGCTTGCTGCTTGCTGTTTGCTGCTGCTGCTGCTGGTGGTGGCTCTGCTCCTCTGTACGTGTGCGTGTCTGGCCGTGTGTGCGTGCATTTTGTAAGCTTGTGTGCGTCGGCTGCCGCCGCTTGCCTGCTTGATAGGCCATAAACGCAATTTTGAATTTCATGCTCGTCTATTCGGCGCTAGGTTTCGGTGGTGCGCAGCTCGCAGCAGCAGCGTTCGTTGTGTGCATTTCTCGTCTCGTCTCAAACATTTTTTTCCCCACACGGCAACTGCAAAAATACAACAAATAAGCAGAAATACAAAAAAAAATCAAAAAAAAACACAAAATTTCAAAATTAACAACAATTTTTTTTAAAATTACGAACAGCCGCACGAAGAAAAAAATAACAAAAAACCAAAACGGAAATGCATAAATAAATTAAATATACATATTGTATTATTGAAAAAGAATCAAAAAAAAAAAAAAGTTGCAATTGAGTGAAAAAAAGCGCAAAAGTTTTCGAACTAAAACTGTTTTTTTGAGTTCTTAGTTAAGTTTAGTTTATGTTTCAAACAAAAAAAAAACCGCCAAGGCCGGCAAACAAAATACAAAAACAACAACAACGACAACAACAATACACAACCTTTGTGTGTGTGTGTATGCCAGTGTACATGTGTGTGTGTGTGTTAATTTGACAAGTGATTTGAGGGTAAATTCATTGTTTATTGTTATTAATCAATAAACGCATACAAAATGATGCAAAAAAATAAATATCGAAATAAATTATAATCAAAATCAAAATGCAAGCTGAATCAATAATTATTTGGCTGTAAATCAAATATATAAAAACAATTGAAGCAATCTAAATAAAATAATAATATTTTTTTATATTTTTTTGTTGTTTGACAATTTAGTTTTAATATTCAAAATCGAACAAGTAGCATAATAAATACATATATAAAAATGTTTATTTTTTTTTTGTATAAATGATCTAAGAGTTTTTTGTAAATAGTATCTCACAAGTGCATCTTGCAGATACTTTGCAGATACAAACTACTTAAAGCCGTGCAATTAGAATAATAAATAGATATAAATAATAGAATAACAAATGTTTTTTTGATAAATGATCTAATGAGTATCTAAAAAGTATCTTACAAGTGCATTTGTATCTTGCAGATACTTTGCAAGCTGATTCAAATCGTTTTCAACTCTTCAAGTTCGACAAGTCGTTCATCAACTTTCAGTTCCGGGACAATTCATACAAATGCAATTTGTTTATGTATCCGTATCTGTATCTGTATCTGTATCTGTATCTGTATCTGTATCTGTATCTGTATCTGTATCTGTATCTGTATCTGTATCTGTATCTGTATCTGTATCTGTATCTGTATCTGTATCTGTATCTGTATCTGTATCTGTATCTGTATCCGTACTCTCGTATATGAATCCTGATTGTGTGCGTATCTTTTGCTTGCTGTGTTTTGTTTTTTTTCTTGTGATTTTTACATGGCAAATGGGGTTGCTCTGGGTCTCTGATCTGATCTGGTCTGGTCTCTGCTCAGCTCTGCTATAGCTCTGCATGCAACTGAAACTGGAAAACGCAGCAGTTAAGCAAAAAATGAGAAGTTACAAAACTTTTATGCATAACATGAGACCGTCTGCATTTTTAATCAAGCAACAACAATGCCAGTAATAACAACTACAACAACGTCAACAACAACAACAACAACTACAACAACAGCAGCAACAGCAATGCGACTCAAACAATAAACAACCCCTACCCGCTCCGCCCCAAGGCAAAGCCCAAGCAACATTTTTGAGCAATCCAAACTGAATTCAGAATTCAAACCCCTTTTTGTTTGCGCCACGTGTATTTGCACGCGCGCGTGTGTGTGTGTGTGTGTGTATGTATGTATGTGTGTGTGTGTGTGAGTGCAACATGCAAACTGCAGAAGGATTATAGCTGGTTTAACTAAGCGCATTTGTTAAAGATTCACTTATTAACAGTTTAATTGCATTGAATAGTTAATTTGCATACAAATCTTTTAGTTTGAACCCAAAAACAAAAACAATATTGGAAACTTAAACAGCTTTAACAAATATATAAGTTTCATTCAAAGTAGAGCCATGAGTTAACTGAAAATAGTGAAAAAACAAAACATGCTCAACTTGGTACAAACAATTCTTACTAAACTTATAAAACAATTTTTGAAATTTATAAAAAATTCGAAACTTAGTTAGAAAGTAAACTCTCGCTTAGTTATTATGTGAATTGAAATATTACTTATTAAATATGTATTATATATGTATTTTTACATTAAAGTTGGCGCAACATCGATGTGCATACAATCGATAGTTTCGATAGTCAAAATCATCGGCACTATCGATATTTTTCAATAGCGATAGTCGAATGCATCGTTACGATCGATAGATTTCGACAGCGATAGTCGAAAGCATCGTTACGATCGATAGATTTCGACAGCGATGGTCGAAAGCATCTTTACGATCGATAGTTTTCGACAATGATAGTCGAAAGAATCGGTACTATCGATAGTTTTCGGTAGCGATAGTCGAAAAAAACAGTACTATCGATCCTTTTCGATAGCAATAGTCGAAAGAATCGGTACTATCGATAGTTTTCGATAGCGATTTTCAAAAGAATTGATACTATCGGTATTTTTGAATAGTACATAGTTTTCTATAGTTCTAGTGGAAAGCAGAGATACTATGGATGATAATATCGACATATTTATTTATTTCCAAGTAAATATACAGTAGAGTCTCACAAATTTGAACCAAGTTGTTTTTAAGGTAATTCTAATTTATAAACAATTTTTCGCAAAAAAATCTAAAATGGAGCAAAACTTAAAAAAAAAATACAATAAATTTATTTTTATTTATTTATTTAATTTAATAAAAAATCTTAAATGAAAAGTTTGATGTTTTTTAATGTAACGTTTTACAAACTTCAATTTTTATTTCTACAAAATTTTGAGTTTCAGCGAATTCAAATTTCTAAGCTTCTACTTTATGTATACAAAAAACATTTTACAATAAGAGTAAATATCGTAATTCGATCACGCAGCATAAAACCAAATCAGAAATAGTTAACTAAACCCAAAAAGTTATAACAAGATGAACATTTATCGTGATTATTGCGATATACATATTTCAATAAAAAAATGTAATTAATATTGCATAATAATAATATATAATAATTGCTGATAATTGATTTGAACAGCATGTTTCCATGCACAATTGACATTTAACTAACTTCAAATCGAAATATTTGCAACAAAAAAATCGATAAGCTTTCGATATACTACATCGAAATGCTGCCATATTTAGTTTAGGCAACGTATAACGAAAAAAAAAACAACTGGAAACGAATTAACTCTATGTTCCAGTTCAAAAATGTTTCAAAATGTTTTTTAATTCGAATCTCGCTTCATATATGTATTTGTATGTACAAATGTATGTATGCATGCGATAAGGAATGACAATTTTCTGATGCTACGCACATGTTTAAGTGCTAAGCATCTTTTTTTTTTTTTTGAAAACTACAAGATTAGAATGAAAACATTGGCCAGAGTCGAAAAAAAATCGGGAAAAAAAACTGAATTGAATTGAATTCAGGGTTTTGAGATTAACAAAGCGCGAAACAATTTTATGAATTGATAAGCAGAATATTTGTTTGACATTATTTTGCTTATGAATGAAATGTTGTTTTTGGAAATCTGAATAAGTATTTTGTTTTTTTTTTTTTTTTTGACGCAGCAGACTAAACGAATAATTTCATAAGTAGAACATAAGTAAAATTCAAAAATCCAAAAGATAACACGCAATAAAGTTTCGAATATTCGGTTTCAGAAAACACTTTTGGTTTTTGGCTTAGCTTGTAGCATTTTGAATAAAAACAACAAAATCAAATAACATATTTCCCATTGGGTTTTTCTTTTTTTTTGTATTTTCAGGCCCGCAAATGTCACTGTGAAAATGTCTCAACAAACTAATCATGACAACAAGCGAGTGCAAAATCGCCGCATGCAACAAAATGGAAATGGAAAAGTCTTTTTTGAACATTTAATTAAATAAATTATTGTTTTATTTATAAAACAAAAGCAACAACTACAACAAAAACAAAACAAAAATGAACTGAACAAATTTTGTAAATGCTAAAGCAACGCAAAAATTCATATTGGCAAAAATCATTTTGGGCTAAAATTTAAGAACAAAAACCACGACAAATTAAACAAAAAAAAAAAAACAGAGAAACTATTTTGGCAAGCTGCGTGCCCAAAAAAAAAAGAAAACTAAAAGAAAATTATTTGGCTAATTGAAAAACAAATTGCAAGCAACCTACACACATAAAAAATAAAAAATATTCAAAGAAAATTAACTAACAACAACAAAATCAAATCAATTAAATGTAACATTTAATAAAAAACTTAAAACAACAACAACAAAAGCAACAAAAAACCGCTAAGTAAAAAAAGGGCGAAAATCAGCAAAAATTTAAGCTAACTAAATTGGAAAACTCTTCAAAATTATTGGTTCGGACAAAACGCAATACTAAACACAGCAACACAACAACAACAGCAACAACAATAAGCAGCCATAACAACAACAACTATAATAACAACAACAACTACAACAACAACAAGAAGAAGCAGCAGCAAAACGTGTGTGTTAGTTTGCAACAAAAATTTCGTTTCGATAAAAATATAAAAAACAAATTTATAGAAAAACAACAAAAAAACTTAATTAAAGTACATCTATGTATCAAAATATTATATGCTTTAAATTCTATAAGCAAAAGTATTTGGTAAACAATTTTTTGATAGCAACTGAACTGTAAAAACAAATCAGTATAGAAATTATTAAAAAAAACAAATAACAATAATTAAGTAACTTTTTTTGGCATAAGTGAAAAGTGTGAAAAAAAAAGCAAACAAATTCAATTTATAAAAAACAAAAACAAAACGATAATTTGTAAACATTTTTACAATTTAAAAATTAAGGACCCTTTTTGGATTAACGCGAAAATTTGCAATTGAATTTTAAGGTGAGTTTTGCAACAAACATTTTTTTTTTTAATTTTTAAATAAATTCGAAAGTTCTGAAACTTCAAAAATATTATATGGGTAGCAGTACTTTGTTTTTAAAAAACTTTATTTTGAAATTCTATGCTTCGACCACTTTAATCTATATAGAATATATAATCTATATAGTTACAATCAATTAACTTACATATATATTTTGAAATATGAAATTCATAATTTTTCGATTCCACTCAAAACATTAGCTTCTTCTTTAAATTCCGACAACATTTCATTCCGAATCGTTTCTGACGTTGTGTTTTTGTTTTCGAATGCAAATTCTCAGTTCAATGTCTCAAAATTAAAACAGTTTTTAAAACAAATATCCATCAATATTCGCACTTTTGAAAAGCTGATTATTCCAAATTATTATACCAAATGTTTTCATTGGGTTCGGAAATGGAACAGGCCTGATCAGCTGTTTTCAATTCCGAAAATCGGTAGATTATTTGATTTCAAAATTTTTACTTTTAAGACATTAAGCTGAGTATTATTCGAACTTAACTTTGAGCAAAGGAACAATTGAACATTCAAAAAGAAGTGTTCTATTCTTGTCAGTTTCTTTATTTGATAGATCAGTTTATTATATCAGCTATATAAACAATCAATACTATCGAAAATACAATTTTCGAATACTTTGTTCAACCTAATCCAAACAAGTAAGAATGCTCTAGTCGAGTGTGCCCAACTACGAGACTCCCTGCTCGCAACTTGCATTTCAAGCAGTTCAGCGGCAACACAATTCGAAACACAATTCGAAATTTGAAATAAACTTGATCTACGTATGGTATACAGGAACCTGCATGCCAAGTTTCGTGTCTCTAGCTCTTATAGTCTCTGAGATTGTCGCGTTCATACAGACGGACAGACAGGCGGACATGGCTAGTTCGTCTCGGCTGTTGATCCTGATCAAGAATATATATAGTTTATACAGTCGGAAATGCCTCCTTCTGCCAGTTACACACATTTGCAGTACTTTATAACTCACTTTTTCCCATTTTTAATGGGAACAGGTAGTGAAAATGTCTTCTCAATACAATTTTTGAACACTTTGTTCAACCTAACCTAAAAAAAAAGTCTTTTCAATATTTTTATGCTACTTACGCAGCACATTTTCACTAAACAGCATTACCAAAACCCCTGCGCCCAAAACTCTTTTACACTAAAAGCTTGACACACACACACAGTTACAATAAAGTACATTACCTTTTTTTCTACTTTTCGAAAGTTTTTTTTTTTGTATTCAGCTTTTTTTTTGTTACTTGTTGCGTTGCGTCTGCAAACATTTGCAAACATTGTAATTATAATTATAATTACAATTACAATTACAATTACAATTACAATTACAATTACAATTACAATTACAATTACAATTACAATTACAATTACAATTACAATTACAATTACAATTACAATTACAATTACAATTACAATTACAATTACAATTACAATTACAATTACAATTACAATTACAATTACAATTACAATTACAATTACAATTACAATTACAATTACAATTACAATTACAATTACAATTACAATTACAATTACAATTACAATTACAATTACAATTACAATTACAATTACAATTACAATTACAATTACAATTACAATTACAATTACAATTACAATTACAATTACAATTACAATTACAATTACAATTACAATAACATATAATAATTATAATTTATGCAAAATAAAATATACAATGAAAAAGAGAGTTGTACGCACTTTTGCTTTATGATTTATGAGCGTCAACGTTGCATATTAATAACAATAAGGCGTCAAGTAAAGAAAAGCAAAAGTTGCTTACAACAAACACACACACACACACACACACACACACACACACACACACACACACACACACACACACACACACACACACACACACACACACACACACACACACACACACACACACACACACACACACACACACACACACACACACACACACGCTTTTTTTCCTATTTGCATAAACTAAACTTTTCTTATGTTGCTTTTGCGCCGCAGTCGCCGTTGCCGTTGCCGTCGCCGTCGTCATCACTGACACGCAACCTCCTCGCGGCATTGACGTCGCGCCGCTGCCAGCGTTGCTGCCACTTTGACCTACTTTAAGCGCAGCGCGTTCCAAATTTTGTGCGTTGTTTGTACTTTTGTCTTTTGTGCCGCTCGCACGATCTGTCGCTCTCTCTCCATCTCTCTCTCTCTCTCTCTCTCTGTCTGTCTTTGTCTGTTGCTGTTTTTACTTCGTGCGTGCGCTTAAGTGTAGTTCTTGTTGTTGTTTTTGCTGTTTGTCTTCCGCATTTAATTAAATGCAACAACAATTTGGTAATTTTCAACTTTTGTTTTACGTTTGATTCTTTTTACGGTTTGCGTGTTTCATTTGTCGTTGTTTTTGTTGTTTCTCTTATATTGCATTTTCACTTGTCGGAAGTGCGTTTTGGGTTTGGTCTCTCACCCTCCACTCTCATGCGCTCTCTCTCTCCCTCAACTCACACTTGCATTTGCACAATCGTTCAGTTTCCTAGAATAAACAGCACTACAGAAAGCTCCCCCACTCCCTCTCTTTCTTTCACACGTTGCTATGCGTCGCAGACTGCGCGGCTTTTGAATTGACGCAACGTTGTCGTTGTGGCGTCGTCATCCGCAGTTGCGCAAAGTGCGTCGCAGTCACTGCGCCTAGACAGTTGAGTGTCTCACCCCAACCCCTTCCACTTATTAGAGCTGCTTCGTGCTCTGCTTTTTCTTGCTCTTCCTCTGCCCTCTGCTTCTTCTACTCATAATTGTGGCATTTTATGACCTGCCACTGCAGTTGCATTGAATTTTAATGCGACGGGACTACCAAGAAATGCGATCTAACAACAACAAGAAACGCAGCTTAGCCGCTGCTCAGTTGTTCAGTTCTTGTGTATTATTATTATTATTACAGTTGTTTTGACAAAGGCTGACTATGACAACAGCGCAAGCAAATTGCTCTCTTTGAGACGCTGATGCTTGAGCAGCCCAATTGAGTCATAATTGCCTCGCTCTGCATGCACTCAAAAGCTTGTTCTTCTTTTTATTGCTATTGTAATGGGAGACTTTTGGGTGAGATTAATGTGTTTAATGCGCAGCATTCATATCTTTGACAGTTCTTTTAAAGTGCCTCATAAATTTGGCATTCGAAGCAATGTAAACAATTATTAAAGAATTATGAGATTGCTGAGTAGAATGTGTAGAATTACTCTTATAAGTATATTTTTATAAAATAACTACCATAACATTAGTTTTTTTATTTTTTATTTATGACTTTATTACAATATCAGTTAACAATTTTAAGCAATATTTGATTCAATTTGGGCATTTTAATGCATAATTAATCGATTGAAATCGATAATGCTGACCATTTACATCCCTAAAACAATTAAATGTGCATACTTGTAGACTCTTCTAACATCAAAAGTCACTCAAAATGGCGGCCAAACACATTGCAGATTATCGAAATATAGCCAACGCATAAGCCCAAAGCTCAGTAAATTGACGACGCCCATGAAATGCGTTTTCTATTTGTGCAAACTATTGCGACGCCTATGACAAACTCACAGCATATGCATACATACAACCACATACCCACACACACACACACACACTGTGTAGAGGTCGCTTTTACTACTCTACGCAACTCTTCTCTACTCTACACTGCATGCAAAAGTTTTTGCCCAGCCATTTGGCAATGCGTTAGAGCAAGTGGGAGTGCGAAATGAGTGTGAGTGAGTGCGTTAGTTTCGAATGTATATGTGTATGCGTGTGCTTCTGCGAAGTGGAGCAAAAGGCAACTGGCAAATGGCAATTAGCAGCTGGGGAATACAAAAAAAAAAAAAAAAATAGCTACATACAATACGGAATAGTTTGGCAAAGCATTGCACATAGGCAACGGCCATATCTACGAAAACAATGTGTACACACTGCATATATACATATTTACTACACCACTGCACACTGACACACGCTGTTTGCAGATAGCAGCCATCATATACATATACATATGTATGTATATGTATGTGTTGGGCCTATAGGCATATGGCCAGCAACATATATTTAAGTGCAAACAACAACAAGTTAAACAAATACAATGAGTGACACTGACAGGTTTTCACTGTACTAGTTGAATAATATTTGAAAGAAATATTTATTTTATTTCATATATGTACATATATTTTTTTCTCTTCGTTTTTATTTTTTTTTTTTGTGTATTTTTGTAACGGATTTTATCTTGCGTTTTTTGCAAGTTTTTTTTTTCTTTTTGATAAGCTTAATTAGCGTTGATTTCGCATTTTAATGGCCTGTTAGCCAGCACATGCAGGTTTCATTTAAAAAAGTAATGCAATACTAATCCTAAACTTGATGCGTGTCTCGTTTTTTTAAATATTTTTATTGTCAATATGTCAATAAAATTACGTTTAAATTAGTGTGTTATATGGGGTGTTAGTTTGAGAAGAGCTCAAAACATGCAAATGAATTTTGCATAAAGAATTTCAAAACTTAGTGTAAAAAGTGTAAGAGCGAGCGCGAAACAGAGCTGAAAAAAGAAAAACTATGAAAAATATCAAACAATTTCAGCAGAATTTAGACCATACAAATAATAATCCAGAAATGTGTCAATTTAAAGCAGTTATTGTCAGTTATTGTAAACTGATAATAAATATGTATGTAGTATACTCAAAACTCATAAACATATCAAATTCAGATGGGCGCAACAAAATACAATTAACAATAAAATAAAAAAAGAGACCAGACATAGGTATATGTATAACAATTATAGGAAACTATGTACAAAAATACATCATTATATACATTTGTACCATGTATATAAGAATGTGTGCAACACACACTGGTCAGCCCATGTACACATACATACATATATGCTATACGCACATGTATGTAAATACACACATTCATGTATGTGTGGCCCACTGTGCAAAACATTTACACATTTTTTCGCTTATATTTTTTTGTTGGTTTCGTTTATTTGTAGATTGTGTCAGAGTCGCATCTAAATTATTGCGGCCTACAATTAAATTGGCCGAAAGTGTGTGCAGGGGGGAGGGGGTGGGGGGGGGGGGTCTTTAGGCAGAGGCCGCTTCGCTCTATCGCCAACGCCTGCACGGCAACGAAAACTAAAAAAAAACACACACACAAAAACAATAACAGCAGCGATAGAAAAAAACCTTGAGCTCGCACAACATAATTAAAAATGTGCGTAGACACACACACACACACATACACACGCACAGACATACACGCACTCGCGCAACTTTTGCAGCAAAGCTTTTCCTGCTTTATAAATGACATTCACGCGCAACAAAAACACATACGAACGCAGCAACAACAACAGTTATAACTAAAGAAAAAAGCTCAACTGCAAATACAATAATGCGTGCCCAACAACAACAACAACAACATCAAACTAGCCAAGGAAATCTAAAAATGGCTGTGCCAAAAAAAAGCAACAACAATAATCAGATTCCATAGGCCTACATATCTCTCTCTCTCTCTCTCTCTCTTTCTCTCTTTCTCTCTTTCTCTCTTTCTCTCTTCAACAAATGCAAAAGCTGGCCACGTAGTGAGCACTCTCTTTTAATAGCTGCCTACCGCTCTTGCGCTAACGCACTATGCGCTAGAGCTTTTTTGGGCACGCACAATGCGAAAGCTTTTGCAATCAGATCGAGATCGCCATGCGGTTGCACACGCACAGGCGTAGATGAGGCGTACATCTGTTCTCTTCTCGATGTACGCACTGTGTAGATATGTCAATATATGTACAATATGCACATACATGGGTCAAGACTTTGTGGGGAAAGTTGGACAAAAGACATTAAATAGCGTTATAGAAATAGGCATCGAAATATAACAGGTATTTTGTATCATCAGCTGTACTGAATCTACTTATTAAGTGATTTATATAGAATAAAATACCATTTTTGAACGAATTTTATTGTTGAATTTATTCAAAATAAAACTTAAAAAATCACAATATTTAAGCCGAAAATTGCGTTGCAAGTTTTGAAGTCTCCTGTCCAATAATTCCTAATCCCAGATTAGCTGTTTTTTGTGCAATTGTATCACTTCCGTTCGGTTAGCTAACGAATGAAATTGTATTAGTTTATTTTACTTTAGAAATATAATACCCAATAACAGTAAATCAGAACAGACCTAATCTTACACTAACATGCATTGGTAGGTACTACATATGTACATACATACATATGTATGTGGGCACTTTATAACAAAGAAAAATTAACCATAACTTGAGGTCATGTCCATGACGCATAACATAATATTTAAGCTGAGTTCTAAAAACAGTCAAATAAATATTATACGAATAGTTATGGTTTAAAAGAAAAGTAGCCATATTGAACTATTCAGTTGTATGTATGTATATATAACAATCGTAACTCTCAAAAAGAATCACAAGCATAAAACAAAAATCTGTTCAAACGGAAGAAAAATGTTTATTTAATTGTAAGAACCCTTTTTCATTTTCCCCCAATTTGTTTTTAATAACACCTAATTAAGTCAAGTATAATATACAACGTATGTTAAACACACACACACACACACACACACACACACACACACACACACACACACACACACACACACACACACACACACACACACACATAAAAACAAACACACTCCAAAATTGACTTCTTCCAGTTGTGCTTCTTCTTCTTAATTGCCCCAATCTTGTAGCGCCGGCGTCACAGCACTTCAAGACATTCTGTGTGTGTCACATGAGTCTCATTATATACATATACATATACATATACATATACATATACATATACATATACATATACATATACATATACATATACATATACATATACATATACATATACATATACATATACATATACATATACATATACATATACATATACATATACATATACATATACATATACATATACATATACATATACATATACATATACATATACATATACATATACATATACATATACATATACATATACATATACATATACATATACATATACATATACATATACATATACATATACATATACATATACATATACATATACATATACATATACATATACATATACATATACATATACATATACATATACATATACATATACATATACATATACATATACATATACATATACATATACATATACATATACATATACATATACATATACATATACATATACATATACATATACATATACATATACATATACATATACATATACATATACATATACATATACATATACATATACATATACATATACATATACATATACATATACATATACATATACATATACATATACATATACATATACATATACATATACATATACATATACATATACATATACATATACATATACATATACATATACATATACATATACATATACATATACATATACATATACATATACATATACATATACATATACATATACATATACATATACATATACATATACATATACATATACATATACATATACATATACATATACATATACATATACATATACATATACATATACATATACATATACATATACATATACATATACATATACATATACATATACATATACATATACATATACATATACATATACATATACAAATACATATATTTTTATTTTTGAACATTTTTGTGTTTTTTTTATTTTGTTTTTTGGGTTTTATTCCGTTTGATTTTTGACTACGCCTCCCTTTCCTATACTACCTCTTCCATTCTCTCTCTCTCCTTCTAATAACCCTTGGGAGTTTTGGAGCCGAAGCCAAGTCAAGCAAAGACGTTTGGAGTGCACTCGTCGCAGTTATGCGAACTGAGAAGTGGAAACAAAAAGCACAAAGAAATTGTTAAGGAAATTAAAAAGCATAAAAACAACAGCAACAGCTTCCGTTAAAACAAAAAGCCAAGAACAACACACAAAGGGAGAGCAAGAGAGAGAGAGAGAGGGAAAGAGACATAAAGTGAGAATAAGAGGGCTAGCAAATATCAAAAAGGGGTTCCGAAACAAAAAACAAAAAAACACACGCACGCAAATCACATATGCAGCATTTACCGTTAGTCCGGGTGTTTTGGGGGGGGGCGGGAGAAGGTTGAGAGCAGTGGCTTGGATTGGGGTATTCTTTTGGTTAATTGCTGGTTTGCTTACGCGAAGTGTATTCAAAGTGTGTGTGTGTGTGTGTGTGTGTGTGTGTGTGTGTGTGTGTGTGTGTGTGTGTTGCAGGAGTCGTAATAAGTATAACCCCCATACTTGTCTTTCTGATAGGAAACAAGTAATTTGATAGCAACTGTTGATGTGAAACCAATTGGAATTAAAATCTATACAAAGTTGAGTATCTTATGGGTAATCTAGCTAAAGTTAAACAGAAAAACATTAGATAGATGCATTTCTTAATAGATAACCGAAAAATAGGTGCAGATTTTTCCAAAAAAGTATCTTTCGAACATTAAATGTATACCTAGTATCTTAGCTTCCAAAAGATGTATCTGAAAAGAAAACTATTTGAAATAATAATAAATATATAGTTAAGCATCTTGTAAAACAAATCTTTTAATACCCTAGTTAAAGAATTGCAAAATTTTTAACTCCCTATTCCCATTCAATATGGGAAAAAGGGAGCTATAAAGTACTGTAAATGTATATAACAGGCAAAAGGAGACATTTCCGACTATATAAACTAAATATATTCTTGATCAGCATCAACAGCCGGGTTAATATAGCCATGTCCATCTGTCTGTCTGTCCGTCTCGGAGACTATAAAAGCTAGAGACACCAAACTTGGCATGCAGGTTCTTGTATACCACACGCAGATCAAGTTTCGGGTATACCCCCCTGCACCCCCGCAAATCGAAAAAAAAATCCCACAGCCATAATTATACAGATGTAGCTTTGATTTTTGGTACACATGTATGTTTAATCAATGTCTTTCGGATGCGTAAATTTCATTACGATCGGATAAATAGCACCAAAGTTATGGAAGAATTAATTTCCCCTGTCTCCGCAGGCAGAAAAAACAGTTTGACATGCACTGGGCAAGTTAAGTACGCTGATTGTTTGTGTTGCCGCTGAACTGCTTGAAATGCAAGTTGGGAGCAGGGAGTCTCGTAGTCGGGCACACTCGACTAGAGCATACTTACTTGTCTTTTGTTCATTTTCTATTTTCTCATCCTTTTTATTGCCTGCAAAATGAACTATTTTACTGCGAAGCACTGCGGACTATACGGTTCTTGTTTTTTGAATGCTTTGAACTCCTACTACTAATGTTATACAATTGTTCTGCAGCTATACTTAGATCATATCATAGTATTATTTCCAGTTTTTATTCACTTTTTTTCGCCGCAATTTTCGCTGACTTCATTTTGCTGCCCTTTGCACTTTCTATGGTATTGTTTTCTTTTTTAAAAAAAAAGGAAGCAAATAAAAGAAAAACCCGATATGTGTTTTTTCTTCTTTTAATTTTTTTTTTGCTGCGCCTCTAATGAACACTTAAAAGTGCCTCCACTGCGTTACCCCAGCTCCCCCCCCCCTCCCCCGTCGTTAACCTCATGTTTTTGTGCACTTGCAACAACGTCAAAGCTTCGGTTGCCCTGACTGCATTTGGTAATTAGAGTGGGTTACTAGATGGCCAGCACAGACTGCCTTTGCGCCCCCTTCCCCCCTGTCTATCAGCCGGTCAGCCATGTGTGCAGTTAACGCTTGCCCCACCTTCCTTGCCGCTCAACCCGTTAACTGCCACTGGCCTTGCCCCTGTCTCTGACGCGTTGCGACGTTGAGTGCACTTCAAAGTAGCAATTCAATTTCATGGTTACCAAGATTGTTTTTTGTTTGCTTTTTGTCTTTTTTTTTGAGCTGGTGTTTTTTTTTTTTGGTGTAAATCACGGCCATAAAATGCACGTAAGTTCTTCTTTAGCCATTTTATGGGATCATTCACACTCACAGGGTCAACTTGAAAACTGCATTCTAATAAGATCAGCTGCAAATTCAACTTCTATATATGTATATTGTATATATATATATATATATATATATATATATATATTCCTTCATTTCTCTTATCGCTGATCATCGCAGTGTAAATGAAAACACCTAGCCAAACAATAGATAAACACTGTGGAAAGCCACCCACGCATAACGCATGCCACACGGGGCATGAGAAAATGCATAAATTATGCCAGACAAACTGCAAAGACAGAGACTACCCGATTTCGTAAGACCCCCACAAATATTATACGTATTAAGCCACAAAAAAAAGAGAAAAAGAAAAGCAAACAAAACAAAATGCATTGCTTCATGTACTTCGCTGCTGCTTCTTCTTGCCACGACAAAAAGTGTGACTTACAAACCAAAATTAGGCAACGATGCGTAGCAAAGCAGTCACGTTGTTGTTAACTTGGCTTTGACTTTTGAGTCAACAGAGCGCAAAGTGGCCCAAACTCCATATACTGCAAGTTGGATGGGGAGGGGGGCAAGATGCGTTAGCTGCACTCGCAACTCTCTGTCCCTGTCTTTGATTTGAATTCAGTTTCGGACTCTTCTTTTTTTTGTTGTATTTTTGTTTTTGGCTGGTTGCTTTTTGGGCCTAGACTAATGTTGCAATGGTCTGTAAGTTCTAGTCTTGGAGGCTTTTATAATAAGTCAGTGCTCGATTTGATTTGAAAAGCTGACACTAAATTCAAATTCAAGTTACTTGGTTTAGTTTAGCTCAAGTTTGAATTGCTTAGAATCGGTTTACTGTGAAATCTTATACAAGATTTGCTAGCAAATTAAAGTTCTGTTAAATCCTTGATTTGGTTCTATAAATAGTTTCTATGTTATTTTGTGGTTTTCTTTAAAAATTCCAAATTTCACTTGCAAACCAATTCCACACAGATTATTAAGATAATTGAAGGTTTCATTGAATTGAACTAAAAATCTAATGAGCTTTAAAAATTGAACCATTTTTATAACCTTGCAGAGGGTATTATAATTTTGTCACAAAATGTGAAACGCACTGAAGGAAACGTCTCAAAAAAACAAACTTTATGTTCGTGATCAGCATCAACAGCCGAGTCATGTCCGCCATGTCCGTCTGTCTGTCTGTTTATATGCGTTTTTCAAGACTTTGTTCTAGAGCTATCTTGATGAAACTTAGCACAGATGCTTCTTCTTATTGCAGGTAGTACCTATAGTTGCATTATCAAGATCGGACCACTATAACATATAGCTGCCATAGGAACGATCGGTTGAAAAATTAGTTTTTGCATGAAAAACTTTTTTGTTTTTCACGATAACTCAACCAAACTCACTTTACCTATGTTTAAGGACATTTTATACATTTTGACAACATTTCATCGAAATCTGACTTCTATATCTTATAGCTGCCATGGGAGCAATCGGTTGAAAATAAGTTTCTGTATAAAAATCTTTTGAGTTTTTCAAAATATCTCGGCCAAACTCTTTATATCTAAGTCAAAGCACGTTCTACACATGTTGACCAAATTTTATCAAAATCGGATCACTATAACTTATAGCTGCCATAGGAACAATCAGTTGAAAAATAAGTTTTATGCAAATCTTTTCTGCAAGGGCACGCCGCAGATACCATTTCTTTCTTGTTTATCTTTCATTAGAAAAATGTGATCTATCACAGTAAAAAGGAATTTTAGGAATAACAAACATGTGCTACTTTGAGAAACAGATAATTATCATCTAATTCTTAATTAATTTGCTTTTTAATGATATTTTAATTTCTGAATTATACAAGCATGTTGCAGTTTCCACTTTCGTTAATTTATCACAAAAGTGATATGCACATAAATGTTAAATTTTCACTTTTGGTAAGTTTGAATTAACTTGTCATTGAAATAGGATACAATTAACTAGATTAACAGCAATATGAATATTTCGAAGCAAACCGAAACAAAGCTGATATATATTTAGAAGAATAACAAACGTTAGAATAAACAAGTAAGAACGTTGCAGTCGGATGCACCCGACTGCGATATACTCTTTTTTTCGCCTCTTTGTGGAGTCAGAAGTGGGCGTGGCAATTGTATTTTTGTTCAAATCTTTCAAGTTTTGCCATCAATTTAAATTTGGTTGGGCCTGTTCTACAGGCTTAGGAGAAACAAACATTGACGGATTGCAATGGCGGGGGTGGGCGTGGCAAATTTTTTTTATCCAATCCATTTAATAGGGCAACAGAATTCAGCCTGCAAAATTTGGTGATTCTAGCTAAAGGGGTGTGGGAGATACAGACTTTGCTCATTTGTGGGGCGGGGGTGGGCGTGGCCAAATTTTTTTTTACCAGATCGATCAAGGAAGTGAGTAGCCCTTGTGCAAAATTTGGATACTCTAGCTCTAAAACTGTGGAAGATATAGTTTTTTGCGGTTTGTGGGGGAAGGGGTGGGGGTGGGGGGGAGATCTTGACACTTTGTCTGCCTATGGTATATACCAACATGTATACCAAGTTTGGTTGCTCTAGCTTCAAAACTGTGGAAAACACCTGCGTTCATACAGACGGACAGACAGACGGACGGACGGACGGACATTTCACAAACCCAATATACTCTTTTTATTTTTTTTTTCAAAAAGAGTATAAAAAAAAAACCGTAAAAATCTGAAATAAATCAACTTGACGATTCAAAAAGTGTTATGAAATGTTAAAAAATATCCCAGCTACTTAATTATGAAGACTACAGTTTCTGCACATTATTGTGCCAATTTCATTTATATTTGTTTAAGTAGCTGCCAATTAAAAATATATACCTTTATAGAACCAAAATTAATTTATACAATTTCCATTTCTCTGCGCTCTTGTTATTTTTCCAGGTAAGCAGTCGCTTTTATGCCAAACTAATTAGGCCGTCTAACTAAGCAAGTAAGTTGTTGTTTTAAGCCATTTTCTTTTTCTTGTTTTGTTTTCAATTTTTTTGTTGCTGTTGCTTCTTGTTTCTGCTATTTAATTTTAGCGTGGCGCCTGCCTTAGGCCATAAAGGCATATTCCATTTTCCCAAGCTCGGCCCGATTTCTGGCCATAAATTTTGCAATTAACGGCAAATGTCACTTTGTCTGCCCGCCAGCGGCGACTGCAGACTGCAGTGGACCTGTTAGAAACACCCAACATCCCGAAACCCACATCTTAACCCTTTTTGACTAGACCCCACAGCACTGAATGCTTTTAGCCCGGCCAAGCGAAGCGTGGCCAAAACCCAAAGCCAACCTCCCAGTTGCTGTATATGTTATATGCCCACCCACTTACGGTCTGCTTCGTCCTGCAATTGCATTAAAAAGCATAAATTTACTTTAGCATTGGACGTTATAAAATCCATTTATGCACTTCACTTGCTATTTTTTTCTATTTTTTTTGCTTTTTTTCTTTGCCCGGACTCGGCCAGGACTTGCTGTGTGCTGTTTTTGGTCCTGAACTGTGTACTGTGTGTGTGGACTGAGTCGCAGTTTGTGTCCCATGTTGCATGCTGGTCAGACATTGTCCATTCGCTCGCACTGCCCTGGCCTGCAATCTACAATAATTTCTGATTTCTTTAGTGTCCCTTTTATTTTGTTTTTGCTTTTTTTTTGTTTTGTTTTGTATTTTTGTTTCGTTTTCGTTGTACAAAAATGCCAATTTCTGCAGCTGGCAAAAAAAAAAAACAACAAACGGTCTATGCAATTTTTACCAAAAATAAAGCAAAAAAAAAACAAAAAATTATACAAAATTGTTCCCAAACGCCCATTGAAGCTGCCACGCCCACTCTGTGGTGCGCTTTGTTTGCTTGGCTCTGTTTTTGCGTTGTGTTGATGATGATGAAGTTTCATTTAGACACCGACTCTCGAGTGGCAGCCGCACAGCCACAGCCTCTGTCGTCGTCGTCGCCGTCGTCGGCGTCGCAGTGGCAGTGGCAGTGGCGCCCGCCTGGCTCAGCCACCCGAAAACCCACCCACTCAACTGGCATTTTATTGCATGTCATGCCTTCTTGTACCCAACACTAACAAAAACAACAACAACAACAACAACAGCATGCCAGCAAAATGCTTCAACATGTTTCATAAAAGTATTTTTTCATATCCTAACAATATATTTTAACATTTTGCATACCCTTGCTTAACTATATACATAAATCAAAAGCAGCCAGCTGATCTGCGGCTATATCAATTCAACTTTAGAAAAACTATTCCCAAAAGTTTCTAAATTTCACCTTAGCTTTTTAAGAAAGTCAACTCAATCTAAACTCAATCTAAACTCAATCTAAACTCAATCTAAACATTCTTTTGTAGACAACTGCACATTTTCAGATCACTGAGGTGCATTATATAGTTTTGGTATCCTCCTTAAAGTATGCATTGCAGGAGACGTCTCAGAAAAACAAAATTTGTAAATTCGTGATCAGCATCAAGAGCCGAGTCATGTCCGTCTGTCTATAACATATAGCTGCCATAGGAAAGATCGTTTGAAAATAAGTTGTTGTATGAAAAACTTTTTTGTTTTTCAAGATAACTAAACTAAACTCACTAAACCTTAGTTTAAGGACAGTTTATACATGATGACAAAAGTTTACCCAAATCGGACGACTATATCTTATAGCTGTCATAGGAACGATCGGTTGAAAATAAGTTTCTGTATAAAACCCTTTTTTGTTTTTCAAGATAACTAAACCAAACTTACTAAAACTAAGTTTAAAGACAGTTTTTACATGATGACGAAATTTCATCGAAATCGGACTTCTATATGATATAGCTGTCATAGGAACGAACGGATGAAAAGAAGTTTCTGTGTTTTTCAAATACTTCTCATTTTATTGTCTCAAAAGCAAAGCTTGTTAAACCGAATTTTTCATCAATATGCGGAATATAGAACAGCTAATAAATTCGAACGTTTTGATTAGAAACGAAAATGGAAACAGGCCTGATTAATTGCAATATTTATGGCATTTGAAATTAAAGAAAATTTTAAAACTAATAATAGTATTCAATTTGTTGAGAACTTGTGAAAAACTTGAGAATTAAAACAGACCTCAAATGCCTCAAAAAATACGACTTTATTTCTTTTTTTTTTGCAGTGTATGCAATTTTTGTTCATTGGCTAACTAAGTTTTTTGCAGCTTGTTGCAGTTGGTTTTCTCTGCTTTCCACTTTATTTCTGACCATGCCTTTTTTTTTTTTTTTTTTGGTTCACTCTACACTCTACACTCTATGCATATTTTTGCAGAATTCTGTTTTTTGTACTTGTATGTTTTGTAGCCTGCTGCTCGTTGTGTCCATTTTTGCCCATTTTCATTTCCCGCTTTGCAGTTGGCTAATATAATTTCGATATTTGCCTGCTTTTTGTCGTCTGCTCTGCTCGTATGTCGACCTAAAACTACTATTTCCTTCACTCCGATGGGGGGCGTGGTTTGGTCTACAAAAAAAAGCAAAAAAAAGAAAGAAATGCTGCATTGCAGCCGCCTACTGCACTGCAGTTCTTGTCCAGTTTCAGTTTCAGCAGCAGGCAAACTGCAGCAACAGCATAACAAAAAAAAAAAAACAGACGAATAGTAAAAACATTTATTTTTTTTTATATATATTTTTGCAGCACTTCCTCTGAAATTTGTGTCTGGCTTTTAAGCGCCGCTTTTTGTTTGCTTTTGTAATTTGTTGTGCATGTGTGTGTGTCTGTATGTGTGTATGTGTGTACGTGTGTGTGTCTATTTTTGTTTGCATGCGCTTTTCTGTAGAATTTTTCGGCAATATTCCATTAAAACTTCGACGTTTTTTGTTGTTGTGGGCTTTGCTGTTTGTTTTGGCAGCGTCAGGCTAAAAAAAACTTTTTGATAAATAAATTTTACGATAAAGTGCAATGCAGAAATTTCGTTGTATTCTGTTGTTGTTGTTGTCTTTCTGTGTGTTTTCTGCAGCGCTAAATAAATCATCAATGCATTGGGGATTTATTTGCTTTTGCTTGGCGTTTGTTTTCAATTTATTGAAAGCCTGCCCAGCCCCAACTCAGCCCTTCACCCCTTTCAAATTCAAACAGAAATTGCAGTTTTGTAAGAAGCACACAACAAAAAAATGGAAAATATTTTGTTATCAAGCGGAAATGGAATTGGAAATGCATGTGTCAGACATTTTCTGCGCATTGTTGAAGTATTTATTTGAAAATTGTATTAAACTGAAATGGCAAATTTAATAACGATTCGTTAAAGCGTTTATGGCAAATGCACCAAAGCGTTTAAGAACACACAAGGCAAAGAGGCGAAAGAAATTGTGTGTAATGAAGAGAGAGAATGTAAGACGCTCTATCTCACTTGCACAAAAAACATTGCACTTGAGTTTTACATTTTGATATTCTATTTTGAATTTGTGCTCTTTAACTTTTGAAAATATCGTTGAGCTCTTTAAATATTCCCTAAGCTACAAATAGAGCTGCTGCGAGAGTTATCGTGCGCGTGGGAGATACGTTTAAGGATAGCAGACAAAATAAAGTTAGAAAATCCACTGATTTTGAAAACCAAAAGAAAGCAAGAACAAATACTTTTGATTTATTAACACAAATGATTTGAAGCGAAGCAGCTTGGCCATTAAAACGTTTAAGAATACAACACAGAGAAGAATGGCAATTGAACTGCAGAGAGAGAGGGATAGATACAAGTATTCTAAATAGCTCTTTTAATATTTTCAATTTAATTTTAATTTTCAACAACTTTATCCCTAAAGCTAAAAATGTTTTATAAATCACGCATAAACAAAATGTATTCATTTAAAGCTGATTGCACGCTCCTTCCAAATTAATCTAGCTCAACAAAAAAAAAAAAAAAACTAAGCACACAAACAACTGCAATTTCGATTGACCAATGCGAAATAGCAATTGCCAACTTGTATATGCATGGCATTCCCATTAGTAACGCCCATTCAAGGGGGGGAGTTATAGCAATTGCCCAACCCACTGACAGAGTGCAGCAAATCACACAAATTAACTAGACAAAACTGCCGCAGGATGCCACACAAAATTCTAATGAAAAATACTTGAAGCAAAAAACAAAAACAAAAAAAAAACAAGATGAAAAGAGGTAGAAAGGGGGGGACAACAACACAAATCTCTTGGGAAAACTCTGCTGCTCTACAGATTGTCGTCTATCTGCAATAAATGCGATAAATTGCTCAAGTGCACAAAACTTCCCCCAACGCCCACACACACACACACACACACACACACACACACACACACACACACACACACACACACACACACACACACACACACACACACACACACACACACACACACACACACACACACACACACACACACACACACACACACACACACACACACACACACACACACACACACACACACACACACACACACACACACACACACACACACACACACACACACACACACACACACACACACACACACACACACACACACACACACACACACACACACACACACACACACACACACACACACACACACACACACACACACACACACACACACACACACACACACACACACACACACACACACACACACACACACACACACACACACACACACACACACACACACACACACACACACACACACACACACACACACACACACACACACACACACACACACACACACACACACACACACACACACACACACACACACCCACACACACACACAAAAAAAAAAAACAAGGCCAAAAGCAAAATGCAGGCAAATTATGGCCCAGACCAGCTGACAAAGACAAAGCCAAAGCCAAAGTCATAGCCTCAGCATAGTAAATACTCGTTATAGTAGAGCGTAGTACTACTATGTTGTAGTTGTTCGTAGTAGAGCTGGCTAAGTCTCGTGCTTTCTTTTTTGATTTCGTGACACGAGCTAAGAAAAACTAAAGAAAACTTATTAATATCGCAAGTGTTCTTCAAATGTATCGATCTTTTATATTCAATTACTTGCGTATCGATATATTTAAGTATCATTACTGTTTTATCAAAGGTTTTTTTGAATGCTATGTCAACTTTGAAAAGTGACTTTCATTTTAGCTATCAACTCTTTGTTAACATCTATTGAAATCCAGTCTCTGATTTATGGAATGTTTTCTTATTGCTTTTTTCGATTGGCTGTTCCTTACTTATCATTAAAGCTTAAATTTTTTCCGAATTTTGTAATTTATCATCAGTTTCTTAAAGAACGTCTATGATTTCTTAAACGTTTTACCAGTGCAATAAGCGGGCTTATGCAAAATTCTCTTTATACTTTGGATTTTCACTTTTGATAAGATTTTGCAAAACGAAATTAGTTATTTTGATCAAAAATTTGTTGATTCTAGGTAACTATAAGTTGGGAAAGATTTATTTGTTGAAGAAAGTGGATACTATAACAGTTTGTTTTTTTTTAAGGAAATCAGAGCTGAATATTGGTGTTCTATTAATGTCTATTATATAATTGATTGCTTAGTATTTGATAGTATCGTCTCGACCATCGCTAGTTCGTCGTAGTACTATTTCGAACAAAACAGACTTTCTGTATATAGAGACAGACGGGCCAGGCCAAATGAATTTTCACTCATTTCCTTATCGTCTGTGATTTCCTTGCCAGACAGCGGCAACAACCAACCAACATGCTGACAATTCTAAATGAATTTTCTATGCAGGCAGCTATCTAGGCAGCTCCCAAACATCACCTCCACTCTCCTGCTATCACCCCCAGTTCAGCGTCTGTCGCATTGTCTGCAGGCGGCGCACACACACACACACACACATACACACATAGCGAGAAAATGCAGTTTGTGTTGCTCGAAAGTTTTTTCGCCTTGCAAAGGCAAAAAATCAATGAAAATGTGGCAGTGGCAGCTAAAAAGAGAAAGAGAGAGAGAGAGAGGTAGAGTAAGACGTATGAGGGTTGGACCTGCAACATCGTCATCATCATCAGCATGATGATCATGATGATGATGATGAGGCAGCATCAACGTTTTGGCTTGTCATCATTATGAAACACAACAACCCTCGGCCTGCAGCAAGCGAAACGGGGCGCCAGCTGACTGCACAACCCCCAAAAAAAACTGCAGAGCCAAGCACCCAACCCACCCATCCACCAACACACCAACAAACACACGCACGCATACACGTACACACACATACATACATCAACACACAAAAAAGGAGCAGCAGAAACTTTCACTTTTTCCATGTGTTTTCGGCGCGTCATGCGGCATTTTCGCATAGTGCAATGCGCCAAAAAACACAGACTATACATATACATATATAAATGTATGCTAGAGTGAGATAGCTAAAGCAACAGGGTAGTCAGTTGCTGGAAATGCAACCCTTCAAGAGCTTTATGCCACACCGTGTTATGTAGTTGCAATTATTTCATAATATTTCCATTTTTGCTACAAAGTGCAGCAGCCAAAAACTATAGCATACTTTGTGGCACTGCTGGCCTGGGCCAGTGACAGGAACAGGGACAGAGACAAGGGGGTTGGGGGTGGGCGGGGGCCTAGGGGTTGCAAAATTGCAGCCACGTCTGTCTGTCTTTCTGGGCAGAGAAGGGTGAACTGAAAACTTTTGCACTTCATAGCACATAGAATGCTGCTGTAGACGAAGGCGGAAATGCTAACGCTTGGAAAAACTTTGCCACAGCTGTGTGTATGTTTGTGTATCTGTGTTTGTGTGTGTGTGTATGCTGTTGGGGGTTGCATGCGCTACGTGCATGAGTGTAGATAAAAATATTTTAATTTATTTTACTTTCGGCTGCAGCTAACACCCAGCCAACAAACCAAGCCAGCCAGTTTTGCCACTCAGCCATTTTCACTCCTTTTTCCTATTTCCTTTTTTTTTGTGTTTTTTCCTACTTTTATTTGGCCTGTGGCTCTGCATTCTGTTTGCACAGGCATTGCATATGGAGCTACATATGCGAATATGTTTTCTCTGATTATATCCTGTAGGTATTAGCCTATGGGGTGTATACAACTATGTCAAAGACGAAGCTAGAAATATTTGAAATCTATAATACTTGCCCAAACACTTCCGAATATTGATATTTCAGATTTTTTAAAGATTTAATTTAAACAGGTTTTTTAAAATTGAAAAAATTTTACTCTTAGAGGAGCTAGAGTTGAGAAAATTGATATGTGAACTCTGATATACTTTAAGCAGCTCAAGTTTATGCCAAATGTTCTAGAATTAATTTCCAAAAATCAATCAAAATGAAATACATCACACAAAAAGTGAGCTAAAGTCAAGAAATTTGGTAAGGCGCTTCTCACACAACTAAATCCCCCATATTAACTTTAAAACTTGCTACAGGGTAGCTACTAGTCGAGCTGTAAGCGCTGAAAACTTCTTTTGCATTTGTCGCATGCACCTCTTGAAATGAATTTTACTCATCGAAACGTTGTCTGTGTCTCGCCTCTGTTTTAGCCTGTTTGTTTTGTCGCTTTTGCAGTCATTTTATTTATCTTTGATAAAAGGTTTTAGTTTTTCCTAGATGCATACTAGTATGTGTGTGTGAGTGTGTGTGTGCCATCAATAGTGGCTTAGGTTAAAAGGTTTTCGTTTAAAGGATTTGTTCAAACTCGTATGCGACATAAAACCGCTTAAGAGGCAATGCTAACGAGATGAATTGAATTTGTTAGAGTTTGCAGAAAGTTGAGTTGCATTTTTGCTGAAATTTCAAATGTAGACATGTTTTTAATTTTGTACTCCAAAAAGTAAGTTTTATAAATATTTTAGCAATTGAAAAAACCATTAAATAACACTTAAAAGACAACAATGCATTTCTTAAAATAATAAATACAACACGTTTGTGTATAACAAATAAATATGTTAGATACTTTCATTGTCTAAACGTCGCCCACAAAAATATGAATGCTATGCACCCAAATGCCAAATGATGTTAAAAAACAATTGATACTTAATTTATAATAAACAATAACAATAAAAACAAACATTTCTAAAGAAAGCTTAAAAGTGACACATACAAAAGCCGCCTACGAAAAAGATGAAAAAAAATACAAAAAAACAATGAAATTTGTAGGTACTTCAGATTGTAGCAGGTATTGAGGTGGTTATATATATATATATATATATATATGTATGTATATATCTATATATGTGCTGTATATAAGAAAGCCGGCTGCTCAGCTCAAAATTTGTTCCAGACGCGTTTGTCACGACTTTTCGACTGACACAAAAGGCGCATAAAATGAAACCAAACGTAAATGTCGCATGCAATTTACTGCAAAAATATCAAAAATAGAAAAAAAAAAAAAAAAAAAAAAACAGCATTTGCTTTGGCGCATGACTTTTACTTTTTACTTTGCCTTTTTTTTCCTGTCCACATTTATTGTTGTTGCTGATTGCGTGCAACAACTTGTTAAACGGATCGGTTGTGGGGGGGGGGGGGGGGGGAGACACTCCGAGGGAGTCGAGACACTGGAGACTCCCCATTGTCTCGAAGAAAGCGAAAGTTATGACATTTTGTCAGCCAACAAAAGTGCGATTCAACTGTTTGTATCGTTTCTCTATATATGTGTGCTAGTGTGTGTGTGTCTGTATCTGTGTATAAGTGTGGGTGTTAGATTTGTATCTACAAATTGCAGTTGTCATAACACTGAATTGAGTGGAACAAGCCATTTTTAAGATGGCAGCAATATTTATATAGTTGTAGCTACGTTTTGCCTGCTTACATTTGATTTGCTTATAATAAATCATTGTAAACGTTTTCTTTAAAATTGTTGTTTTAGTCTCAGCAAAGTATGTTTATGGCACATTGGTTTATACCTAGTATATGGGGAGTGTATCCGAGGCATGCCAAGTTGGGTGTCTCTAGCTCTTGTAGTCTCCGAGATTTGTGTGTTCATACAGACAGACGGACAGACAGACATGGCTATATCGACTCGGCTGCTGATGCTGATCAACAATATATAGTAGTAGTAATAGTTTATATATTCGAAAATGCCTCCTTCTGTCTATTACACACATTTGCAGTACTTTATAACTCCTTTTTTCCCCATTTTGAATGGGAACAGGGTGTAAAAATGTTACTGTTACGGCTTTCTTATTTGCACTGCTTTAATCTTTAACATTTAATGTTAGATTTGTGAATGTTAAGTTACATTATGTGAAAAATAGAAAAGAAATTGATATAAAAACAAGTAAGAATGCTCTAGTCGAGTGTGCCCGACTACGAGACTCCCAGACTCCCTGCTCCCACTTTGCATTTCAAGCAGTTTAGCGGCAACTCAAGCAAGCAGTGCACTTAACTCGTAAAGTGCCTGTCAAACTGTTGTTTCTGCCAGCTGAGACGGAGGTAATAGATTCTTCCGTAACTTTGGTGCTATTTATCCGATCGTGTTGAAATTTTCACAGCAGATCAACATTGATGCAACATATATGTGTACCAAAAATCAAAGCTCTATCTTTTAAATTTTGGCTGTGGGAGTCTTTTGCGATTTGCGGGGGGGTGCATCCGAAATTTGAAATAAACTTGATCTGCGTATGGTATACAGGAACCTGCATGCCAAGTTTGGTGTCTCTAGCTCTTATAGTTTCCGAGATCTGTGTGTTCATACAGACAGACGGACAGACAGACAGACGGACAGACAGACAGACGGACATGGCTAGTTCGTCTTGGCTGTTGATCCTGATCAAGAATATATATAGTTTATATAGTCGGAAATGCCTCCTTCTGTCTGTTACACACATTTGCAGTACTTTATAACTCCCTTTTTCCCATTTTTAATGGGAACAGGGAGTAATGATAAAAAATATGTTGTTTAAGAGCTTAAATACATGCAAGTGCACACAAATTGAATAAAAATGCATTAAATCAAATTAAAAATAATTAAAAATGCATTGGAAATCTTAAAACACAATTTCGAACACCAGAATTTAGATATGTGGGTACAAGAAAAATGATGAAGTTTTCAAATATTATCACTTTTGTAAATTTCACTTTTTCTTTTCTAAGTAAAACCTGTAAAGAAAAGCAACTGAGAAACTAAAACTGAATTTTATTCAGCGTTGTATGTATGAATGAAAATATGTATTTATGCATATAAAGCGCCAACAAGACACAGATACACACACACACACACAGATAAAAAGACAACGTATCTGTGACATGTAAAAAGTAGCGTCAAAAGAAAAGGCAAAAAAAGGCAGCTGAAATAAAATAAAATAAAATTTATCTTGAACTTGAACTTGAAATGAAGACATCGAAGTCAACATTTTTTTTTATTTATTTTCATTTTGGGGGAAGTGTTGATGTCGTTTTGTCTGCTCGCTTTGTTGTTGTGATTGTTGGTAATATATTTTACGGCAATTTTGTTGTTGTTGATGAACACTTTAATGATGTGGTTTTTGTTTTCAAACTGTAAACAAATGGCAAACATTTGCTTAAATAATGCATTTATCAAAGTAATTAATATAAACAAAATAAACTTATATAATATATTTATTTATAAATAAAACTAAATAAAAACATTCAAGTGCACTGCGCAGTTTTCAATGCAATTTAAAAACAAAAGCAATTCTATATACAAATTAAAACCCGCATTTTTGCAGCAGCAATTTGCAATTAATTTGATTTTTTTTATATATTTTTTTTTTGTATACATTTTTTTGTGTTTTTGTTTCTCAAACCTCCCTTTTGTGTGTTTTTTTTGTGCTTTGCGCTTTGTCTGAATGTCATCAGCTCAAAGTTGCCCAATTGTGACTTTGAAATTGCGCCAGACACACAACAAACTGCAGCAACAACAACAACAACAACAACAAACATCAAAAACAACAAAAAACTTGAAAAATAAAGAGAAAAGCAAATCGAAAATGATTTTTTTTTTTTTTTTAAATGTCATTCGGTTGTCAGGGAACTTGTGGACTTTGCAGGGTGTTGGGAAGTGCTTTGCGCGGGGGGTGTTGAGGCAAATGTTTTTATATATTTGTTGTTTCTTTTTTTTCTGTAGTAAGTATCTGCTGCGCAAAATTAACAACAATTGAATGCATGCGAAATGTTTTTCAATGAGATAATCGCTAAATAAAAACAACTAAAAAAAAACGTTAATGTCGCAAATGCTCAATTGTAAATTATTTGGAAATTGAGAACATATTTGAAAGCAAAGTTTAAAAAACAAAAGCCTTTTGCTAACTGAAAAACCAAAAACACTCGAAACAACATTATAACTATTGAAAACAATCGATTTATTCGTGAGTTTTCGAAATCGATAGTTTTTGGGCTGCTACGATTATCGACCATCGATATTCTTCTCAAAACATTCTTAAGCTTTGAGTATTTGGATGTTGATTCTGGTTAAGGAAACCCTATATTTAAATTTAAGTTTTGTATAAATAATAAAAAAAAAAACGTTTTTGTTATGTTTTTGACACATCGATCAATAGATTTATTCTATGCGACTTATCGAAACACCATCGATTGTAATATTGTAAAAACGATAGTTGAACTAATCGATTATTTCATGTTTTCATATTAAACAAATTAAAAAATTTCAGAAAACTTTGAAAAGAACATTTAAAGCTTGTTTTAATGAACGCAATCGATTACATATGACGTTTTGAGATTCAAAAGATCAAAAACTACATAAAATGAAATAGGGAATAAAAAGTTTTCAAAATTTGGCATAGAATATGAAAGTTAGATGGCCAAGTCATAGCCATTATCAAAAAGGTATTGCATAATAAATTGGCATTAGTTTTGACCAAGTTATAAAAAAATGCTTCCGCAATATAAAGAGTAAATGGGGAAAAATATAATATTGAATGTGTCTAGAACAGCTACAAAGAGCATACAACACAAAATTAGATAAAATGACATAACAGTGCAAAAGAGAAAAGAATTAAACAACAATTCATTGCGAAATGCAAAAGTTCATAAATTAAATAAAAAAAACATTTAAAAATAATAAATAAATGTACATTTGTATATATTAATATATATGTGTAGGTATATATGTATATAGTATATATAATATATATATATATAAAATTGCATGACGCCAACGCAGCAAAGTGCAAATAAAAACGAGCGCAAAATGTATCTTTTTTTTTGACTCTGTGTTCAAAATGTATCTGCAGCTGTCTATCAGTCGCCATTGTATCTATAACTGAAATTTTGTGCCGTTGCTGCTGTTTGTTTGTTGTTATTGTTGTTGTTGCTGCTGCTGCTGTTATTGCTGCTGTCATTATTATTATGTATTAGCATTATTATTTACTCGCTTCGCTTTTGTATCTGTCGTATCTTTCGTTTAGCGCGTTTCGCGTGTTTTTTTGTTGTCGAAGCAGCGTAGAATGAAAGATTCGTGGAACTGGGACACTTGTGTGCAGCGTTGTCTCCGGCATTTTTTTTTATTTTTGTTTTTTTTTTTTTTTTTTTCTTGCTGCTTTCTGTGTCTGCCCCCCCTTTTCCGTTCCATTCATACTGCCCGCTTGCGGCGTAAGTATCTGTGAGATACTTTTGTTGTTGTTGTTGTAGCAGTATATACTTGACTTTTGCAATGTTGCAAAGTCTGAAACGCCCGCCCTACCAGCTGCGACTGGGTGGCTTCTCTCGTAGTTTCTTACTTGCTCGGTGAGCTCAAAATAAAATATTTAAAAAAATAAAATAGAAATAGAAATAAACAAACAATTTTTTTTTTATATATATATTTTGCGAGTGGCTTTCAATGTCAAATGGAAAATTTTTATAATACATTTTTTATGATGTTTTAAGTAAATATTTTGCAGTACATTGAAATTATATACATATATATATATATATATAGTTGTATTACGCAGTCAATGCGGCGTATGATTCATTTACTGTGAATGCATTTCACGTGTTTCCTGCTTGAGTCGAGACAAGAAAAGTGCTGCACAGCTATTGAAAAAGCTCACTTAGTTGTTTTATCGATAGTATCGATGCAGCTCTCTAAGCTATCCGTATCGATTGTTTTTAACACTCGATAGTATGTAGTTTCGTAAATGATAGTTGAACAATATAATTGACGACAACACTATCTATTAGCTATCAACTATTACTATCGATAACATTTGCCACTATCAATAACTGTCATCGTTAGCTAAACTTTATATAGTTAATAAATAACTATCGAAAGTATCGATGTGTTCGATAAACACTGAGTTCTAGCTATGTCACTATCGAATTATAACTATTTAATGAGCGAATTATTGAAAAACAGCAACAATACTTTAACTATTTATATAGCTACAAATAGTTGCAATCGACTATCGATAGTTTTGCAGCACTTTTTGCTGCTGCTGTTGCTGCTCTTTGCATATCTAAAAAATGAATAAAACAACTAGCTAAAAACAAACTTGAAATTAAAAAACATAAAGAATACAACAAAAGCAACAACAGCAGCAGCAACACTCAAATTTTTGGCAAACAAACACACAGTCAAGATTGCAACCAAGGTCAGCAATGACGAATAACAGCAAAATGCGCTGCTGCTGCTGCTACTGCTTGTTGTTGTTGTTGTTGTTGTAGTGCTGTGTACCAGTCGCAGATCTGAGCAAACACACACACACACACACATTGCCAAAGAGTAAGTGCAAAAGAGAGGGCAACAAATGCGCCTTTTTGGATTGCCGAACAAAAAAGTAAATAATTTTATTTGTCAGCGCGAGTCAGTCCGAGTCCGGGTTCTGTGCGCGTACATAGAGGTTCTATGGATATACCTACATACATATGTACATATGCTCATATATACATATATACCAAATATATTCATATATATACACGATCTGTATTTGTAGTCAAAACTTGGCATTATTGTGCATTTCTCGTGACGCTCGCAGTCGCAACGAGTGCGAGTTTTAGTGAATCTTTTTTTTTTTTGCTGTTTTTGAAAATTTTGTTGTTTGTCGCATTTGCAGGTGCGAATCCATTAATTCATCAACAACAACAGCAACAAATAAATACCTATAAGCTGTGTGAAGTCAAGCGAGTAATTGCAAATAAGTGAGTTTTTTTTTTTGATTTGTGCTTTTTGCATTGTGAGAGAAAATGCAGGCACATCATCGCTATTTGTACATAAGTATTTATATCCCATGCGATTACAGCTGCCCCTATATTATAAGCAAATCAACTTTCTCAAACAACAATAACTGCAGCTATCAAAAATCTTAGAAACTTATCATATTTCAAAACATAAGTTTAGAAAAAATTTATGTATAAATTGGCTAAATTTGAAAAATAATTTTAGTTAAATTTTTTTTTTCTTGTTATAATATCCAATTCCAATTTTAATAGCATTGTAAATACATAACAGTCAATGTTGCATAAATTTTAAATATTTTGAATCAGCTGGCCTAATATTCTGCAATTCAAAACTTGCCAAACTTTCTTAATTTTTGAATGTCCATGCATAATTCAAGATCCTTACAAAATGTTCTATTTATTTATATAAAACATATTTAAACAAGATATTCCCCATTTATATAATATGCCAAGCTTACACAAGACTTAATTCTAAATATCATTTGCTCATATCGCATCCTTAATTTTGATGATCATTATTCATAAGTATTTCTTCAAATGATGAATAAACATAACTCTATATATATGTATATACAATATGAACAATATAATATATATAACTCTCTTATGTGAAGGCCATTGCTCAAGTCCAAAATTCCACTTCAAATTTTGCATATTTCACATGCATTAATTGCTTAATTGATGCCAATGTGCAAAACGCGCATTTATTCAATTCATTCAATTTCGCATTCACAACCAACAACACTTCAACATACACACACACACTCATGCACAACATAGATACACACACACACATGCACATGCAGAAAGATCTTGAAGTTTCATTTCTCACCTCTCGCATGCGCGTTCAATTCCTGGAATTCCTTTGACTAACTAACACGAACATCTTTTTGTTGTTGTTGTTGTTGTTGTCGATGCTGTTGTTCTCACACGCGTAGCATACAAATTGCAAAGCAAAGAAAACAACAAAAAAAACCGCATTGGGCAAAAACGCGGCGCCGAATATCCTTGAAAAAGGCAAATGCCGATAATAATAATAATGCCAAAAGTAAACGCAGCAAAACTTGCGGCGCAGGCGCAGATACTGCACAAGCAGCAGCAACAACAACGGAAAAGATAAATCAAACAGTAACTAAACACACACACACACACACACACAAACTTACTGACTGACAAATATGCAGCGGACGGGGCGACAACAACTGCCAGTTAACCGTTTTCACCAGTTTTAACATACTCTATAAATTAAAAATGACAAGAATGGCTAAAATGAGCTGCAAATTTCAACATTATGTTAGAAGGCTTCCAATGTCCTTTTGAAGCCAAGACAAATCAAACAAGCATTAAGATAAACAGATCTTTTACCAGTGCAAAAGTGTTGTTTCCTTAAATACTCCCAGTTTTATATTTGAGATTTTAAATAAAAATTTTCAAAAAACTAATACCGAATTATTTACAATTAAACAGGCCTGTTCTTATTTCCGTTTCCGATCATGCGCAATCTGAATTATTAGCTGTTCTTAATTCAAGATATAGATTTAAGAAGTTGTACTTTAGTGAAAGCAAGAGTAGAAGTAGTCAAACTTATCTTTAAAGCGGAAGAACGATTGTATTTTGATTTCGAAACAGGCACTTCAAAACGCAAACGATTCAAAATGAAAAGTTCTTGGAACTGAGAAGAGGCCTGAATGTTTTGATAGCCGATCAAAGTGGTTTCGTTTTCTCTTTTTCGAAACTGGATATATTTGTCATCTAATAGACATATGTATATTGAATTCGTTTCTGTTTTACTTACAATTTGACTCCAATTTATTGCATCAATCAACTCATTTATTTCTAAATAAGTTGAATAATGTAAACAAATTGAGTTTTGAAAATTGGTTATTTGAACTTCTTGTGGTATCTGGCAATTAATTTGCATTCCGCAGACAAAAAATTAAAAAGAAAGTACAAGTTTTGAGGAATTGAGAACAGCAATCAGTTCCGTAAGCGAATTTCTTTCCCATCCGACAAGTAAATTTAATATGCAAAATTCTGGTATGCACTAAAAACGAAAAGTTTTACTTAACCCTAATTCTTACTATAGGGCATCGTCTCTTCGTGCTCGCTAATGGTGTTTTTCTATTGCTTTTTTCGCCAAACGCCGAATTCGCTTCATCGTCGTCGGCGTCGCCATCGTCGTCGTCGTTGCCGACTGAGCAAATAACTGCATTTGACCTTGTTTCACAATGCGCCTGTGTAGGTAACTAGAACAAACAAGATATGCCGATTGAATGTGAATGTGTATGAGTAAACATATATGTATACAAACACACATATGTATGTACATACATATATATTTTGTATATTCGCGGGGAACTCAAACTTGCCTTTGCACGAGTGTGTGTGTGTGTGTGTTTGTGTATATAGGTCTGGCACAAGTGTTTTAATTCAGCTGCGCATGCCACGCACTCACACACTCACACACACACACATGCATACATACATAGAGTGACTCACACACTGACTCAGGCTGTCGACGCCTGCATAGGCCGTAGAAAGTTCTCCCAAAACAGAATTAGAACTATAAAAACTTAAATCAAAATGGAACCCACTCAAATAAATATATGTTTGTATGTGTGTACATACATATATGTTATGGTTCCCCATCTCTCTCGCTCTTTGTCGGTTCTCTTTTGTGCCTGCACTTTTTGTTATCGGCATTTTGTTTTCGCTATGCTTCGCTTTAGCCAAAATACAAAATGTAGGTTAAATTTACGGAAATCACGCGAGTGCGCATATAAAAATAAAAAAAAAATACACAACAGAAAAAAGTTTAGTGTTATGTATATAAATACATACATATATACATACGTGCGCAGATAGGAAATATTATTAATTTGTTGTTACTTTTTCGTGTTGTTGCTTATGCGTTTCGGTTTTCGTTCTATTATTCTTTTTTTTTTGATTATGCAATAATCACAAATTATTGACAGCCAGTCATTTAGTCAATCATAAATTGGTACTGATGAATACTTTGCTAACAGGTGCTTTATACATATCTTAACTGGACATATTAATTTTGGGGTGTTGGTGGGGTGGGCGTGCCTTATTATCATTTTGTGAGCCATACTTTATCATTTCGCATTTGTATGCTACATCAAAATTGCGTAATTAACATTTTAAGTCGCATTATTATGGCTGTTGCTTGTCGCTTTTGTCTGGCTCGTGTCTAAGCTAAAACTTTATCTCAATATGAATTATCTGAGTCGCATTCCAATTTATCTAATCGCCATTTTTACGCATTTGAATGCGTCCAATCAGAATTGCACATTGCCGATTAGCTTACAGTTACAACTGCATGTGTGAGTGTGTTTCTGTATGTGTGTGTGGGAGTGCAATTTATTGCAAAAGATAGTGAGTGTGAGTGAGCGAGATAGAAAGCGCAACGAACACGAACGATCGTTTTGGTTGCGTTCGGCAACTCTTCTTCGTCTCGCAATTCGTTTTTGCTGCAATTTATTCGCATGCGAAATTCAACTTCGTGCAACGCTTTGAATTTTAATTCGTCGGCGTTTATCTTTGTTTTTTATAATTTTTTTTATTGCATTTACTCAATGCACGAAGATTGTTCGACAAATTGTTGTTGTTTTTGCCCATTGGTCGGATGCAATGCAAAATGCGTTTGTATATTAAACGGCATCTTATTGGATTGCCTGAAAAAGCTCTTAAAGCTCTTTGTGAGATTATTTATTGTTTGTGTTATATTTAAAATGTATTATCGTCGACTTTCAACTCTCCGTCGTCCAAACTGAAGCGATTTGAAAACATAATTTTGTCGCTTGATTGTTCTAAAATAACTATTTATTTCTAAAAATAATAGTTTTTTGATCATAACATTAACTATATGCAAAAGAAAAACGTTTTGCAGTAAAATAGAGAGTATAAAATACTTGTACTTTCGTACATTCCTCTTTCAAAAACTCTTTTCTTATACATAGCTCAGCTAAGATCAATTGTATTATTTAAAAATCTGAAATTAATCTAGAAATATAGCCATTTTCTTACTTACATTCATTTTATAAATTGTATATGTTTTATGCAATATCAACTAATTATTTGCCATCTCTTTCATTGCAGGTAAATAAACATTTGCTTAACGATCAAGAGAACACTCAGTACAAATGTTAGCGTAAGTTTTTGCCCCCATCTCATTATCGATTTTGTTAGATTTCCGTAGTAGTATAATTTACATCCCTCTATACAATGCACAGCATCCCATTTTCATTTCCCAATCCCAAATACAACCACAAAAACATATGCACATCGCCCAACTCTTAAATATCTAGCCTAGCGAAAAGCCAAGAGCAAAATTTCATTGTTCATACTGAAAAAATGTTACTTTGAGTTTGTTAACCCCATACCAAAGAATAACAATAGTAGTGGCTGTGCCCACCCATAGCAACAACCACCGATGCTCAACAGCTGAATGCACACACACACACGCACACACACACACACACACTGCCTCGTGTTCCTGCCCCTGCTCCAAAGCCAAAACATCCTGCTACTTTGACATGCAACCACAACCAGAAAAAAAAATATACTGGAAAATAAAATGCAATTTCTTTTGAAGAAAATTCGAGTGTAAAGCGCCGCCCGTCCTGGCAACCACCTTTGGCTCTATGCGGCCGGAAAAAAAAAACGAGGAAAAATCTCGGACACGCACACGCTACGAATGCAGTCAACTCTCTACACCCCCCTCTCCACTCTTCTGTTCCTTTTGGGCACGTGCTGCAAATGCGCTGGCTGATAATAAAGCCAGTGGCAATGCACACGCTGCTATTGCTGCTGCTGCTGCTGCTGCAACCCTCTCCTGCCATTATCCTGGCCATGCCAAGGGTCGAGTGGCGCCACAGAGGGGTGGGTTCTAATCCTCGTTTTGTTGCAGCTGCAGCAGCAGCAACGTCATCATCAAAGCAACCCCTGAAAGTATTGCTCAAGTGCAACAGCCGCGTTTCGCTTTCTGCTGCAACAACTGCTGCGCGTCCAGTTAATTAAGCAAGCATCGCGAGAGCATCTTTGTTGCAATTTGGCAAGGGTTGTTACCCCTGTTTGGGTTATGCTGTTGGGTATCCTGGTTACGCAGTACCTCTACAAAATGCTGTTAAGCTGTCAAAATTGCTGATGTGACAGGCGTGTGCCGTGCCAACTAATTGCAGTTTTTACAGCAAAACAGCCGCATCGCTGAACTTATTTTTGTTTTCTTTTTTTCCAACCATCCTTCTGTGTTATCCTTGAACCGGTTTCTTCAATTTTTATGCTATGGCTGCCTTCTGTCTAAATAGATGTTGTACTTAAGCTCAATGTTGCTTTCGAAAAGTGACATTTGTCAAGCGTGTGCTTCTTATTTTTGTGGGGTTGAGTTTGCTGCTTTGAGTTAATATTGCTTTTTAAGCGACACTTTTAAAAACAATTTTAAAGATTTGATTTTGTTTTTATTCATTTGTTCGAGTTATGTAAGACTTAATTGTCAAATATTCTACTATAATCTCAAAGTTCCACGCTTTTAAATATGTAATTGTATTGAGACTTGAGTTGTATCACATCATTCAGAACTAGTTTGATTGAACTTATCTTCAAAATGAACGAATCATTTATTGTAAAGTGGCAGTAAGTATAACTGAAGTATCTGTAAGTAACTCACAATGGCAGTTGAACGATGTTGGGACTTTAATCAAATGACTTCTAAACGATTCTGGCATTCAATTAACAACTGAACTATTGTTGGAATTTAAATGAGTTGAACGATAATGGGACTTAACCCTGGGCTTTTACACTCATTGGGATAATATGTAGTGGGATTATATATCCCAGAAATAAAGGACGATTTCAGAATTTTCAAGTATGCAATAAATTTTTTTTTATCACCGTTTAGAATATGTTAAAATATTTTCTGTTACTATCTTAGATTTTCAAATAAAACTCCGGAAAGGGTTAAATGATTTACTAAACTATAATCAAGATATATAATAATTGACTATAATTGACTCAAAAGCAAGATTAGTTCGTTAAGCAGAAAATTAACTACTGAATTGAGCTCAAGAGTAAGTTTAAGTTGATTAAGTTTGATTTCTAGAGCATCAAGACAAAGCTTTTAAATTAAAGCGCCAGTCCTAGGTATGAATTATGAATTAGATAGATTTTTTAGAAAATAAATTGATTTACATACTAATAGGACATTGAACTTACGTTGAAATATTAAACAAAATAATAAATAACAAATAATAAATGGTCGAGCTATTTTGATCGTTCCTATGGCAACTATTTGTAATAGCGGTCCGATCTGGCCAATTCAACTAAAGGTACTACCTGCAATAAGAAGAAGCATCTGTGCCAAGTTTCATCAAGATAGCTCTAGAACAAAGTCTTGAAAAACGCATATAAACAGACGGACAGACGGACATGACTCGGCTGTTGATGCTGAGATTTCTCCTTCAATGCGTTACACATTTCGTGAGAAAATTATAATACCCTCTGCAAGGGTATAAAAAGGTTCGGCTTAGAAATATATTACTTTTAGAAATATTAAAATTACAATCGGTTCGCGCTTAAATAAGTTAATCTATCTATCGAATAGTGCCAATAATTGCTATCCAGTTCTAATTGTGTACTTTGCAGCGTTTGGAATCGCTTTAACTGTGCCTGAAACTTTTACAGAATAAATAAGCTTTGACATAGACATAAACCACCCACTGTGTCACTTGTTATTTGAAAATTGAAAGAGCCAAGTTGCAGTAAGATTTTGCCCGGGCGACTCAAATTACAGCCTAAGGCTGCTGCAGGGCAAATCTTAAGATGCCATTAGTCTCAGTCCCAGTTCCAAAAGCAATAGCAATACCAATCCGTGTCCCAAAAATCCGTATCCCAAAGCCAAACCCAAAAACCAGACCCAAGCAAACCCTGCTACTGCTGCTGCTGCTGCTGCAAATCAACTCAAGTAAAAGTGTCAAAACAATACAAACGACGCACAGGCGCACAGGCGCCAATCTAAGGCCCGATTGTGCACACACACACACACACACACACACACACACACACACACACACACACACACACACACACACACACACACACACACACACACACACACACACACACACACACACACACACACACACACACACACACACACACACACACATACATATACACATATATATGTATATATATATATATAGTGTGGAGCACACGCACATAATTTATGCCTATGTACAAGACCGAGAAAAGGGACTTGTGAACTTTCCCGAATTGCGTTTTTGTCCTGAAACGCACATAAAACGCAGACTGCAGTGAACTGCGGAAAAATCAATTTTCTTTTTCGTGCTTAAGGGTGGGTGACAGTGCAGAGGGGGTTGGGGGTTGACAGCAGCAAAAGCAGCAGCAGCAGCAACCCAAGAACATAAACTTCTATTTGGCTTTTTTGGGGGTTGCACACACACACACACACTCAAACACACACAGAGAGACAGCTACGCACTTGTGCAGCAAATTGTCACCCAGTTTTTCGGGCATGTAACATATTAAGCCCCTACTCCGCACGCAGCCACCCTCTTTTGTTGTAGCTGTTGTTCAGCTAGAGAAAGTGTTGAGAAAATGAGTTTGTCAGCGCTTTGAAGTGCAAAAGTGCAGCATAATTTTTGGGGCTAATGCAATTAGGCAATTATTTATTGTAATAATCAATGTGAGTATGTGTGCTGTGTGTGTGCTGTGTTGTGTGTGTATATAGCGTGTGCTTAATGCTGCCTGCTTTCAGTTCTGTGTGTTGCGTCCTGCGACCTGCTGTTGCTGCTAATTACTCATGCCGCACGCATTTTTGGCGCACTGAGGCGTATACACAATAATTTACAACAAGGCCAAGGAACGTGCACTGAATGCTCGCAGAAAGAGACAGACACAAAGCAGACTGAAAGGGAGGGCAAGAGTGAAGTAAAAGCGTGCGACAAAGACAGCTAATAAAAGAAAGGGGCAAGTGCAGCGGGCATATTTACTTGCATACTCGTATACATATATTTATATATATATATATATATATATATATATATATAAAACAAAAGCGCCTAAAATAATTTCACACCGAAAAATGTCATTAAATATCTGTGTGTGTGTTTGTGTTTGTGTGTGTGTGTGTGTGTGTGTCACGTACAACAACAAAAACGCAATTGTAAAAAAAAAAAACAGAAAATGTTTCCAAGTTTTTGGGACCAGGACATTTGCAATGACGTCAGCAAATGAAGAGCACAAGTTAAAATTGTTGTTATTAGAAGGCTTCAAGCAAAGGATATGAATGTGCTGCTTCTTCTTGTTATTGTTGCTGCTGCTGCGGCTGCTGCGGCTGCTGCTGGGCAATTGAACACAGGCGGCGGCCAAATTTGTTGCAGCCCCCGCAACGCAAACATTTTTTGGGTACTCACAAAGGAACCCGAGAAAACCCAAAAATGTTAGGCACATAAACGTGACTGCCTGTTCCAGAACATGTCCTTTTCTGTATGCATGTATGTATATGTGTGTGTGTGTGTGCAGGATAAATGTAATCTTCTGCCTGGCAAATTGATATAGCAGAGCGGAGTATTGGGAAATGTGTCAAATTGAGGCATTTCGTTAGAGCACACTGACCAGCAAAATAAGTGTAAAGATAAACTAAAATTGAGACTTATATATTAGAATATCTAGCTACAATATTCAAAATCTTTCAAAAGTTATCAACACAAATGCCAAGTTCTTGAATATAAGAATAAGACACAGTTATACAGGCCTGTTCTGGCTTTGGAAAATGAATTTCCCAGAAATGTGAACATTAACACTTTTGACAACATTTTAAGGATTAAATTCACTTGCATTTTATGAAGAATTGAATAAAATTGACTAGATGAACAGCCATAAGAAAGTTGCTAGCATTGAAAGCACTTTCAATTGCTCAAAAAGTTTGCAGCATGTGGAAACTGAAACTGGTCTAATAGACTATTTACATAGTATTCGAAATAAAAGTACAAGATGTGCTAAATATAAGTTAATTTCAGTTCATAATTACGATAAAGTTTAGATGACGCATGAGATGGCAAATAACATTTTGAAAACAGCTGCAAAGTTATACTTAAAACTTGCTATTAAAACTGAACAACAAAATAAATGAGCATTAAGAAAGTGCTTAAAAAACAACGAATTAAATGCAAAAATAAACAAGTTTTGATGATCTATTGCAACAGCTTTAATTTGCTTAAATAAACAACTCTATAGAGATTCATATAGTATATTAAAGTTTAGAGATCCACTTGCTGTTCTTCTGTATTCTTACACAATTTTTAATTCATATTCAATATTTAAAGAGTCCCTGAATTTGTCAACCCCTAACGAGTTGTGCGTGCGTGCGTATGTGTGCGTGTTCGTGCCACGCCCCCTTTTGGCAAATCACTTGACTTTTCATTAATAAAATTGGAGTTGGCTGATTTTTTTGTGATTAAATACAAAAAAAGGAAAAAACAAAAAAAAATAAAAAATCATCAGACGTTCGAGTGGAATATCGAATACCCCTCCCTTTGTATGGGCATTAGCTACACCCATGCGTTTAGCTTGGAAGTGAACCCTTTTTTTTCTTTCGTTCGTGTATTACTTTATTTTTGTATTAAATTTCATAATTTTTGTTGTCCATATATATATTTGTTCGTTCCTTTTTTGGGTGTTCAACTGAGACACGCAAAATGTGGCTTACCAAAAAGTGAAAGGATATAGAAATCGCGAGCTCGCGTTATTTTGCATCAACTTCTTTTCAATGCCAGACCCACACACACACGCATACACACACACACATATGCATTCCAACCCTCAACAAAATTCATAACGTTTTTTCTTGCCCATAAACCATACAAAAAATTGTTTTCCATACGCATTAATGCAGCAATGCGTGCGCTTTCAAGGAGTGGTAGTTGGCATATAGAAAGGGGAGGGCAAAGAAGGTGCTGCCAAAGGACATAGGTCCTGCCTGGACATGTAACCGGATTTTGACTGCAGTATATGCTAGCCTTTGATATGCCTTTGGGTTCCCACTGAGTTATTACTCACCGGCGACTGATTAACGACTGTCTTTTGTTTTAGTTAAGTGCTTCAGAGTTGGGCACAATGTTGAGAGTTAACCAAAAATGAGAAGAAATTTAAAGCCCAAATATAATTTAACTCTTTTTTTTTAAAGTCAAAAATATTAAAGTGACATGCTGCGAATTCCACGCAAATCCACAGTTATATCTCTGAATCAAGCTACAAGTAAATTAATGCATTTCTTTATACATATATCCCAAGTTTCAACTTTATAGAAAATGAATTACGGAACAGGTCTAAATATGCGAGCAATGATCCTTTATGGAATAGTTGCAACTCTTAATGTCATTGTTGGTTTCAAATATTTGCTGCTTAGTTTTAATTTCTGTTTTATAAATGTTACTTTTATTTTCCAATCTAAAAGCAAAAGTTAATAAGAAACATGTAAGAATGCTCTAGCCGAGTGTGCCCGACTACGAGACTTCCTGCTCCCCACTTGCACTTGTCCAGTGCCTGTAAAACTGTTGCTTCTGCCTGCTGAGACGGGGGAAATTGGTTCTTTCATAACTTTTGTGTTATTTATCCGATCGTAATAAAATTTACGCAGCTGATGAACATTGATAAAAGAAAAGAAATGTGTACCAAAAATCATAGCTATATCTTTAAAATTTTAGCTGTGTGAGTTTTTTCCATTTGCGGGGGTGCGGGGAGCTTCATCCGAAATTTGAAATAAACTTGATCTGCGTATGGGTTACAGGAAGCTGCATGCCAAGTTTGGTGTCTCTAGCTCTTAAAGTCTCTGAGATCGACGCGTTCAGACGCGACAGACAGACAGACGGACATGGCTATATCGACTGGGCTGTTGATGCTGGTCTCGAATATATATAGTTTAGATAGTCGGAAATGCCTCTTTCTGCCTGTTACATAGATTTGCTTTATAACTACTTTTTCCCTATTTTGAATGGGAACAGGGAGTAATTAGGTATGTAATAATTAGGTAATAACTGCTAAACAATGTTTGTGCTATGTATTCCAAATTAGTTTGATTTCAATGAATCCAAAACTAAATTTTTCACTTGAGAAATGTTAACATTCTTGATTATCCAAACTTTAAGTTATTTTAATATGCAAAATTCTCAAGCTTATCGTATATCAACTGCCTGAACTTTCTGTGTGTTTGAGCTAAACTTTTGCTTTAAGCTGACAAGAAAGTTTTTACTACCCAAACTTATGCAGCAAAATAAGTTGAGCAGCTTGTCTTAACTTGCAACAGTCAGTTGCTGCAACAAATAGTTGCATATTGAAGGTATAAAAGTAAGTTTCAAGTTTAGGCTCAAACTAAACATACACACATACACACAAACGTCAGTCATCAGAACGATGTTCAAAATTCAATGAGCAAAGTGCCGCATGGCCGTTGAATTTATTGAAAAATCATGATATGTGCCCATCATGCAGACAAGCTTGATGCTTGGAGGCTGGTTTGGTTCGGTTCGGTTCGGTTTGGTTTGGTTTGGTTTGGTTGCCTGGATGAATTGAATGGATGGAGCAATCCTTGGCATGCAAAAGCGTCGATATGACAGCTTGACTGAACTAAAAATCGCGTACCATGCGCCATGCGGCGAAGCTAGACAAAAGCCCAAGTCCCCAACACCCCAACCCACACCAAGCACACGCATCTACGGAAATATGATTTTTTCGTGCTCGTTGGACATCAGCTATGGGGTAAGAGTGACAGAGAGGGAGTAGAGAGAGTAGAGTGCAGTATGGGGTGTAGATTTTTTGGCTTGAACTAAGTCTGAGGTTGAGTTTTTGTTGTTGTCGTTGTCGTTGAGCCTACTGCGTACCCCCAATGCTGATTGACGTGCCTTTTATTGATGCTCTTGATTGGTTTTTACCTTTTACACACACAGACGATGCGGGTGATTCTCTCTCGCTACTCGTTACTCAAACCATTCTTGTTCCTCTCGACTGTGACGGTCGTAAGTTCAATATGTGCGTGTGTGTCTATGTCTGTGTGTATATCTACCTACTCTACATACAGTTATGATTTTTTATTACAGGTAGATGTCAGGTAGTACTCCTCATAGCATCCACAACAAACGCAACGCAACGCAACGCTACGCAAACGCCACTGATGAATTGTGTTTGTATTTGTTTTGGACATTCGTCGTTGTTAATTTTTTATGTTCATGGATAATACCCAACATACATACATATATACGTTGCTGGACTCTGTTTGCGTTTTTAATCAAATGGTCTCAAAAACGCTGGAATATTTGAATCCTATTGTTTGCTTGTTTAACTTTTATACTATATCGTAATTGTATATCGCGCAACGAGTGCGAAAGAGTTTGAGTTCAAGCGTCGTGTATTGGCAAACAAAACTAATCAAATGTCTGCCATCGTTAGTTGGCCACTTTCCACTTCCGTTTCCGGTTTTTGTCAAACATTCAGCTGCGCTGTTACTTTATCTATCTATCCAGCTATCCAGCTATCTAGCTATCTTCATTTTATGTTTTTTTTTGTTTTTTTGCTGGCTCATCCTCTAGCTTGAGTTTTTCGCACGCGCTAATGCTTTAATCCTTGCCCAGGACCTTCTGCTGTCCGCGTGTATTAAATCGATGAAGTATTAACGACTTAATTGCATGTTTGTTAGACATTTTGCAGCGCCTTCCGCCCACCTACACTCCCCCCCTGCCATTCGTCGCTTCCTTTTTTTTTTTTTGGTTTGGGCCATTATTCCTGTTTGAAGTTTATTAAATTCCCGTGTGGAAGGCATTGCAGTAGAGTCCACTTCCGCATTTGTTATTGCTGCTAGTAGCTCATTTGATCAAATGCGAATTCGATTAAAGTAATGGCTTTTTCAATAGCCTTGTGGTTGAGTATTGTAGGGGGTAGCAGCAGCAGCAGCAGGGGTAAAAGCAGAAGATTATTAGTTATTTAGTAGATTAATCAGTGGACTATGCAGGACAGTTAGGCGAAGTGTTGTTATCATATTTATGCACATTTCCCATTAAAAATGGAAAGAAGGGAGTATTAAAGTACTGCAAATGTATGTAACAGGCAGATGGAAGCATTTCCGACTATATAAACTATATATATTCTTGATCAGCATCAACAGCCCAGTCGATCTAACCATGTGCGTCTGTCTGTCCGTCTGTTTGTATGAACGCGTTGATCTCAGAGACTACAAGAGCTAGAGACACCAAACTTTTCATGCAGCATCGTGTAACCCATACGCAGATCAAGTTTATTTAAAATTTCAGATGTTTAAATTGATATCTTGACTACAAAAAAAAAAGAAAACATTTCAAACTATCGATTTAGCTACTCAATAATTCTGTAATCTTTTCAGCTATATATTCTATTTAGTTTCCACTTTACAAAATACGTGAGTATACTACATTAACAAAACATTGGAAAGTAAAGTATGAACTGTTTTATTGATGGACCACATCCACATCCACATTCATATCCAGATTCAGATTCAGATTCAGATCCAGACCCAGCTCATCGAAAATGCCAATTCACAAAAATTTAATCCTGTTCAATCCCTTATCATAGAACCCACACTTAGTCCTATTTGTGTGGTGTGTGTGTTTGTTCTTTTAGCGGCATCAGCAAATTAAATAAAGCTCAATGACAAACTTCATTAGCCAAAAAATCAACTGACCAAATGCCAAACAACAAAAATAACAATTTGCCTTTTAGCTCACACATACACCACAGCGTTAAGCCCCTTCCCCCTTTCAATTTAGCTTTTAGCTTCCCCTAACATACAAAAGCCCCCAACCCTTTGGCGTCTGTTGTGGAACTCGTATCTCTGGCCCCGTTCTATAGAAAGTTCACAATGCTACGCAAACGTTATGCTAAAAACTAAATTAAGATTGAAATGTAAAACTGAAAACGTTTTACACAATTATTGAACGCTGTTGCCAAATCGAATAAGGATACGTACGAAAGGATATATATGTATATGTCCTGGTTAACTGCCTAATCGTACAGCGAAAACCACTCTGGAAAAAAGTGCTGCTCCTGTCGTGTCATGTCCTGCTAACCATTGGACATTTGACGATTTGTGCGAATCAGTCGACTGCATAACTTACAATACCGTAAATATAAATTCTCGAAAAGTTAGCTGGTTTGGGGTGAAGGGGTGGGGGGGGGGTGGTTGGGGGAGAAGACTATTCCTGGTGCGTACTAATGAAGGATTGACTGAGGGCAAGCCCGCTTAATATTATCACTCCAGCATGCATTTTGCAAATGAAACGTTGCCACTGGTGCGGGAAATGGGGAAAACTGGCCAGCCCAACCCAAAAGAAAACACAAAAAAAGAATGTAGAAAAAGTCAATGTATGAAAATTTTTGTTCAATCACAAATCCAATGATGTTCGCTTCGACGCATTTTGACAGTTAGACAGACAGACAGACACACACACACATGTTGGGGACTTCGAGGACAGCAAGAGGGGCAGGAGCAGCTGGGGAGGTCACTTTGATGAATTCGCCTGTTCCTGTTCCTCAACCAGTTCGATTGTTGTTTGTTTGAAAAGGCTTCTTCTGTAGCCTGCTGAAAGGCCTCTATCTATCTTGTTTTTTGTTGTTGTTGTTGTTGTTATGTTTTAATTCTTCAATTCGTTTTTTAAAATACAAACTGCACATTGGTATTTTTGTTGTTTGGTATTTTTAAACTCATGTTTTTTGCTGTTGTTTTGGCTTAGCCCTTTTGTGGTATTGCGGAGAGTGCATTGATTAGAATGTTTGGACTTGAGTACGTAAATATTTTTGCTTGCTTGTCAATTAGTACGTTAAGCTGTTGTATTTGTACTTCAATGCATGTAGAAAGCAATACTGTTCAAGAGCCTGAGTACTATTTGAAAGCCTGTAAAAGGGTTTTTTGTTAAAGCTGCTTTAAACTGCTTAGCAGTTATTCAAAAAATGTTATTTGGATTCACTTTGATGTTCTTCAAATGCATGAATGTTGCTTAATAAAAATTTTGAACAATTTTGCAATTTTTTTTTAAACTTTTTCTTTGGCTGAGTACTAAGATATCTAAAATGTATTTCATCAATTATGTAACCGTATTTGAGAACCTGTTTATTGCATTTCATACATTAGCTCTGAGTTTTTTCAATTGCTTAAGTATCTAAATTGCTTAAAAGTAAATAACATGTTTTTCCAAATTTAATGGAAATTTTGTAAACATTTTTGCACTTAATTTTCTTAATTTATGACTTAAAGCTTTTGACAAAAAAAAAAAAAAGCAGAATTAAGTTCATTATTTTCAAAACTTTTAACTAAATATAATTGGATATGAAAGCTTTCCACTTCAATCTGCTACAAACATAAAGAGTCTATGGATATTGCAGACTCTAAACTTGATTTTTAAGTTGATTTCAAGGACTGAAACCATTTCAATTAGCTATTGTTAATCAGTTGACACTCTTCGACAGTTTTGCGTGCATAAAACATTAGGACAAGCAAGGATCGCAAAAATGCATTTCATCTGACATTGGAAGGACGGCTCGAACCCATCCTTGCTCTAGGACATTTCCTGCTGCCTAAACTTTTTGACAGCCTCAAAATCGAGAAGACAATTTGAGCTGTCAAAGAGCGCAGGAGGTAGTATTGGTATATACATAAATGAGGGTCGTGTGTGTCAGGTGGGGCCAGGTGAAAACAATTGCGCATACGACGCGTGGACTGCGTGAAAATTGCAACATTAGCACATGTCCTGTGCAGAATATATGCTTGACTATGTGTTCAGGTTGTGGCGTCTGCCTGTTACCTTTTTGACATTTGATTGAGATTTGTTATCGGCGTATTCATCAATGATATATACAATAAAAATACACACACACACACACACACAGACAGCTTGTGTGGGTTTGGGTTGCCTTTTTTGTCCAGACTGTGTGCGACGCACTCAAAACAAAACAAAAAAAAAACCCGTTGTAGTCCTATGCGCCTGCCCCACATCCTGCGTTGTCTGCCGTGTAGCTTTTGTGTGTGTGGCCGGCCAGCCCCCAAGCTACGCCCACAATTCACAGTAGTTATCGGACTGGGCCCAGTGACATTTTTAGGCATTTGTTCAATACGTGAACTCGCCAGGACGTGTGAGGACGCGCCAGAACGAGCCCAGCCTGCCTGCCTGTTACTTCTATTAGATTTTGCTAGCTGGCTCCCCAAAATAAAACAAGCAGCTGCTGTTTGCTACTGGTTCAGCTGCTGGCCTGAGTTCTGCCTGCTGGCTGCTGGCCTGAGTCCTGGCTGTGTATTTTTGCAATAAGCCTGGCGCGAGGTAGCCAACAGGCAGAAGGAGTTGCACGGGGACCAAAACTGGCCATGCGTACCTTTCGATCCTTGTGTGACATTTGAATTCGCAGAATGGCAGTTTGATTGTGGACTGAGGGCGGAAGGAGGGGGAGAGCAGACCCCGTGTGTTTGTGTAGAATTTCTTTTATAGAAGTTGTGCTCTGTTCTGCGCGTTTTCCCCCCACTCCTTATGCCCATGCTCCTTTGGCGTATCTATTTTTTAATTTTGCTGACGAGGCACATGAGAAAACATACAAACGCAATTGTTCCTGGTTTCACAATGCATTCCATGGCGGCTGCTGTTGCCTATCCTGACATGTGTGCGTCTCATGCTGATAAGCAGCAGACGCCCCATCCTTAGCCCCCATCCCGACCCGTTCCTCTCTCCAGCTAGCGTACAGGCTCCATTCTGTCCAGCTCAGCCGCGAAATGAAAAGTTAAACTGTGTGACGCGCTGTAAATGCGTGGCAATAGAAAAAGGGTTCAAGTTTGGTTTCGGGTTTGGGTTTTGAATTCAGTTTCCGAGTTTGGGTTGAGCTTCGAATTCAGTTTGAGAGATTGGCATTCCGTTCGCTAGCAAGTGGAGTTAGGGTCCTTTTACTCTTTTGGTTTGGCGTGATGAATATTTACTGCGTGCGCTAACTGCTAACTACCTACAGGTATTTTCATTTTTTGACATTTTTAATTGGGTTTGAGCAATATGCATACAACACGACGACGAAACAACGATGACACGTCCAGAATATCTGCCAGAACTGACAGTCTTTTTTGCCACTTTACGCTTGTCTTTGCTCAACGCGATGTGAGGCGACTCGACTCGACTCGACTCCACTCGACTCGACTTGATATATGTTTTTCATAGTTTGAGTTCCGGATATGGAACCTCTTATTAAAGTGGCAAGTAAATTTTCAGATCTTTTCATAGTAGCTCATATCAGAAAAGGAAGTCGTTAGACAGTTTGGTTAAGTTCTTGAAGTTGTGTGGCTAAAAATAGAACTTTTTTTCTTTAGTTCTGTTGGTTTTCTAAAAATAGTATAAAAATAACATATTCAAGCTGCTTTTCGCTTCATCATTGTCACATTTCAAATACAAGTTGTTGGAAAGCGAGAATGAGCTTGAAACAACTCAAATTTTTGTCAGGTTTTCAAACGAAAAATGCACAACAACTTTCAAAATAGCATTCTTTTCTGTTGTAAAAAACAAATTTATTAAGGTTTTTGTTACTTCGGAACTGAAGCTCAAATCCAAATGGAAATTGCTAACAAAAACATTTAGTTAATTATATATTGCTTGAGTTCCTTTATCTTAATTAACTTATTAACTAATAAACTTCAATTTCTTCTTATTATTGCAGGTAACTATGAAGTTTCCATCATGCGCTTCTCTACCACGTTCCCAGAACGAACAACTCTTTCAATTCAGATTTGTAAGTGCAGCAAAACTACAATCACAATTCCAACATAATTATGTTTTTTTGGGAGCAATTAATTGTTTAACAATTAATGCTCAGATTCTTGTTGATTTAATACAAAAACAACAAACATTAAGAACAACAACAACAGCAACTACAACTACGATAATTACAATTACAGTTCGTAATTGTGGCAAGGCAAGCGTATCTTTAAGATACACGTACTCGTACTTACATATTACAACATTGTTGCAGGTTTTTTGGGTGTGCAACGAAGTGTGGAATACCTAACTGTCAACTATTTGTGTTAACTGCGTTTTGCTTTTTGGTAGAATCATTTATTATCATGCATTTGCCATTCCATTCTTCTCGACCCAAAAACTATTGCATAACTAATTTATTTTTTGGGACAGGCATTTGAGATTAGTTAAAATGATATTTCAAAGCTTCTTCGTTTTGGTCCTATTAGATACATTTTCGTTTAGTTAACACAACCAGTTAAGCTAGCGTTATCTGACAGCTTCTGGACAAACTGAAGAGAACTCGGAATGTGTCGAAGATCTTTCATTTTATATAATCTAAGAAGCTAGCTTAGAAAGTTTTAAAAATAATTAAGTTTTTCATAATATTTGCTAAACTTAAAATTCGCACTCAGCTGTCAAATACAACTTGGTGCTTTTTAAATTTGGCTCAAGCAGCCTGTCAAAAACACACATGAAAAATTGGTATTGCTCAATTCTTACTTGCATAACAATGAGCATTAGAAGAGTCTATGATTAACTTGCTGCTCGCCATCTGTCTGGCTTAATTTATTCATCGCCTTTGCCTAAACCTAACGTGACGAATATTTTCAAAATTTTCTCCGATATTCAAACAAATCACAGCCTGTCAAAAACAGGCAAGATAGGCGCAGATGGCAGTCAATCAGTAATTGACATGAAACGTAAGCATGCATTTCAACTGCAGCTATTTAGAATTATTCAATCAAAGCCTAAATCTCTACCGATTACATTGCTCTACAGAGTTTCTTGACGCTTGATGTTTGTTTGCGTAGCATCTTGATAGAGTGTATACAAATCCTTACTTGCCGCCTTGGCATTAACTCAATTTGCGAAAAAGTTCGACTTTTATCGCAAAAAAAGTCAATAATATATGATATGGGCAATTCTTTAATGAGAGCAAAAAGCCATTTTTTTAGATTCCAGTCGATTTACTCATGATGGTTATTGAAGTGGATTCTTAGATTTCAACAATTTCTAACGATTTACATATATAAAAAGTAATAGGTTCCAATAATGACTTTGCAATTTTCAGCCCTGGTTAACTTTTTGGTGGAAATGCTCATATATATAATAGCTAGGTAGTTTTGGGTACATCTAATACTAGTTGAGAAAACTAAACTATTGAATCCACAAAACATTTTAAAAAAAAAAAAACACTTCTTGCACGCTTTTTCATGCATTTTTAACTTACATCGTCTAAACATGCGTCTTTTCTTGTCCGCAAGTTCGTTTCATGCATCTTGCACAGGAATCGTAAAGATGCTGCTCTATGTGAAACGACTATTACATGCAAGAATTGCATAGTCTAAACACGGCTTTAGCAAATATATATTATATGAATTTCTGAAAACTTTCTATAGAATCTTACCTATGGTATATTAAGTCAACCAAGAATCATTTATAGGCCTATAAAAAATCAAAACTGTTAGGCAGTGTTATGAAAAGAGTTATGATATAAGGTTACTTAATATGCACCTGTTTTAACAGATGGATTTGCCCTTTCAAATTTCAAGGGAATATTGGATATGTATTTGTATTTAGATTTGGATTTGCCCTTTAGAATGTCGAGGGAACACCCGCTGTGGTGTCTTAACGCTGTCATAACCCATAATCACAACTTTGCATTCATGTTTTCCCCTGTTTCACTGTTTCACTGTCAAGTGCTGCCACACATACGATGTGTATGTGTTTATGCAATGTTGCAAGCAGCCGCAACGTACGTTGACACTTGTCTTTGATGTGTGCGCCACGGGGCAACCAGAGACAATCGGTAATCTAACCTTTAGACAAAATGTCATGTTGCAATGATTATGCGATACTTATTCTTGTTTTTATTTCTATTATGATAGACTTATACTTGGTACAACGGTTTGGGCATAACTTTGCAATTGCTGCAGTATTATGCGGACATGTGTAATACACATATGGGGGGTGGGGCGGAGGTAAATTTTTTGTTTTTTTTTTTTGTTGTCTTGTTATAGATACTCAGTGTCAGTGTCCGTATCCATATCCATATAGTACATAGTCTGTGGCAGTGTTAAAAATAATGCGCTAACCAGCAGTCGCATCTTTGAGGCGCTGTCAACTGCAGCAATTGTTTTCGCTTTTGCTTTGCCAATTGGCCTAACTCTCTGCCCAGACAGATTTTGAGCTACTCGGCTGATATTCGTTGCTTGCCACTGACAGGCGCAACTTGTCGTCTGGTGTGGTAATCTGGCTACTAACAAAACAAAGGTAATACTTCCAAGCGCAGTAACATCAAAACAAATGAGGCGAACTAATTCTTACATTTTTTCCGCATCTCGCTCATATATGTTATGTTTATTTATATAAGAACTGGCAAAGATTAAAGCATTTAGGGGAAGATGTTACAAATTGATACGTCTTGTCAAATGCATAACAAGGATATATAGCTGTCTTATTAGCTAAAGGTTAATAACCTCAATATTTATGCATAGCGCTTTTTATAAACTTGCCAGAGGTGTGTAACGCATTGAAGGAGTCGTCTCTGATCCTAGACATATATATGTATGTGTATGTATGTATGTATATACTCTTGCATGCTCTTGCCTAGTATAGACAAGTCGAGTCAAGACAAGTTCGTCTGTTTATATGCGATATAGTCTCTTAGTTTTTAAGTTATTTTGATGAAACTATTTCTTTTAATCATTTTTACTCCCTGTTCCCATTAAAAATGGTAAAAAGGTAGCTGTAAAGTACTGCAAATGTATGTAACAGGCAGAAGGAGGCATTTCCGAATATATTAATTATATATATTCTTGATCAGCATCAACAGCCGATTCGATCAAGCCATGTCCGTCTATCTGTCCGTCTGTCTGTATGAACACACAGATCTCGAAGACTTTAAGAGCTAGAGACACCAAACTTGGCTTGTAGGTTCCTGTAGATCAAGTTTATTTCAAATTTCGGATGCACCCCCAAAAATAAATAAAAAAAACTCCCATAGACACAATTATAAGGATAAAGCTTTGATTTTTGATACACATATATGTTTTGTCAATGTTGATCAGCTGCGTAAATTTCAATACGATCGGATAAACACCACAAAAGTTATGAAAGAATCTTTTAACCCCGTCTCAGCAGGCAGAAACGACAGTTTGACAGGCACTGGACAAGTTAAGTCCGCTGCTTGCTTGGGTTGCCGCTGAACTACTTGAAGTGCAAGTGGGGAGCAGGAAGTCTCGTAGTCGGGCACACTCGACTAGAGCATTCATACTTGTTTGAAGATGTTAACCCAATTTGTTCAAAATCGCATTTTTAAAGTTTTGAACATCAAATACTATATACATTGTATATATATACTATCTAGTAATCCTAATCAGTTACTGTTTGACTGTCATTTCAAAAATATTTCATTTAAAACCAAATAAACTTCTAAGTAAACAAAATTTACTAAAAATTCAACAACAAATATTGGATATCATACATGTTTTTTGACGAACAGCGGGATCTCGAAGAACACGATATGCTTGAGTTTATGGAAACTCTGTTATTGATATTCCTGATTTTCTCTGGTATTATTGGCATGATCATATTTATAACGTGCCAAATAAACAATTGCAGCAGCAAAAAGGTATTGAAAGTTATATATTTATAAGCACATATGCTGTCAATTTTAACCTACATAAATATATATATATATGTTTATAGGTAGAATTGCATCGAATGGAAGAGGCTAGAAAAAGGTAATGGGAAAATTTTCAAAAACTATGAAAATATATACAAAAAAATAATGAAGTTAACTCGACATTGCATTTTTGTTTATATCGAATGAGGAACTGGGAGAATGAAAAAAGATACATAAGTCAAGAATACGAAAGACAAAAAAAACAACAAAAATTGGCATTTCATAACAAAGTGCGTCATTTGTTTGAATTAATTGCCATTCAAATCAAATTAAACGAAGATGACAACAAAAACAAAACTGGAATTAGAGACAGAGGAGAGGGTGGAGAGATAAAGAGAACCCGCTTCGATTTATGAACTGCAACTATTGAAAAATGAATCACACGGAATCGAATTTTTGGACAATATTTAAATAGTGCACAAGGTCAATTAGTTGAAATACCAGAAAAATATAACAATTAAATATTGAATTTTTTAACTTTGAAGTTTGATTTGGATTTTGTTTTTTTTTCTGTTATTATTTATTGCGCTGCATTTCTTTTTTTTTTTTTTTTGAGGCTATTGCGTAATTTGAATGTTGTTTCTGTGCCCAACACACTTTTGTTGTCGTGCTTTACACACTATTGTTGTTGTTTTTGGAAAGAGTGCGTTGTCAGTGCTGAGAACAACCCCCAACGCCATGCCAAACCCTTCCTGTTCCAGGCATTAGACAACAAAAACTAATAACAAACAACAGAAAAAAAGCTGCTCGGCTTCTTTGGGTGTGCGTCTTCCAGGAACTTTGGCTATGTGTGTGTGCATGTGTGTGTGAAAAGGATTTACGCGTTGTTTCTTGCATGTTTCGCACATGGCCTCAAAACAGATAGCTCTACAGATACCTGAGCTACTATTTTGTTTTCGAACTTAAAACTCTCAGCACAACGAAAAAAAAAGCCCAGTTCAGGTGTCGTCATTTGGCTGCCCAAAACTTAACTAAACTGAAGAGAACTGATCCCATCAAATTTTTGCTCTATTTTTTGTTTGTTTTTATGTGCGCATTTCGAAGAGTAGCTCTCTCATTGTTTTTTGTGTAATTGATAAAAGCATTTCAAATGCAGCTGCGTAAATTTGATTTTTGTTCTTTTTTTTTGGAAAAGTACAGTCGCTTAAGAAGCTTAACATAGATCATAGGGACTTAGAAAGGCATCCTTTTCACAGTTTTTGGTGTTTCATAAAGAAAGCTGTAAATTGAAGTTGTACAGTGGAAATTGTTAGATATGGGCATTTCCTCCTTAAGCATTCAATAACATTAACAACTATCTAACAAATATGATGAACGATCAATCAAGCTTAGATGTTAATATTCAAGTGCAAAGTCAACAGAAATTAACGTACCGTTACGCCCTGTAACGTTACACCACATACTAAGAGTAATACAAAATAAAATAAAAAGCATTTTTTTAAATATTATAGCTTGCAAAACAAACTTGTATTATTTCAAATAGTGATAAAAAAGTTTTGTACAAAAAGTCTTGGCCAATTCGCAGAGTTTTGCAATTTTGTAATCCAAGCCAAAACCCACTTCCGTTTTTTGTAACGTTTCGCCACACTCATTCTTGCTTTTATCATAAAATCTTTTGGGTCGATTGGTGTGATTTCTTTGACTGAATATTATGATACTTAAATACTTTGCATATAAGAAAAACAATTTTTTATAATTTGACTTCTTCAATTATTTTTTTTATATTTAGGCGTACAAATGTCACGTTACGCCACTACGGAATTGCCCATATGCAGCTTGTTTACGTTTATGATGCAAGCAAAAACTTTCGGATTATATTTACATTTGTGTGTTCCGAGAGAAGATATTTGAATATTAAAGCAATAATTTTGTTCTTAACACAGCTGAAAATTGTTTCTTATTTCATTTCGAAATAAATGCAGTTACAGTCTGCGTCTTTCTCTCTTATTGTCTACATGTTAAATGGCTCTCACTTTTTTTTGTTTTTAACAGCAGCATGTTAAAATTATGTTAATGTAAAGCGTTTATGTTAATTTCTTAAAAGGTCAACACGAAAAGCTTTCAGTTGCATAAACTCAATATAATACATTGAAATTCTATTGTGTATATAGAAAATAGGTACAAAAGTTAAAACACGCTCAGTTATAAGTATAATTTACTCACAATACCCAATCACTTACCAATTTGTGTTATGGCCAAAACAACACACACACACACACGCACACACAAAATATCCGCTACAATTCGATCAAAAATTCCCACTTTTGCTACTTCAGTTAACTACATAAAGCAAAAGCAAAGCAAATCCAACAAAAAAAAAGGAGCCACAACTGCAAACTTCCCAGGAATTTCTTAATAGCTATTTACCGATATCTTTTTTGGGGCCAGTCAGCAAACGAAACCGTTGATTTTTATATCATACAAATACACACACACACACATATACAAGTATGGCCTGAGGGCAATGCTGAAGGTTCTACATAACAGCGCTGTTCTGTGGCAGCAACAAGGGCGGGTCAGTGGCAAGGGCAGCGGCAGGAACAGGGGCAGGAACAGCGGCAGAGTCAAAAGTTGCGCGGTCGCATTTTTCTAACGATTAAACAAATTCGAGGAAAAAAAGCGCATCCCGTGCAACGCGCAGCCGCAACGTCCTCCCTGACTGACTTTATAGCCTCCGTCACTTGCAGTTTCCAGGAATCCGAATTTACCAGCGTCTTGGCCAAGGCTAAGCACGCAAAGGAAACCGTAGACGAAGACCAAAAAGAGAAAGAAAAAAGTTTTCGGTTGCATCGGGATAGCAGCAAGCGCACAGTGGGCGCTTTTGACTTTACTCTTTGCAATTATTTATAGCTTACACTGTGAAAAATTTCAGTTTTATTCGCTGCATTTTTACAACCATTATTATTCAAATCAATTCTCACAGTATACAAAAAAACGACTTTCTTTCAAATTGTTTGAATAAGCGTCTTGACATATTGTACACGCACATTTCTGATACATTTACATACCTAAATTTCTGAGTATAAGAAATCGGTTTAACCGTTGCATTCAATTCAATTACAAATCTTGAAATATAATATTGTTTATTACATTATTATATTGAAAATATAAACAACACTGAACCTGAACTCTATAATCGTTATTTAAGCTCTTTTTTTTTGATTATGATTTTATGCTAAATTTTATGAGCAGACGTCCCATAGTGCGACAGGCGGCATTTTTGAGCGGCTAATTCCTGGAATTAAATCGTATATCTTTGGGTGCTCTCTAAATGCTCGATTAATTTCTAATAAATTGGTTGCTGTTGATGCTTTTGGCCAACGGAAATGCTGCAGTCGCAGTCGTAGGCGCATACAACATATAACATATAACATATACATAGGTAACACATATAGAATTACCCATACAAATGCATTTATTTCTACGATTCGCCTTACTTTGAAATATGAGGCGAAACTTTTTTTTTCATTTTTTGCAAACTTTTTCCTAGAACTTTGAGAGCGACAGAGAGAGCAAGAGGGAGAGAGCGCAAGCTTTTTGGAAGCTTTTTATGTTGTTGCATTTTACATTGAAGGAAACCTGACGGAAGATTGAGAAAGTGCAAAGCAAAGCTAAGCAGGCACTGAATTTGTCATCTTCTGTTAGAGACATGTCAATAACAACGCATCTTAGCTAATCCCAATCTAAACAAATATTTTTTCGTCATTCTCGTTGCAGCTTTTGTCGTGTTCGGAGTGCGCGTCCTGAATTTCAACTGATTAAAAAAAAAAATACAAAATAAAACCAAAATAATAATAATAAAAGCATAACAACATATATAAAAACCTGAAACGACTGTTGCATATAACTAAATAATATTAAAAAAAAACAAACAAAACAAATAATAATATTTCATAAATAAATAAATAAATTGTATGCGAAGGACGTCGTCAACGCAGAACAAACTCAACAAACAATTGCAAAATTCCCTTTGGCTAAGAATTTATAGCGGCCAAATTGCTTTTATGCAAAAAAGCCGGCTAAATAATTCGACGAAATTCCATTTTGGCATCATTCAAAACAACTTAAAAACAACAACTACAACTAGTAATAACAACAAGAACAACAAATTCAAGCAACATAATATACAAAAACTGAAAAGTCTGCATATTGTGGACAACAACAACAGCTTCCATTGGCCTTGGCCCAAGATCCTGAAATCAACAAGAAACAAGCGAAAGAATATTCAAAAACAAATACAAAAATGGATCCACAACAACAGTTTTGCCTCAAATGGAACAGTTATTCGTCCAATTTGGCAATAACGTTCTCAAATCTGTTCAAATCGGATTTACTGGCCGATGTCACATTATCCTGCGATGGTAAGTGTAACACTTTATTCCTTTATTTTTTTAATTAAAATTTGTTAGTCATATCAGTGTTCTAAAGTTCTTAGTTTCAGTATTGTGCAGTATCATAAAATGTATTATTTAATTGAAATCTGTCTTGACATCAAACACAAAGTGAACTGCATTGTGAGAGTGTTGAAATGTAAAGACTACAAACGCCAGCTATCTACTAGTTCTATTTTAAGAGTATGCAGGACAAGGTTTTTAATTATATATACATATATATTTTGTTTGTGAGTATGAAAGTGTGTAGCTATGTTTCTTAGAATTTATCAAGCTTGTTTTTGAATCTCTCCTTTCATTGAAATTGCCTTGCATACAGTTCGCAGCCATTGAATTCCTCATAAACTATTAACTTGACTTAAAATAGTTTGTTTTTTGTAAGAAAAGCAACAGGTCTTTACAAAATTTGCTTTAGCTGAGCAAACAAAACTAGTGAAATATTTGTAACAATCTGCCAATTTGTTCAAAAGTAATGAACATTTTAAAATTAGAGTGGTTTTTCCGAATTGAGATGAAAAGTTTGTCAGCTTGTCTGTTTGTTTGTATCAACGCGTTGAGGTAGCTGTTTAAAATTTTGTGAACTTGTTCTTCATCACAACACAAGAAACGTTTGCTCTACCAATTTGTTGAAAAACCGCTAGTTTATCGGGAAAACGCTTAAAACCGCTAAAATTGACACGCCCACAGTTTCCATACCAAAGAAGCTACAGACACTTTCTACATTTCATTGGAAAGGTATTTTTAAAAGCTTTAAAGCTTACCTTAATAGTTTCTTTAAACACTCAGGTTAAAAACTAAAGGTAAAGTACCGGTTTTTTTTTTACATTTTGGCAATTTAAAATAAAATGGCCTAACCAATTTTAATAAAACAATAACTGCAAAAGTAACTAAGGTACAATATAAAGAAGCTGAATCTTGTTGCGGAACGTGCGGAATGCAAACTTAATTTTATTATTTTAAATATTTCTTATATTAATCAGAAAATACTTTTTCACAAAATTAGATGGCAGAAGTTTTGTGGCTTAAACATGCATCGTTCCTAGACTTTAACCTTTGATTTATAAAGAACCCCCAATTGAGATATTGCTTAATTTTCACAAAATTACAAAAATAAAAGTTTAATTGAATAAAAATTCATTTCTACGAATATGTGCTTGATAAACTTGACAAAAAGATATGTATTCAATGTAATTTCAGTTTAAAAGCAATTCCACAAAATATTTAATAGTATACTTTTTGGAGCGTGCTAAAAATACACATGTTTATTAGACCAAGTTATAAAATAACATAATATGTAAAGTATGTGAAATGCAAATTGAAACCAAAATTTAAAAACTACATAATGAGGGAACATATGAAAAAAGTTTGGCAACACAAAGCAAAAAAAATGAGCGTTCCAATTTACATTTCAATTGAAACATTATCCAAATCTTTTCTTTTTGTGCCACAAAATAAAATCGTCACCTGTTTAATTTTGGTTGTTTTTTTTCGGTTTGTTTGTCTGGGCTTAAATTACACGCACATTTTTTGGCTAAGCAATCAATAAATCGACTTTGTGCTTATGTAATAAAACAGAAACAGGCAGACGAAGCTAAACAAACAATGAGACAGACATACATAAATTGAGTTTTCTTTCATTCTGTTTTTCATATATTCTTTTTTTTTGTGTTCTGTTGCTTTTTTTCTTCCTCCTTTTTTTTGTTTGTCTAATAAGCCGCCAAAGTGGCATAAAAGGCAAAGAGCAAACCGGCGAAATTTTTCACCAAGGGCGAAAACGACAGACATTGATTTTTCTTGTTTTTGTGGGCCAAAAGACGCGGTTCCTTGTTACGAGCCGTCGCGCTGTCTGTTGCGCTTGCTGTATATCTGTATGTGTGTCTGTGACTGTGTGTGTGTGTGCGTGTATCTGTGTGTTACTATTTCATTTAAAGCATTTTACTACAGTCTTATGGCGGCTTATTAAATGAATATAAATGTGAGAGGAGCGCGTTGGCATTTAGCTCTGCTATGTATATACCTATAATATACAGGCTATATAGATATATGTATATGTATATGTATATAACTTATGTTTAAGGATGTATGTGTGCGTCTTTGTTAGTATTTGCCAAAAACCTCAGCGTATTGCGTGAGGTCAGTAATTTTTTGGTTTTTTTGTTTTTTTTTTTGGCGCTTTGCGGCTCATTTTCATTTTTGGGACCCTTGTTTCGTCCTTTTTTTTATGTACGCATTTTGATTTGGGTTTAAATATGCGCCATTCTCTAAATGTGTGTGTGTGTGTGTCTGCGTCTTGGGCGTCTTTTGTGTATATTATGTAGGTTTTATGCTTTTTTATGAGCAGCTTGTTGCGCTTAAATACAGTTTAAAGTTACTTTAAAATTTGCAAATTGCGCATACGCATTTGCCTGCCTGCCAAAACAGTTATTGAAAATTGGATATCAGCAGCCAGTTGTACGCTTCACATGCCTGTTTGTTGACGTAGTCGTGCATATATATGTATATATATTTTGGTTGGGCTTGGGATTAAACCTTGCTCTGTTTATAACTGTAGACTGTGAGACTGAGCAGCGGCTGACGCAGACGCATCCTGGTCTCACTGTCTGCTTTAGCCAAGGGTTTGCACAAATCCTGGCTAGCCAACAAAACAAAGCAACAAAAAAAGAATAACTCAAAAAACCATTCTATATCTGCCCGTTGTCAGCCATATCAATCGAAGTGCTACTACTTTTGATTAAAATTTTGAAATGCGTCACCTCCTGCTGCTCAAAAAAAAAAAAAGAACATATAAAGGATTGCCCGGCAACTTAGTTGATTTTTTTTCTCTTTTTTTAGCTTTGTTTTGACTGCCGCTTTTAATTGTGGTTTCTAATATTTTACGTTAAAAAATATTACATATTCTCGTATTCATATACGTATACATGTTATGTTTGATTTCCCTTTTCTTGCTTGTTTTCTTCTCTTTTTTTTATTGTTCATTTTGAAATGAAGCATTAAATATTTGCCAACCCCCTACTTTTTTTTTTACTGCGTACCAAATGCAAATATAGCGTATGTTTTCGATTGTTTTTTAATATTCATGTGTGCTTTTTCTATGCTTTTTTGACAGCTTTTTTTTATACATTCATATGTATATACATATATATATTTATTTTGATTTTATAGTAGTTGGGGTTGCATTGGTTTCAGGCATTTTCAGCACTTGAGAAATGAGCATTTTTACCAAAATGAACATTTGCTTGGCCTTGGGCCATTTTGTATGCTGTCTGTGAGTAGAAATGTTTGGTCTTATGTTTTTTAAGGGGGTTGCTTTTTAACTGATGGCTACAACAGGCCTTAGCAAGTTCTAATGGATTTAAGAAATAGCTAAAATCTTTCCTCTATTTTTGCTTTAAACAAACGTCTTTTTGGGTTTCTTAAACTAAAATAATCTACAATTTTAATGTAATCTAAATAAAGTTTAATTTCAAGATTTAAAGCTCACTTAAAAAGTTTTGACATGTCGATTTAAGTTGTGCGTAGATTAAAGATAAGAATACACTTGTAATTACGATTATTACTAAACTGATTTCCAGTTTATTCTAGAATTTATATTTAAGCAAGCAGGCTGTTAATAATGCTACCTAATCATATCTGATATATCATAATCTCCATGCCCATTTCATCATCAAGAACCTTGACTGTTTAAGGCCCAATTCAAATCAAATTGTGGCGCCATTTCTATGCCTTTTGCATTTATAACCCAGAATCTAACAATAAACAAATACATAAATGATTCATCAGAGCAAGTACAGACGATAAGATTACTATTTACAATACAACTTTCAAGTGTTGTCATTATTTTAATCAATTTTAAAGTGCACTTAATGCGTTTCAGCAGAAAAACCAAATGTGGCCAAAAAACAACGAAAATCAAAACATATTTTTTAACAGTTGCTTTAAAGTACGCATATCATTTATGTATATATATTTATATGTATGTATGTATATAAAATATACTTATAGAGCATATGAGGCAGAACGTAAACAAGCCCTGGAAATTAGTACAGCATTGTTGTTATATTGTTATACTCTGTTTTCCAAAATGGAAAAAAAGAGTATATTGGGTTTGTGAAATGTCCGTCCGTCCGTCCGTCCGTCTGTCCGTCCGTCTGTCCGTCCGTCTGTCCGTCCGTCTGTCCGTCCGTCTGTCCGTCCGTCTGTCCGTCCGTCTGTCCGTCTGTCTGTCCGTATGAACGCAGTTTTTTTGTCACAGTTTTGAAGCTAGAGCATCCAAACTTGGCATACATGTTGGTATATACCAAAGTCAGACAAAGTGTCAAGATCTCCCCCACCCCCACCCCTTCCCCCACAAACCGCAAAAACCTATATCTTCTACAGTTTTACAGCTAGAGTAACCAAATTTGACATAAAGACTACTGATCACATCCTTGACCGACCTGCCAAAAAAAAATATGCCACGCCCACTACCGCCCCCGCAAATGAGCTAAACCTGTATCTCCTACACCCTTATAGCTGGAAACCCCAAATTTTGCAGTATGACTCCATTTGAACTCTTCGATAGATTGGAGAAAAAAAAAATTGACACGCCCACCCCCGGCCCAGTAAACGAGCGATCATTTTGCCAAGCACCCGTCTCGATCTGCTTTGGGCGTTTGCAGCGTTCTGCACTTAGTAGAAAGAATTTTATAGTTCGTAGCATATATATATATATATATATATAAGTAGTCTTTAAAAGAATTTAATTTAATAAACGTACAGAAAACAGAGTATATCGCAGTCGGATGAGCCCGACTGCAACGTTCTTACTTGTTTTTTTTTTTTGTATATATATTTTGTTGTTTGTTTATCAGCTCAACGAATACGAATATTCGTATACGTATCAGAATATGCTAGTGTATTGGTTTCTCAAATTTTCTTTTTATTTTTGCACTTTTTTCGAGCTGTTTGTGACCTAATTTCTGTTGTATTAAGTGTTAGAAAATCAGGAAAAAAAAAAAAAATGTAAAATCAAAATTTAATAAAAAAATGTATAATCAACAAAGACAAATTGTTGTTGGTTCGATATATTTTTTTTTTTTTATGGGGCGGGAATGCATTTTGATTATATAAGAGTTGTATATTGTTATAAACAGCATACAATAAGATTATATAAAAAGGTCTTTTCTTTATGAAACTTAAAAAAAAAAAAGTTCTTGATCCCCTTTATTGACGACAAATTGTTCGAAATATTTAAGCATGTATTTCTCAAGAAACACGCTTTAAAGTTCATTACAATAATTACGCATTATTCGATTACATTTTGTTGCTGTTTCTCTATGTCTGCTTCTCCCTTTAGTTGTTGTTTTGATTGCATAACTAAATTTAACAAGAATTCGTCGTTTCGGCGTTTCTTATCAACCAAATGGCGAGAACAAGTTGACACACATTTCTGAAGAAATATTTTTAATAGTTGCATTGCGATTAGATTAATGACTTGCAGACTTGTAAAACGTAGTAGTAGTATTCAAAATTATCGATAGCCTTAATTGTCAGCAATTTTATCGATTGTTTATAGAATTAATTTAATGTATTCGATTTATAGTTGGAAACATTTAAAAGGAAGAATGCAGTTGTTTTTTTTTTTAGAAACCAAAAAAGCAATTGATGATTAACGATTCTATCGATTCTTTTGCAGTATTTGTATATAAACATTGAATTATGAGTATATTCAACTATTTTTGTAAACATACATAAGATATAAATAACTTGGCCATTTCAATTCCTTGAGAGTTGTCACCGCTGCGCGTTTGTCACTTTAATTTGGCTTAAGTAAACCTCATGACAAGCACAACAAGTGCCCCATAAATTCCTTCGAATTTCGGCATTGCCAAAAAGTAAAAGCGTGAAATATTGTAACACTGAAACAGGGGCCCCAAAAATGGTCCCCGCCACCCAGCCAAAATGTTATATATAACAAAGGGGAGCCAACGACGAGTCAAGAAAACACATAAAAATATACTTACTTATATTATATTGTGGAGAGAGAGAGAGAGGGGGGGGTGTACTGTTGTGTGTGTGTATGTGTGTGTGTGTGTTTGGGGTATGAGCACCAAAAAGGGATATTGCGTATACGCCACAGCGGCAGCAGTTGCTTTTTTGTGTCACTCAGGTACACACACACACGCACAACAGCAGCTTGTGTGTGTGTGTGTGTGTGTGTGTGTGTGTGTGTGTGTGTGTGTGTGTATGCGTGTTTAGTGTGAGAATCAAAACAGAGACCAAAGACGACGGCCAAGACGTTGGTGTTGATGTTGACGTTCAAGTTGAATAATAACTCAGACAGTCACACACACACACATAGATACACACACAACAGGCTCTGTGTATGTGCTAAGTCAAGAGCAAGGAAATCATTTCCTTGCTGACTTTTATTATGCTTTTCCTCTATATGCTAACTGTTGATATATATATATATATATATATATGTGTGTGTGTGTGAGTTTGTTGTGTGTGCGACATGATTTTTATGAGTTCAAGGTCTCAATGCGATTCTCGCTTGCGGCGGCACCTGTTGATTGCATTTTTATATAGCCACAACAACGCCCTAAAAGTATGCTTTCATTTCTATACTCATTTATGTGAATGTATATTCGCAATTCTCCAAAAAGTGTGCTACAAATTTGTTATGTTCTTGAAGTGATTTTTAAATTGAATTTGGGCATTTCCAGGTTCGCGAACGTTACATTCGTACGCGTTTACATTAACAATAAAATAACAAAAACATAGTTGCTTTTTAGGTGCACTATGTTTCAATGCAAATGTCAAATTCTATAGCTTTGACGTTTTCAGAATATTTAAGAAAAACCAGCAATCGCGAACGTTACAAAATATAGAAGTCTCGTTTGACAGTATCTGGAAATGTGAAAAAGGCTGCGAATATGAATGAAATATTAAATAGAAAATAATTTTAAACTATAAAGAAATAATGTAGCTTTCAATATTTATTTATCATTTTGAAATAATTCGTATAGTTTTTTTTTAAAAGAAAATTAGCAACTATCGCGAACGTTACAAGATTTCCATTGACTTTGCACTTGAATATCAACAATTAAGCTAGGTTAAATTGATCGTTTGTCATATTTGTTAGATAGTGCTTGTTGTTATTGAATGTTTATTAAATAGACATCATTTGACAACGTAAATATTACAGAGAAAACGGTCTAAAAATGATCGAAATAAAGGGAAAAAATCATTTTGGCAGATTGCAGTCGATGTGCTCATGATAGTTATTAAACTGGATTGTAAACTGTTGGATTTCAGCAATTTCTAACAATTTACATCAATTAAATATTTCAAAAGTAATCGGTACTATTAAAGACTTTGACATCTTCGGCGCTGGTGGTCCTTTTTCCGGAACTGCCCATATGATACTAAGTATTACTTGACATATTTCCTTGTCTCATTCTGCAATGTTCTGAACAGCAATTTCGAATCAATTTCGCAAAACAGAACTAAATGCAGAAATGTTTACAGCATACTTTTAAGCATCAAATGAAATGAAATGAAACACATCTTAAATATCAAATTGAAAAAAGTTCTTATAGTACCTATATTTATACTTATTTTAAGTTTTAAAAAGTATGCAACTGTAGAAACTACGATACGAAACAGGATATGTCTGTGACACATTCAATCTCCTTTTGATTTGCTATAACACTTTGTTAATGCATTTTATTTGCTGTTGTTTGTTTTGACAGGCGCTGTTTTTAGAGCACACAAACTTATATTGGCCGCCTGTTCGAAAAAGTTTGCCGATCTGTTTGAGAACACGCCCACAAATGGCCAATGCGTCATTATATTGGAGGCAACCACTCCGGATAATATGGCTGCCCTGCTTGAGTTTATGTACAAAGGCGAAGTGCATGTCTCCCAGGAGGCGCTCAACAGTTTTCTCAAGTCCGCAGAGAGTCTACAGGTTAGTTGAACTGATACATTATATATATGCAAGCGTAACGCTTATTAATTGTTTTGCATTATTCCAGGTCAAAGGTCTGTCCACAGAGACTGGCCGTTTGGCGGCCCAACAGGCACAGCAACAACACATGGGCGACGATAGTTCGCCGCTGGATTCACCCACCGGTCGTCGCAGCATGCGCAACAGTTTAAGCGGCAGCGGCGGTGCAATTGGCATTGGTGGCGCTAACAGTGGCGCCATTGCCGGCGGCATGGGCAACGGCAATGGCCTGAGCCTGGCGGGTGCCTTGAGCGGCATGGCTGCTGCTGGTGGCATGGCCGCAGCGGCCAGCGTTGCGGCAAGCGGCTTGAGCGCTCTGGCGGCCAGCGCTGGCGCTTTGGATCGTTGTGGCAGCGCTGGTGGCAACATCATCAGTGGCTCGTCAGCGCACATTGGTCCATTGAGCGGCGGTGCCGGCGGCAATGGCATGGGCGGCAACAATGGACCCATTAGTTTGGGCAGTGGTGCTGGCGCCGCTTTGCATTTGGGCAGCTCAACTGGCAGCCTGAAACAGGAATGCGACTCACTGATGCATCCGAGCAGCTCATCATCGATGGGTCCCATGACCGGCTATGTGCCGCCCATGTACCGTCCCATTTCATTCAATGAGCCACTTCGCAAGCGCGCCCTACGCAGTCCGTATCCCGAACAGGAACTACGCGGCAGTGTTTTACGTGATGGCTCTAAGAACTCTTCAGAGTGCCCCAGCCCCATCAATAAGCCACCGTATCATCGACCCTCGTCCAGCGCCTCCTCAACGGCGCCCACAGAGGCGGACACAATGCATTCGGAGCGTGCCTCACCGCAGTCCAGGTAAGTTTTCTCCAAATGTTCACTTGATATTGAAGTAAAACCTATTAACAGAGTTAAAGCAACAGATTATCTAAATATTGAACTTGTTTCTTTAATCGATATTTATTTCAAATTGAATATATATTTAAAGTCTATACATGCGTGGGGCATATTAACATGAGTCTCAAATCGATTATAATTGTTTCATTTTTTAAATACCTCATTTTGCGGTCTTTATTCCTTGCAATATCCTTTATTCCTGTGTGAACTTTTACTTATCTTTTTTTCGTTCCACTGTACCCAGTTTCTTATCCAATTCTGTTTCAATTCCGTTTCAATTCCATATATTCCCGATTTATTCATGTGGAAATTGTTTCTTTACTTTATTTTTGTTCCCTTTTATACTGTTCCCCATTCTTTTCCGTTTCAATTCCATTTATTCCTGTCGAAACTTTTCTTTATCGTTTTGGTTTTTTGTTGCCTTAAACGCTGTTCGGCATTTTATGATTTAGAAAGTGATATTTGGAACAGCATCAACTCGATGAGTTCTTCTTCTTTTTGTTTATCTCGTGCTTAATTTTATTAAATTGAACATATTTCAGCCGCTATGAGAACCACAGTCCGAGCACCACCGCCGGCAATGGCAACGCCCAAAGCAGCCTGGATCGCATTGTCAAATCGGAGCGAAACAATGGCAGTGCCAATGAGGCAAATGATGATGAACGCGAGCTCATGGATGAGTCGGCAGATGTATGCAACTATTATAGATCCAATAAGTTGAAATATATTTTAATGAATACCCAACAACCTTTTCCCACTCCCAACACAAAACAGAATGGCGCTGAGGATTTGCGTGTGAAATTGGAAAGTAATAACTTTTCACCACCGCCGGCTAATTCGAACACCTCATCGACCACACCAAATGCGCTGCTGGAGAACCTTAAGAATGCAGATGGTTCACTTTCAGGGAATTTGGCTGCATCAATAGCGCCAGCCGATATGTTAAATGTGTGGAATGCGACAAAGATGAACAACAAGAATAGCGTGAATACGGCCGATGGAAAGAAGCTCAAGTGTTTGTACTGCGATCGTCTATACGGCTATGAGACGAATCTGCGTGCGCATATACGTCAGCGTCATCAGGGCATCCGTGTGCCCTGCCCCTTCTGTGAGCGCACCTTTACGCGAAATAATACTGTGCGTCGGCATATTGCACGGGAGCACAAGCAGGAGATTGGTCTTGCCGCTGGGGCGACTATTGCACCTGCGCATGTTGCAGCAGCGGCGGCGGCAGCAGCAGCCGCGAATCATTCACCATAGGAAGCGGCCGCAACGGCAGCGGCAGCAGTAGTCATGAGCGCCCATAAGGAGGCGGCTAAACGTAAACGTAAATCACTCAAGATGGCATTAGAGAAGTGCATGCAGCGGCGGGATGCGATGGCATCCGCTGAGGCAGTGGCAGGGGACGGCGGTGGCGATGAAATAATAGGCGGATTAAGGGGCGTAACGGGCATAGAGGCGGCTGCTGTTACCGGCCTGCTCAGCTTTGAGCAGCAACAGCAGCAGGTGCATCAGGAGCTGGCGATGCAAATAAAGGCGGCCATGGCCGCTGAGCAGGAGCAGCGTGAGCAGGCGGAGGCGGAGGCAGAGGCTATGGATACCACGGCCAATACCACAGCAACTACAACAACAACAAGCACAACAACAACAACGGGCGAAACATCAATAACAACAGATGGCAGCGATGCAGAAGCAGCAACAGCAGCCTCAGCATCTGCCATGGATATTGATGAGCAGCCATTGCGCATTGTCGAACCGGAAATGGAGACGGCAACGGATATGGATATGGAGTCCGAACTAGTTGTAGTTGAGCCCAAAATAGAACCGCTATCAGACACCGAAGAGGAGGAACAGGAGCAGGAGCACCAGCACCAGCACGAGCACGAGGAGCAGCACCAGTTCCTCGAGGAGCACCGAACGCCGACGCCCACCAGCGAAATGATGTTGCCACATGAAGCGCCCACATTGACCTCAACGCCCAAGGTCAATGTGAATGTTAGTGAGCAGTAAAAAAAAACAGCCCCCGCCCCAAAAACAAAAAACATAAAGAAAGCCCCCCCCCAATGAATTTAAATGCCACAAATTGATTGATTGATTGAGTGAAAGAGTGATGATTGAAGAAGTGAAAGAAAAAACGTTTACAAGGAAGAATCATAATGATCAGCTGATCAGAGATGATGATGATGATGATGACTACTGTTGCAACTGTTGTTGCACCTCGGAGAACCACCTAAATACAAAGTCCCAGGCTCTAGCCCGGGCAAATGTTTACTATAACTAACTAAGCTAACTAACTTTACACAAACACACACACACACACACAAGTACACAGAATGCAGTATTTGATGTTCAAACTGTTGAAGCAAATTTTTAACAATTTAATTTTGTACCAACAAAAACACAAAAACAAACAAACAAACAGACCGACAACAACAACAACAACAAAACTAGCAAAAAGAAAATGCAAATTTTTATTTATTATTATTAAAAAGGAATATAAATGAAAATGAGAATACAACAACTAACGCAAACCGGCTGAAAAATCGTTTTCAGGGTGCTAATTAAAAAAAGAAAAAGCAATCGTCTCAAAACTATTCAAAATGAAATAAGATGAAAGAGCGAATATAAAAAATAGTTATGCTTGAAAAAGATTTGGAACGTTTTTGATTGGTGCCGCCAACGTAGCTGATGTAATTGTTTATGTTAATAATATTATATTGTTTTAAAACAAACAAAAAAGAATTTCATTTTTTTTAAACGAAAAACAAAACAAACACTGCAAGTTGCCTCAAATCAAAAGAAACAAAATGCAAAACAAAACAAAACAAAAAAAAAACAGAATTTAAAATAATTAAAAGAAACAAAAATAGCTGCATACTACAACAAGAAACTACAAAGCAACAATAGCAACAAAACCGCAACCACAAGTACCTGCAATAATTAAATAGTATAAAACAAATACAAAAAACAAAAAAAGAAACAAAAACAAAAACAAAAACAAACAAAAAACTAAAATACAAAAGCATTTAATTTTTAAATACCAATGCGAATCGCCTGCGGCAATCAACTGTCCAGCTGTTGCCTAGTTTTTTGTAAATAATTTTATTAAATTTATAATACATGGGCAAAGAAAATAGACAGTTGGTTGCTTTTAAGAATTTATACACAGAATTTGTTGCAATTATTAATATTCAAAATACATATGTAAATTTTTGTATTATTTCACTTTCCACTTTGGGCCTCAAAATTCTTAAAAACGTACATAAAACTTTTGGCCAAACCAAATGCGAAAACAAAATACAATTTTCATTTTTCTAGTTTATTCAATTTTTTGTATAATTTTTCAATCAACCAGAAGAGAAATAAAACAATTGGTAAATTGGGTGCCTATAAAAAATATATAAATTAAACGACTATTAGTGAAAATTTATAAACCAAAACTTAAAAAATAATGAAACTAACATAAAAGCTTATATATTTAAATAATGAAGTAAAGTAAAAATAATTTTAGCAAAAAGAGAGATAAACTTGTTAAAAGTTCAAGCAAAAAAACCACTCAAAAACGTTCTCAACAAAACTTGAAAGCAACAACAAAAAAGAAAAGCAAACAACAAACAGCAATAATTACAGCAATTAACAAAAAGAGAAAAACAAAATTCAAAATCGAAAACTTTTGGCACACCTTTGGAAAACATTTTTCGTCCATATCAAATTTATTTTTTGATTTCCCAAAAAATCTCCAACAACCAAAACAACCACAAAATGACAAAAAGTAAAAAACACAAAAACAACAAAACAAACGAAAAAGAAAATTTCTTAAATTCAAAATTCTGTTTTTCGGCTCTTTATAATTTTTTGTATAACAAAATATAATCAAGAAAAAAATGCTGTAAAATAATTGAAAAAATCTTGTTGTAAGCTAAAATGAAATGCCGCAAACCTAGGCACACTGTATATACTATATAAAACAAAACACACAAACACATTAACGTTTAAGGCTCAGTTGTAAAATGATATAAGCATAATGAATGCCTAAAGTTAGGATCTATATCTAAGCGCATATGTAGGAACACTTAGGCTCGCCAAAAGTTGCTTGCAAGTAGTTTTTTTTTTTTTTTAGTTTTTTCTTAAGTTAAACAATAGTGCAAGATTTTCGTTTACATATAACTACAGGGTGATACACACACACACACACACACACACACACACACACACACACACACACACACACACACACACACACACACACACACACACACACACACACACACACACACACACACACACACACACACACACACACACACACACACACACACACACACACACACACACACACACACACACACACACACACACACACACACACACACACACACACACACACACACACACACACACACACACACACACACACACACACACACACACACACACACACACACACACACACACACACACACACACACACACACACACACACACACACACACACACACACACACACACACACACACACACACACACACACACACACACACACACACACACACACACACACACACACACACACACACACACACACACACACACACACACACACACACACACACACACACACACACACACACACACACACACACACACACACACACACACACACACACTTACACATACATGCACATCTATACAAATTACAATAGTTAAAGGAAAGAAAAAAAAACAACACTCAAAAAGTATTGAAATAACATAAATAGCCAAATGTTAAAGTATATGAAAGATCTAGTTACATATATCAAATGTTAATACACACAAAAGCACACACACACACGCACACACCTAATGTCTGCTGCCCTCGAAGTGTGATTTTTGAGAATCGCATAGAGCGGTCGCATTTAACCGTTACACTTTTTTCTTTTTTGTGTAGTTCTTACGTAAAATGTACCCAAAACCCAGTTTGTTCTGTGATGTGCAGCGTTCAAACCACGTTTGACGTTGCAGTTTTTTTTTTCTTTTTTAATTAATTATCTTATATAGTTTTCCTTCTGCTTTCCTATAAAAACATAACCTCGAACAGCAAACAAAACAAAACAAAAAAAAAATATATGAAAACAAGCAAATTATGATGAACGTAATTAATTGCAATAATTTACTTTTTAACAAACAATGAAAAGTTAATAATAATAATTATTATGCACATATTTTAATGCCCGCTTTCCCAACCCCCCCCCCCCACTACCCCCTCTTTCCCCACCAGTCCTCGGTCAAAGTAGCCTGGCCACGCCCATGCTTTTGCAGCAGCGCGGTCGCCAGCAGCAACGTTCTCTGGAGTCTGAATTACATATTATTTTTAAGTACGTTGCTGTTGTTTGCCGTCTACGTTGCAAGTGGGCGTGGCCTAGTGCCAAATAATGCGCTATCATTATGTTGACAAAAAATTCTAATAATTTGTAGTATCGTTTTTTTTTTTAAATAAGGAATTAGAACTTAGTTTATATTTTAGACTTATGTGTATATGTAATACGTATCGTAAATCAAACTCAGGAACTCATATACCTCAGAATGGAAACTACCTCTTTGTTTTTTTTTATAGTTTGGCACAAACAACAAACAATATTGAAAAACATCAAGCTAATTTGAAGATGCTACAAAAACAGCTTTAGTTCTTAGTACTTTTATTGTTTAGTTTATTATCTTAAATCCTAATTATAACTAATCTTAAAATGCAAAAGACACTTGCACCCAAAAAAACAACAACAATAGCAATAACTACAACAACAATTACAATTACAATTACAATTACAATTACAATTACAATTACAATTACAATTACAATTACAATTACAATTACAATTACAATTACAATTACAATTACAATTACAATTACAATTACAACAACCAAACAATATCGAACTGCAATAGTTAACTGAACTACCTCAATGGGCCCCATAGACTGCGCAGATATAAAATATTAATATTTTAAATGTAATACAACAACAACAAAAAAGCAAAAACAAAAAAAACAAAATTACTTTAAACATTTTTAATTTTGTTTTGTAAAATGGTGACACACACAGGCTAGCACACACCTAAGCACACACACACACACACACACACACACACTCGCACACTTTTGGCTTTTCATTTCGGTATATTTACAAAAACACTTTTGGCTACGTTTTTAGAACTTAACAAAAATCAAAACCAAATTTAAAACAAAAAAATACTAATTTGGTTGTAAATTTACAAAACAAAACAAAAAACAACAACTTTGGCAAAACAACAAACAGTTTTTTCTAATAGATAGGTTTTTGTAAATGTGCGCTAAATTTAAAAACACAAAATTTCAAACAATTACACATTATATTAAAACAAAACAAAAAAAAAAAAAAAAAAAAAAAAAAAAACATTTAATGTAAACTTACAACAACAACAACAAAATATAAGTAAAAACAATCTTTGGCTATAACTATAACTAACTATATGGAAAACAAATTAAATATCTAAAAAAAAATTACTATAAATGTGTAGAGGCAAGTAAGGAAAAATGTGTAAGCATAATTTTCGGCAAAGCAACTAAATGAGGCAAAAAACAAAAACAAAAATGGAAAAAAAACACACACACACACATACACACACACACATTATATTAACTAAATATGTAAAACAACAACAACAAATACAAAGAAATTATTTTAAGGCTATAAAAATTATGAGTACTAAAAATTTGAAGACTCAACACACACATGCACACACTAAATAACGGTATACTTTTGCTAGAGCTACGCGTAACTGTCCAAATATATATTTTGTTGACAGTCCCCAAAATAAATATTAAATTAAATTAAATTCAATGCGAAACCCAAATGGTTATAAAAACAAACAAAATATGTAAAAAATCGAGTGAAACAAAGTGAAAACAAAACAAAAACAAAAATCTTTCTTCAAGAAATTTGCATGATTAAGCAAAAAACAAAGCATGTAAACAATTTTAGGCTTAAACTTTCGGCAAAAAATTAACAAAACACAAACAAAAAAAAAAAAAAAACGAAAATCGAAAAAAAAACAACGTATTTTTATGTAAAACTTAACACACAAAAAAATACATTAGGCACTCGCAAAACATAAAGTATATTAAAAAAAAAAAAAAAAACAAAAATCGAACGATTGGAAAAAAACACAATTTGCATAAATATTTATTTAGAGCGAAGCGTCAAGTAAAAAAAATCTATTTAAAACAACAACATTTTAGGCCCAACTTTCGACAAAGCGGCCTAAAATAATTTCTTTGTAAAATATGTTTGCACGCACACAACTATACAAATGTAATTGACAAACAAATGCATTATTCAACTAAATTTAACAACAAACAAAACACAAATGTCGCCATTTTGCATTTAGAGCGTTAAAAGTTAAACAACAAATGCACCAAAACAAGAAATATGTTATGTTGTGCTATCAAAAAAAAAAAAAAACAAAACATAAAAACGCAAAAAACTTTTAATGTACATAAAGTAATTTAAAGAACCATAATTAACTATATGTACTATATATGTAATTTTTTTTTATAACATTGAGAATGCTATAACCACAATTTGTTCAATTCATCTAAATTTACTTCATTTTGAGTTGTATAAATTAATTTCTAAGCAAGCCCAAATTTTTTTTTCGAAAAATTCAAAAAACACTGTAAAACTTTGAATGTGTGTAATGGAAAATTATGCTATATAATATTGACAAAATAAAAAAGTTCGTTGTAAAAACGCGCGATATAAGTACTTTTTGTTATACATTTTTGTTAGTACTTGTTTTCTATATTAATATTTAGTTGAATATCATTAAAGTGAAACAGAAACAGAAACATAAAACAAACTACAACAAGCCAATTGTACTTATCAAGGCATACAAACAATTTTCATTTCAATCTGTATAACTAAAGAAAAACTACAATTTATATAGCCAGAACCTAGTCACAGGAAAAAACGCTAAAAAATATTATTCATTTTCTTGTATGCCTCCTCCTGTGTGTTTACTTTCGAGCATTTCTTCCCCTACACAACAAATATCTAAGTTATTTGAAATAACTATAAAATGAAATATCAAGAGAAAAATAAAAATAAAAAACACAAAAAACAGTGAAACATTTTTTAGCATGCACAACAAAAAAAAAACTTGTAAAAGAAATGAAATTAATGTATGTGAGAAATGTATGTAAAATATATATATATTATATTATTTTTAACATTATGTTTTATGTTGTACAATTTTAATTTGTTTAATCAGCACACAAATTGGCTTGTTTTTACACTTTTAATTTGTAACGTTTATGTTTAAAACTAAATTTATAATATATATACACACAAAATATATATATATATATTTACGTAAACGCTAAATTAATGCAACTAAATAAATGTTAAAAAGCAAAAAAAAAAAAAAAAACAAAACTCGACAATTGGTAATTTTTATTGGTAACACAAATCTATTTGTAAACCAAATATTGAAACAAAATTTCAAAATTTTTTATTTTTGCAGTTTTTTTTAGCACGTGGACAACAAAAAATATTTTATATATATGTATGTAAAGAAAACTTAATAAAACATGCATATATTTACAGGCAAATACGTATACTACTAAAAAATTAAAAAATTTAAAAAAACAAAAACAAAAAGGTTAATAACAATAAAAACAGTAATGCGAAAAATATGTTTAGGCCTAAGCGACTTTACAGTTCAGTTCAGCGAGGAAAAACTTACCTATATATATATATTTATATATTTATATATATATATGGTAAATTATTAGGTTTTTACCTTATATAATCGGTGTTTGTACTCAACTATTAAACACAAACACACGCATCTCTCTATCCTCTCTCAATGTGTAAATCAAGTTGTTGTAAATTTGTCTAAACGAAAAAAATTGAAGAAATCAAAGCGAGTACAAATTAAATTTAATATATGTGCGTATTCATTCAATATTCTCCTTTTTTATAACTATTCGTTTTTGTGTTTGATGTTTTATTTATGTATGTGTAATTAAATTAAATGTAGGTCACACTTAACAAAAACTGACAAAAACAAAAACACAAACAAACAAAAAACGAAAGGAAAAAAAAAATGAAAATCTAAAAACTATACAAAAACTTTTGGAACAAATGACAAGTACAAAATTTCAGGTAACACAAAATGTAGCAGTTAAATTTTAAATTAAACACAAATATATTATGATAATACGTACAAATTTTTCGGCTTAAATAAATAACATTTAAAAAATAAAATGTTAAGCTACCAACTCTGCCAAATCTTTGGCAAATTGGTGTGACTTTAGGAAAGTTCAGTTGACAAATGGAATGATATTCATTTATAATATTTAATTTTTGACAAGATTTGAGTTTTTAGTTTTTTGAAAAGAATGCAACAAAACTTGAGTTACACATGGTAACAAAAACGAAAATTACAAATTTCAACTGTGTGCTGAACTGCAAAGTGTGCAAAATTAATGCATGAAAATAATGATAAACTGAACAGTATAGGAAAGGAAAATTGAAATCGAAATCGAAAAGAATAAGTAAAAAGAAAACGGTTTTATTTTGAAACATTTATAAGGTTGAAAGAATACAAAAAGCAAAGTTAAAGTCCACTTAAAAAATACGAAAAATGAGAATGTAATCTAAATAAAATACTATATGTGTGTACATATATATATGTAAAATTGAGAATACATAGTTTTTAACATAATGAAAATAATCCGTTTGGAGCAAACTCAGGGCATTATCAAGACTCACGACGATGTATACATGCATTTAATACAAAAAAAAAAAAACCAAAAAAAAACAAAAAAAAACCAAAAGTGAAGTTTTCGAGATGTACTACAATTAATGATTAAAATGTGTAATAATCATGTAAACGATTATGAACAACTCAGGTATTAAATATTAAATGAAATATTTTTAAAGATCAAAAAGCAAAGAAAAACGACAAAAGTCAAGTCAACATTTTCAAAAGTTGTGCAATATTCTTAAACTTTTCGAAATACGTAATAGTATTAATCATCTAATAACAAAAACAAAGCAAACTAAAAATGGTAATTTGATGAGTGTTCATAAGTAAGTGAAAAAAAGTTAGGCATGGGATTCGGCTGGGTAGAGCATGGTGAGTTTTTGAAGCACATGACGACTTAGACATATACCTAAGCATATACGTTTTTTTTTTTTAAACTTTTTTGTTATTACCAGTCCACAACACATTACAACAACCCCAAGAACAACAATCAACATAACACACACACACACACACACACACACACACACACACACACACACACACACACACACACACACACACACACACACACACACACACACACACACACACACACACACACACACACACACACACACACACACACACACACACACACACACACACACACACACACACACACACACACACACACACACACACACACACACACACACACACACACACACACACACACACACACACACACACACACACACACACACACACACACACACACACACACACACACACACACACACACACACACACACACACACACACACACACACACACACACACACACACACACACACACACACACACACACACACACACACACACACACACACACACACACACACACACACACACACACACACACACACACACACACACACACACACACACACACACACACACACACACACACACACACACACACACACACACACACACACACACACACACACACACACACACACACACACGCACGCACACACACACACACACACACACACACACACACACACACACACACACACACACACACACACACACACACACACACACACACACACACACACACACACACACACACACACACACACACACACACACACACACACACACACACACACACACACACACACACACACACACACACACACACACACACACACACACACACACACACACACACACACACACACACACACACACACACACACACACACACACACACACACACACACACACACACACACACACACACAAACATACAAAAATAGTGAAATAAATAGCTAAATGAAAATGAGTTTATATAAAGAAGGAAAACATAAAACTGTGATTGCATTTGATTGTCGATGTGTTGATAAGAAAATGTTGCATAATTAATGATTGAAATACGAATACGAAATGAAAAATGGAATACGAATAAACCGCTTATGATTTTTTTTTTTTTTATCTATGACACGAGTATTGGGCAGAATATGTCTGAAGAATGCGGAATGCATAACTAAATAAATATTTAATTAGCCGAAATATTAAACTTCAAAAGATTTACTAAAAAATGATAAAAAAAAAAAAAAAATTACAAATTATAATTACTTATAATAATAATTTGAAGATTAGAAAATAATGAAACTCATATGCACTTTTTTTTCCAGACTTTATTGATTTTGCAATATCTCTCTAAACTAATATTCAGTTTAGTGTACATTTCACTGAAAACTTTCTGTATGTAGTGCACTTTAGTTAAAAATTAAAGTCTGAGAATTTACATTTATATGGTCAAAGTAAATACCTTATTAAAAATATATGAAATCAACAAAGAAAAAAACACAAAAAAAAAATAATTAATGAATTGACTAAGTTTATGATTATTAAACTACTAATGAAAGCAACAGAGAAACACACACACACAAAAACACACATTAAAACAAAAAAAAACTCACTCATTTGTATATGGCTTAAAATATATATACATATATATATATATATGTATAAAAACCAAAATGGAAAAAATGTGTAAGAAAAATGAAGGAAAGCAAGAAGAGAAAGGAAACTAAACTGTATTTTCACTCCGTGCGTATGATTTCAATATTTCTGAATTTGTGCAAGCGAAAAATTTAAGTAAACAGCTTAAATATTTTTTTTTTTCATTGACAATTCGGATACAAATTTACGATTATGGCATAAACTTTTGTGTAAAATATAAAATCTAAGCTATACAAAACAAAAGAAAACAAAAAAAAAACTTACAGACAAAAACGCATTGTAACAAAAACTCACACAGCATGGAAATGGGGATAAACAGATATTGAGCATAAAAAGTATATGAACGAAAAATCTAAATTCAATAAACTTGTTGCTAAAATATAATAAAAAAAAACAACACACTTGTTTCATTTACTCAAACAAATCAATTGCAGTTTAAAAGAATTTGAAAATTGCGGCAAACCAATATTAATAGCTTGCACCAATCGATACAAAACTTTTCGATACATTACTATCGGCAGGGTGCTGGTCACATCGATATGCAAACAGCTGTTTGCTTGTTCACGTAGTCTGTGAATGGCAAGACGCCATTGTGTTACGTGCTGACGAATCGAGTAAGTGCAAATTGTTGTTAATTTTGCTTGTTTTATGCCTTCATTTGTTTATAATTGATCAGTGCACATTCTAAGCTCGCGCTAAATACCAATACAACAACGTGTTCAACAGCTACAACCAATTAATAACCACACAACAACAAGAAAAAGAGCCAACAACAGCAGAAACAGTCAGTCAACAAAATGGTGAGTAATAGCAAAGAAAATGATATCAAAAACAAAGGCAATAAAAGAATACTTGTTATGTTATGTTAGAACGCTAAGTTGCCGCCCTAACTTAACGAAAAATAGCACAATCATTTTAACGTGTGGCCTCAAAATATAAATATTACACAAAATTAAAGCATTTTGGGGCAAACAGTTGTGGCCTGTGACCCAAAACTATGCCCATATATGGCAGCAGTCGTGGCGAGCCGGGGATAGAGAGATAGCGAGAGAAAGAGAAGAGAGAAATGACTTAAGAAAGAACAGTTCGATTTGGAGCTCCTAAGATATAGTCAATATATGTAGCTTATGATTTCTGGGTTTCCCGAATCCTCGCAATAAATATTGGATAAAATTGTTATTTTTCTTGTGTTTTGTGTTTGAATGATAAACTTTAATTTAAATTTTTGAAAATTTTAAATTTTCTGTTTGTCAACATTAAATTAAATAAATAAAATTAAAATTACAGAAAAGTTTGAGACAGCCGAATGTGAAGTATCGGAGCTTATATTTTAAAAGCTAGAAATATTAATATTTTATTCGAAAACTGTAAATACACAATCGAAAACGATTCACAATGAAAATTTCTCGGAAATGAGAACAGGATTGACTATTTTTTTTGTTACCGATCGTTGCCACGACAGCTATAAGTTATAGTGTACTGATAAAATGCAATCAATAGCTGAGTTTGGTTGAGATTAAAGCTGGAATCGGGACGGAAAAAATAAATCCGGCGAAATTATTCAAGACTTTTCTGAACACATTATGCCTTTGAATCTTTATTTTGTCCTTGTATTTTGTTTCTTGGAATTTATTTAAACTTTAAAAGAACATGGATTTAAAAGAACATGGATATGGGAGAATCCAAAAGTAAAAGTAACGCACAAAAAACACTTTTCTTCCTTACGTATTTGAACAGAATTATTTTAATATTCAACCGATTTTAACTAAAAGATTATCAAAAATTTGACCAGAATACATTTTTCAACAAAGTCAAAAGATTGCATGGTTATAAAAAAAAAATCTTATAATGTAGTTATCATCCACATATGTACATATCATGTATTGGCCACATTAAGTTTTATTATTTAAAAGTGTAAAAAGTGGCGTGAAAAAGTTGTTTGATTTGATCTCCAGATTTTTTCTGTCTGTTAAAGCCAGGGACCGTGAATAACCGTTATGAACTAAATTCGTAAAATATAAATCATTTGGAATAAATAACAGTACACATTATTGAAATATACGAAACTCTTTGTTTTTTAATCGAAACTTTAACAATAAACTTATATTTTTAATTTACAAAATTTATAGATCAAATTATAAAAATAATTTTTGATTTTTATTAAAAAAAAAAAACAACTGTATTAATTATTTACTTAATGTAAAATAAAAATTAAGTTTAATTTTTTATAATTTGTTTTTTTTTTATAATAAAAATCAGTAAATAATCATTCAAAATACTTATAACCGTTATGGATTCTGGTTAAAACAAACGTGTAAAGAGCATGCTTAAATTTATAATTGGTGAGTTGCGTTATAGTGATTCGTTTCGATCCGGCTGATTCTGATATATATGTACTGAAAAACATCTGTATTAAGTAGTATTAAGTAAGCTATAAAACTCTGTTTAGAGGCAGACAGATGAAGAATATGTGCACTTTTATGGAAAAGATAGAAATGTTGAAATCTTGGTTCAATATATATATATATGTATATTTACAGTCGGAAATGCAAATGGATTGTGCGCTGGATCTGATGAGGCGACTGCCGCCTCAGCAAATTGAGAAGAATTTGATTGATCTGATTGACCTGGCGCCGGATTTGTGTGAGGATCTATTGTCTTCGGTGGACCAGCCGCTTAAGATAGCCAAAGACAAGGAGCATGGCAAGGACTATCTGCTGTGCGATTATAATCGTGATGGTGACTCATATCGTTCGCCCTGGTCCAACAGCTACTATCCTCCGCTGGAGGATGGACAAATGCCATCAGAGCGTTTGCGTAAACTGGAAATCGAAGCGAATTATGCGTTCGATCAATATCGCGAGATGTACTACGAGGGAGGCGTCTCATCCGTATATCTGTGGGATCTGGATCATGGCTTTGCTGCTGTCATACTCATCAAAAAGGCTGGCGATGGTAGTAAAATGATACGTGGCTGCTGGGACTCCATACATGTGGTGGAGGTGCAGGAGAAGACGACTGGACGCACGGCACACTATAAGCTGACATCAACGGCGATGCTTTGGTTGCAGACAAACAAACAGGGTTCGGGGACAATGAATTTGGGTGGTTCGTTGACACGTCAAACGGAACAGGATGCGAATGTAAGCGAATCGTCGCCGCATATTGCAAACATTGGTAAAATGGTGGAGGAGATGGAGAATAAAATACGAAACACATTAAATGCAATTTACTTTGGAAAGACCAAGGATATTGTTAACGGTTTGCGCAGCACGCAGTCCTTGGCCGATCAGCGGGATCAGGCGGCCATGAAACAGGATCTGGCCGCGGCAATATTGAGGCGTAATACCAAACCCGAATCGAACTGAGCAAGGTACAAGCCTTATAGGGATCGTAATCGAATTGGCGGCGTTATTTCAATTACAATATGAACATAATATATATATATATTAAAAAAAAAAGTACTACATTGCGCATTTCTAGGCATTAAATTTGTTAATGAAAATAATGAATAGAAAATCTTGTTAAATGAAAGAAAAGTATTAATGTAAATTGATTGACCACAATTCCCCACTCTTTCTATCTCTCCCTATCTATCTATCTCTCTCTCTCTCTCTCTTCCGCAGAAACAGAAACATGTTGCAATTTATAAACATTCAAGTCCAATCCAGAAATTTTAGTGTTTTTGCCCGACTCGCGCCAACCTTTTGCCGCCCTTTAGACAGTATCTTTAAGTATTTGTATAATTCATAATTTTTTTGTATCTGAAATTTGAGGCAAAGTTTTTTCGTTTCAGGCGATTTTTGATTAGTTTGCAATTTTGCATTTTATTTAATTTCTTCTGAAAACGTTTGCTGCGTTCGAGAATAAATAATGTGTTTATAAATAAATAAATATGTATGTGTGTATTCTATTAAGAAGCTTGAAGCATAAATTTTACATTATGTATTTTTACTGAAACGCTCTGTATTATATGTGAGAAAATACACAATTTATACCGATCAGCGAAAAATAATTGTCTACTTAATATAGTTTGGGTAAAGATTAGTTATCTTCGGAAAACCGAAGATTAACTGCAAATGGTCTTTATCCTATATTTGTTTTATTTAATTACATTTCTTTCAGAACATAAAAAGCTATCTACGGAGTAATAAACAAATATAAAATGTCATTGCACAAATAACTAAAAATGATTCTCATGCACACAAAGTTTAATTTGAACCGAAGTTTTCTATTAAATGAGGTGTAATACTATGTAAGTCTGCTATTTTCTTTTACTTATTCCAATTTTGTTATATAGCACCATAAATAGTGACTGCAAATCAGTATATTGTTGTCAACGGAAACAATGTTACACATCCCTGAATTCAGTTTTTGCTCTCAAGTAGAGATATGACCGAGATTTCCGTGAGTTCCGAAACATATGTTGGAATCGGGTGGGATTGGAAAGGAAAAAATATTTTCCAACGGGCGGAATCGGGAACAAATTTCCAACCAGTTTAATTTTGACATAATACTTGCATGTGAATGGTATTCCCAAATTTCCAACTCCCTTAACTTTGACAGAATTCGCTATTAACATAATTAGCCCTGTTCGGTTTTCCACTTTCGGTAAGATATTGCGAAAGTGCATATCCTTTAAATGGTCCCATTATCAGTTTTGACAACACTTTGTGAATTAAGTTGAATGTCATCAAAAAATGAATTAATTTGCCAATATGAAAGAAAGTTTTGAACATTGAAAGCAATTTCATTTCCGCAAAATGTTGGTTGTGGAAACAGGAACAGGCCTGAATGAATGGGTTGGAATAGTTATTCATCCATTTGCATATATACGTAATGCAAAAATAATACTAGAAAGTCTTAAGAAAATGTTTATTTTGGTATGGCTATGTTAATGTTTATTTTAATGAAAAAATCGCAAACTACACTACGTGTTACAATTTATTTAAATAAGATAAGATGTGTGTCCTTATATAAAATACATAAATATAAATTGTATTTTATAGTTATCGTTAATACAAACTGAAACTGTTTTGTGATGCGTTTCGGTATTTTTTTTGTTTTGTATGTTTATTATTTTATTACAATTAATATAGTATATAAATATTTGCTTTGTTTTGGGTGTATCATAAACTATATACATGAAAACGCGACAGCATTAATACACGCATTGATAGCTATCAACAGATATGCTTGCATGTGTTTAATTTTGAATGATAAAGTTTGTTTTTATATTATTATCATTAAAAGAAGAATACATTTCAGTTTCAATTTCAATAACATAATACGCTCTCGACGCGCTAGATATCTACAACTTAAGCTACTGGTTGGTTTTTTTTACGAATAAGTTAGATTTATTTAGGAGGTCGAAAATAAAATTACGCTTACGAATTACATACAATATTTTACACGGTGCGTAACTTTCTACAAGGTCAAGCGAAAATGTCGTGAATTGTAGTTTATATCAAAGCGAGTCATATATGATTAGCATTTAGGAGAAGGAACAGAAGCAGTCTGCAATTTTGTCCAGCAATTAGATCACTTCTGCTGTCAAATTAGTGCGTTTAAATATACATATGTATATATATATAAATATATAGACATATAGTTATTTATAGCTATAAATAAATGTGCAACACAAATATGCAAAAGCTGGTTCACAGCTACTCGGAAGGCAGAATCTTATTGCATTTTCGAAACTTCAAACTTGGTATTGATGATCTCTTCATCTGAATCGAGCACTGGCAGCGCTGGATCACCCATCGATGATGGTATATTCTCCTCCACCCAACGCAAATCATCCTCCTCATTGTTGGTCGCTGCTCGCGAATTGTTTCCCGTTTTGGCAGTGCCATTCAGATGCGAGCCGCGCATTTTAACGCCATACGCATCTGCAACAAACTGATCCTCCTCATCTGTTTAAAAAACGAATTAAGAAAGTTCAGTGTTTTTTCAAGTTCAATTATTTATTAATAAGCTTACCCTCCTCATCCTCGTCCTCGGGTGCATCCAGCAGCGGCGTAAACGCATAACGCTGATTGTTATTCGTGGGTCGCCACAGTATCATTATGACGAGCAGCAGCACTGAGAACAATATGTGCCAGAAGCCCGTTTCCAGCCAAATATCTCGCCAGCCCTTATATTGCGTATATATAAATATGTTACATAAGTTATATGATTAATGCAAAAGTCATCTCAAATGTTCACAAAATAACTTACGGGTGTGCAGCTTTCGGTTCTACGAAAACGCAATGAAAATAACATGAAGATAACGGAAGCGATAACGGCAAATATCAGCGTATTGGTAAAATGTCTATACAGCGCTAGCTTAACCATGTTTCTAAAAGATTAAAGCGTTGGAATAAAGTAAGAAGGGTATTTCATGTTCCTAACAAAGTTTATTACAAATTCCATTAAGTTGGCACACTTGCAAAGTTTTCGACCCTAAAAGTATATACATATATTCTTGACCAACATCAAATTAATATCTCAGTTTTTAAACTATCTTGATGTTACTTGGTAGATGCTTCTTGTTGCTGCAGGCATCAAAAACTTTTGTGTTTTTAATGATAACTCGACCAAACTCACATGTTTTATAAATATTAGAAACTTGTATTTTAAGATCAGATTATTATATCTTAAGATCAGAAATTCGAATTGCAAGTTTTATTTGACTTGGTCAAATTTGATTCAAATCGGGCCACTATATATTTATAGTTGCCATACGAAGAAGTCAAAAGTTATTTTTCTGCAAGGGTAGGTAACTTTTTTGGAACTTGTTTTATATTTTGTATGGATACGTTGGTAGGAACATGATAAAAACTGGCCTAAGTGCGATGGCAAATTTACCTGCGTAGCCGCAACGTTCGTGTAGTCTGCACCAGGGACGTAAAAATCCACCAGTAAATGCCCGTGTCGAGTACAGCCAAGGGTATGGTGGCCACTAGTAGCTCACTACGATCGCCCTTGACCTTGATAATGCGTAAATAGCTTTCGACGCAGGCTAATAAAAAGTATAGGGCGCCCACGCCCACAACGCGATGTAGCATAGGTCCCAGTCGGGGTCTATAAAAACATATAAGACAAAAAAGTGGGAATTCAAATTAAACAGCTCTTTACAATTTGATTATTTCGACTTGACTGACTTGACAATCCCAAATCCCAGGCTCATAATGATGACTAGCATGCGGGCTAGAGTTCGCTTGCCGCAGGACACAAATTCGGCAACCAGTTCAGCATGCTGCACGGGATAACCCGTGTTGGCCACCGTCTGATACTCGGCATAGAAGAAGGCCTTCTCGAGCATGCCCAGCAATATGACGCCGCCAATCCAGAATTGTATGCGCAAGAGATCGCGCCATTGGGCAAATGAAACAAACAGCCAAATTATGCCAAATATAACATACACAATGCACATTATCAAATAGAACTGTAATTGGAAAATATGTTAAATATAAGCATAGTAGTAAACAATAAGACAAATAATCAACTTACCGGCAAAAATGGCCAATCAATAGCGTATATGTAGCCATGCGGTCCCTTATACTTGATGTGTGCTGTAGCATGAAAAGTCTGGCCAGGTGGCGTTGTTAATATGGTCAACTCCAACAAATAAATGCCATCCTCAGCAATCGTAGCAATTGGCTTCGACGGCAACTGTAAACAAACAAATTTATTATTTTAAAAATTTATTTTTTAAATGCTATCGCAAAAGTTTTAAGAAATTCTGAACAGGAATCAATTGAACGGAAACGAAAAAAAAAAAAAAAATTTCAGTGTATATTTATACTCTTTTTTTTAATTTTTTTGAAATGTCTGTCCGTCGGTATGAACGCAGTTTTTTGCAAAGTTTTGAAGCTAGAGCAACCAAACTTGGTATACATGTTGATATATACCATAGGCAGACAAAGTGTCAAGATCTCCAAAACTTGTAAGATTTTACCAAAAATACAATTGCCGTTCTCACTTCTGACTCCCCACCCCAAAGAGGTGAACTCGGGTGTATCCGACTGCAACGTTTCTTACTTGTTCTGTATAGCTTTGTACGAATTGCGGGAAATCTTAACACGTCTGAATTTCTTTAACAAATAAAAAGACTTCCTGCACTGGGGGTTGAGTCCAGTTTATTTTTCAACAAGAAGTATACTCTGTATAATCACATAGTTGAAGTAGGAACACTAAAAATGATTTGGGAACCGTGGGTGTACCCATTTTAGCGGTTTTTAGTGTTTCTTGGTAAGCTAGTGGTTTTTCAGATAAGTGGTAAAACAAACACTTATCAGCCTATGATATAGAAAATCTCCACAACATTCAAGAAAGGTTTGATACAAACTAACTTTTCATCTTAACTTGCCCCACTAAAAACTATAAATGTTTCTAACTTTTCTAACCAATGCACCTCATTGAAAATTCCCAATTCAAAAGAATTACTTTGTGATGTCAATATTGAAAATATTAAAAACTTTGTAAAACTTAGTTCTAACGACAGTTTTACGGGGTTATATACAGTTGTGATTGATGAAAAAATCGATTGCACATTCTTTAAGTATATACTTCTTAGAATACTCTCACAAAACTTCATAACGATCGGAACATTAGAGCCGAAGTTGTAGCTACAGACAGAAACAAACTTAAAACTTTAAACGCGGTTATCTCAGAATCTTGTTTTTATACTGTTTTCCAAAATGGAAAAAAAGAGTATATTGGGTTTGTGAAATGTCCGTCCGTCCGTCCGTCTGTCTGTCTGTCCGTCTGTATGAACGCAGGTTTTTTCCACAGTTTTAAAGCTAGAGCAACCAAACTTGGTATACATGTTGGTATATACCATAGTAAGAAAAAGTGTCAAGATCTCCCCCCCCACCCCCACCCCTTCCCCCACAAACCGCAAAAACCTATATCTTCCACAGTTTTACAGCTAGAGTAACCAAATTTGACATAAAGACTAGTGACGACACCCTTGACCGACCTGCCAAAAAAAAAAATGCCACGCCCACTACCGCCCCCGCAAATGAGGTAAACCTGTATCTCCTACACCCTTATAGCTAGAAACCCCTATTTTGCAGTATGACTCCATTTGAAATCTTCGATAGATTGGAGAAAAAAAATTTTGCCACGCCCACCCCCGCCCCAGTAAACGAGCGATCATTTTGACAAGTACGCGTCTCGCTCTGCTTTGGGCGTTTGCAGCGTTCTGCACTTAGTAGAAAGAATTTTATAGTTTGTAGCATATATATATAAGTAGTCTTTAAAAGAATTTAATTAAATATACGTACAGAAAACAGAGTATATCGGAGTTGGGTGAGTCCGACTGCAACGTTCTTACTTGTTTTGAAATTACCTTTGCGGTGGACATTATTATTAAAAAAAAAAAAAACTATTAATCCGATCATCACCAAATGTATACCACTTGTTTATTATGATAATAGCTTGTCGGTGAACGAAGGATTTTCAATTTCTTTGAAAATTTGCTTTTAAGAGCAAAAAAACGAAAAAGTACATTTTTTGTTACAACCGCAGTAATTTTTTTTTTTCAGCTACTAGACAATACAATGAACTAACAGGATTGTTTCGAATTTTGTATATCATATAAACCGCTCTCAAGATATTGTTTCTAACGCAAGTCACGTCGAAAGAAATGCGTTCCTAGAATTCGCCTATTACTTTTATCTTGCATCTTTGTGCGTGGCACAACTTTATACAACCCCGTTAAATTTTAAGATTCAATTACACAAATAAATAAATGTAGTTCCTGAAAATAAGTAGCTAAAGTTTTAACACAGTGTTATCAACATTTGAACATTTCCTAAAGCACCGCACCCACATAAAGTATGATAAGTAAAAAGTTCTTGATAAAGCTAACATATTGTTTGATGTACATATGTATGTGTTGTTGTTTGCTGCTGTTGTTGTTGTTGTTGTGTGTGGAACTGAAAATGTGACGCACACAATTGTTAAACATGCATTACCATTAGTTGCGGATGTTTGCCGGATTTCACGGAATGTTCATTCTCTGGCGGCACAGGGACAGCTTGGCTATCAGGATTCCTTCTCAAATCAATGAGATGCGTGCAATTGGTATTAATTGTGGTCGATTGTATTAATTGGCTAAGACTACTACCATTTTGCTGTAAGTTCGTATTATCGTTGATCTGAAATAAATTCGAAATAGAAAACAGTTAATCAAAATTGAATATATTTCGAATTTTAAGTATTTTCGAAAACTTACAAAACGTGTCTCGAAGAAGCATGGATGCTTCGTCAGCTTAAAGTTGATGTTTAGCGGAACTTCCCCATCGGCTGTGCACTCGACTGATTGTGTGTGTATGAGTTTACATGTGAGTTTACATGTATGTGTGTGTGTGTGTGGGGGGGGGCAGGTGGATGAAAGAAAATATGTTTTTTTTTTTGCATTCACAGCGAAATTAGTCAGTTTTTTTTAGTTAAGTACTAACGTTTAATATAAATCTCCGTATTGGCCAACAAGGCACGCTGCTCCACATTCGGTTGAAAATCCTGTTTCGAGCACAACAGCGTAACATTATTAAGAATTGTTTTTTGCTCATTGTTTTGGTTGACGTTTTTACCTGATCGGATATAGGAATATCGATGATGCCTGCTTCTGATCTGCCAGCCGTCAAATTGGCAAATATTGAAATAAGCGCCAACGCGACTGCGAAATGCGTCAACATGTTGTATACGCTACACACGCTATGCACCTAAATAAATAATTATTTACTTTATTTTTTTGTACGTTGATGGCTACGCGTTAGAACAATACTATAAGTTATCGGTATGTATGTTATCGATTATTTATGGTCTGTTCACAGTCGTGGAGAATGCCGGTACCAAATCTAATACCCAGTTTACACCGAGCAGAGCCATCGCCAAAATCAACAGCCCTAATACTCTGTTAACGTTGACAGCACCGATAACGATAACATTGCTCAGTTTGCATGCGTTTTGTGCAACTTCAAAGACAATTTTCGTAATTATTTAAGCCAAAAAGAACTTCCGTTTCTGCAGTCGACATCCACTCATTTTTCCGTATATTTTGAGACCAAAAACTGATGTTTTGTTTCTTTGAAAGACCTAAATTGTACATTTACCATAAGAGTGGTGCTTCTTTCACCGTCACCGCAATCCAATTTAGCATAAATAATTCTTTGGCTGTTGCTAATTTTCGGGTTTTATATTGCTTATTGCATTATTTACAATAGTGAGTGCTTAGCTTTTCAATTTTAAATGATTTTTGTCAAGGTTCTTTGACAAACAAGGCAATTCATCTAAAAAATCAATATTTTGTTCTAAATTGACGTCACGATATGCTAACAGAATATGTTAAGTTAACAGACATGCGCAGGGCGTAATCTCTAGTAATTCATTCATGCGAGCACTGTAAACATTTGAAGTGTCATCGCAGCATTGACAGCACTCATTCGCAGTGAGTGTCAAAAATTTATTTTTATCAATTTGCCGTGAAGTCAGAAATTTCAGCGGCGTTGCGAATTTTAATTATTTTAAATGTTTTAATTGCCATAAAATATGGTAAATGTTATGAAAGGAGTGCTTGTGGAATGGTAAGTACATGGATTAATCCTTCTTGCATACACTTTAATTATATTCCTTGAGATTTCACCATTTCAGTGATCCGGCTATGAAACAATTTTTACTACATTTGGATGAGAAGCTGGCGTTAGGTCGCAAATTCATCATACAAGACTTGGACGAGAGTCATCTATTCATCTCCACAGACATTGTTGAAGTGCTGCAAGCTCGTGTTGACGAGTTAATGGATCGCATTAGCTTTCCACTGCACGAGAAGGACGCCTAAATTGAACACACACACACACTACAACCAAAATCATGACAGGACGCGAATCCCATCGCATTAAGGATGCGGAGAAGAAACGTGTCCTGGACGAAACCGCACGGAAGCGACGTGCACGTAAAGCTATTGAATCGCTGGAGCAAGATAATTTCCAAGATGATCCTCATGCCGATTTGGTGATGTCCAAAAAGTTACCCAAATTCCAGGATAGTATCAAAACCGGTAAGGAGAAGAAAGGTAAACGCAAGGGCGCTGAATATTTTCGTGCCAAATATCGAAAAAACTTTCAACAGCTACTCGAAGAGGACAAACAGAAACCCAATTATGAGAGTGCTGCGGCACCTGCGCCCAAGAAACCCGTTCGTCACTTTTGTGCCGTCTGTGGCAACTTCTCGCAATATTCTTGCACCGCATGCGGCACTCGCTACTGTCGCATTCGTTGCCTGCGGACGCATCAGGACACGCGCTGCCTCAAGTGGACCGCCTAAATGTATTTTGGTTGTTAAGCCAACTCAACTCTCATATCCCAATACAATTGTAATTAGCACAGAATCCATGCAATAAAACAAAATAATATCCTTATTATACTCTTCTCTACATTTTAAAGCTTGGAATAAGTTAAGAATGAGATTTTTCCATAATTAATTAAGAAAACTTAGTTCAAAGTTGTCCAATCCTATAAAAACCAAGTCCTGTTAACGTTAACATTTATGTATGTCTGTAAACTTAAACAGTGTAGTAGGGCTGTTGAGTTTGGATAAATAGTTTGACCGATTTTTTGTTATAATAATGTAATGTTTCGATACAGCTACCCCAAGTGAAATCGAAAGAGCGTTTCAAATAAAAAAATTTGTATGGTGTTGGTCTCAAAAAATCTGAAAAAATTAAAAAATACGATTTCCAGTGGCGAAGATTGACTTTTTCAAGGATTATATGATAAAAACAATTAAAAGGTCCTTAACAGTGCTGTAAACGTTAACAGAGTAGCCAAATTGCTGTTTTTGCCGCTTCAGGTGAATATTTTGACAGCAGCGCCAAAAATCGACAATCCTACTACTCTGTTAACGCTTACAGCACTGTTAACGATTTGTATGGGATTTGATTTGTATGATTTGACAACTTTAAAACGAAGTTTTCTAGTGACTTAAGCAAAAAAGTCGACCTCCGCCACCGGAAACCGCATTTTTTAATTTTTTCGCATCTTTTGACACCAAAACCAAAATTTTTGGTTCGTTTTTGGCTTGGAGGCTGTCAACTAAACAATTACCCCTAATTTAACGGATGTACTCACTGTTAACGTAGACAGCTCTGTTAACGACACCAGTACTCGCTTTGCGTGAGTATCGGCATTAATAAAAATGGATTTTTACATATTTCTATTTTATCATGTCAATTTTCACCACCGGGAATCGCATTCTTAAATTTTTTCGAATTTTTTTTTTTCTATTTTCAGCAATGTAGTTAAAGTAAACATTAACGGCGTAATCTGTTTTTTTTTTTACATTCATGACCGAATACCGTATTAATTTGAATGTTATCGATATGTTGTCACATCGATAACATTGGAGCTTAGAGCTGTCAAGTGTTTTATGCTAAACGAACTTTGATAGATTTTAAACTTGCTGGCGTACGGTCCCACAATCACGCAGTCTCATTTCACATTTCAAACAATAAAGTTGCAGCGCTCGATAAAGGCATTGTGATATATATAAAATTTCGAGTATAACGGTACTCTGTGTTGAAACGAATCAAAATCAAATTCTGACAAGTTTTATTATCAACGAAAAGAACAATAAACCATAAACGAAATAAAAAAACAAACTCAGAGAACGTTCTCAGGTAGCAGCAAACAGCATCAGCCGGTCGTCTGTGTGAGAGAGTGTGTGTGTGTACGTATCTGTGTGCAAGAGCGCATTAAATCCAATCAGAGAACGCAAAAAAAAAGGATACCACCCAACACCCCACACACCAAGCTCCAATCTCCAAAAACAAAAAAAGAAACGTTTTAAAATATGGATTTGAGTTTCGCCGATCTGAAAAAGGAGGCTGCCTCCACAGCCGAGGATATTTTCAGCAGCGCAGCGAATGCGGCCAATAAGAAGGCTGCCACTTCTTATGATGATTTATTGGGCGACCTTAGTGGCGGCGACGTCAACGTCAGCAGCGGCAGCGTTGGCGCACAGGACGATAATGCGCATACCGAGCATTATTTTGCCAACGAGCAGAAAAATCTCGATTTCGGCGATCCACAAGCATTCGTGCAGCGCATGTCCGCTGGCGCCAAGGAGGCACAGGAGCAGCTGGATGCCAAGTTCTCTGCAGCAACGGCAACGGAAAAGGATATAGATGATTATAGTGATTTTGTAGGCAAAAGTGCCAAACAAAACATTTCCGAATTGACCAGCGATTTTATGCAAATGGAACGTGGCATCTATCGGGATGTAGCTAAGCCCGATTCTCCGGTCAAGCCTGAGCAGGAGCAGGAGGATTTGCTGGGCAGCTTTAGCAGCATGCCGCCAGTGTCAACAGTGCCGCTGCAGCCATTCGAGCCAACAGCGCCGCCAGCCAAATCTCACTTTTATGTCGAGGATGATGATGATTATGTTCCGAGCAAACCAGCTCCACCACCACCACCAGCTGGCGTTGTGGCCAACAAGGATTCTGATACCGAATCGCCGTCCGTTTCGTATACACCGTCGCCGGCTAAGAAAGCGCTTACCGATGCGCTCAAGGAGCAGGATAATGAGAAATTTATCTCGTCCGAAGATCTATTAAGTGACTTCAAGGACGAACGCACAGCTACACCGCCCGTCGTCATGGCAACCAAAGCAGTTGCTCCTGCTGCTGCTGCTGCTCTGGTCACCGATTTGGATGATGATGAGTTTGAAGTTTTGAAGCCAACTGTTGCAATTACATCAACTCCAACACCAATTTTAATTCCAAAACCCAAACCGGAGCCCGTTAAGCCTGTTGTTGTTACCAAAGTGGAACCGCCAAAGCCAAAGCAACAAAAGCAACAAGAACAACAACCAAAGATTGTCTCCGTCGAGGAGATCTTTTACAAGTACGGGCTTGGTAAGTTATTACAAACTTATAGCGAAACTTAAGAAAAAATTAATCGGCATGCCGGATAATGAAATACCCTTGTAGACTTATCTTACTAGGCTTGTGAGAAATATCAATTAATCGATTTATTCTGCACAATTTATCAAAACACTATCGATTTTCATTTTGTTAAGCTGTTAATCGAACTTATCAATTATTTCTAGAGTGGGGTAGATCCGATTTGAACTAGTTCTAAGGGTCCTTAAAAAGAACTGTTAAACTTAGAGGTGCCATCGAAAGTTTTCGATAGTAATAGTCGAAGAGCTCGATACTATCGATTGTACTATTGAAAAACGAAATTATGTATAATAACCTTCGAAAAAACTGGATTTTAGACTAACACAAATAAAAATATAAAACCAAAATTTATTTGTAAATATTTGCCTATAAAGAACATATTTTTGTTAAGAAACAATAACAATAATTCGATAATAGAATTTATATAATTATTTTATGAACAAAAATTGTTCATTAGCTAAAATATTTTGAATTAAATGAATTTTAATGACAATTTCAAAGGCAAATATTTTGAAAATATAAATTAAAAGTATCGCAATATTTACGAATACCTTTTAATAAATGTCAAAACACAAATAGGTTAAAATAAGAACAGCTGCATTGTTTAATTATTTTTATTATTATTTTTGTTTTTTATATACCCTAAAATTAGATAAAACAGATAAGTGCATAAGCCTGCAAGGGTATAAATATAAAATGTAACTGTTATTCGTTATCATTTGGCTTTTAATTAGTTTTTGTGGCTGACAACTAGTCGTATTTTATTGTTATTGTTATTGCTGTTTTGTTGTTGTTGTTTGTTTGACTGTGCTAATTTTTGTTATGCATAATATCCTTGCGACCGCACCTTGTTGGTATACGTCATCCGCTGCTCTGGTCACACTTGTATTTATATTATTTGATTCCATTTCATTTTGTTTGTTACTTAGTCACTTTTTAGCAGTAAAAAAGCCGCTTACCCACTCTCTCTCTCTCACTGTCTCTTCTCTTTCATTGGCCTTCGTGCCTTTCGCTATGCGGCTTTTGGTATTTGTTTTGCGTGTGTTTTTTGTTTGCTGTTTGCTCATGATGTCATCCGGCTTCAACTTAACGCTCTTTAAATGTGTTAAAATAATATAACAATACTTAAAAAATATATATGTATGTATATATTTATAGTCTACAAGCAGGCGAATTGAATTTCACTTGTTAAACGATTTATGGATACGGTCTGCAATTTGCATGACAAGCTCAGCAGCAATTTGAATCCTCTCATTCATGCAAAGCTCTCGCTCTCGCTATCGCTCTTGTTCTCCCTCTCTTTTGAGTGCAATTTTACAATTGATCGACAATCGTCATCGAAGTGAGCAGGGGTCAGCTATCGTCATCGGTTTGCTGCGTGAGTCACGACAGGCGCAATTACTTTTGTATTAGTCAATAAAAATTTATTTTTACTCACTGTTCCCATTAAAAATGGGAAAAAGGGAGTTATAAAGTACTGCAAATGTGTGTAACAGACAGAAGGAGGCATTTCCGACTATATAAACTATATATATTCTTGATCAGGATCAACAGCCGAGACGAACTAGCCATGTCCGTCTTTCTGTCTGTCCATCTGTCTGTATGAACGCGTCGATCTCAGAGACTATTAGAGCTAGAGACACCAAACTTGGCATGCAGGTTCCTGTTCGAATGCACCCCTGCAAATCGCAAAAGACTTCCACAGCCACAATTTTAAAGATAAAGCTTTAATTTTTGGTACACATGTATGTTTAATCAATGTTGATCGGTTGCGTAAATTTCATTACGATCAGATAAATAACACCAAAGTTATGGAAGAATCTATTACCCCCGTCTCAGCAGCCAGAAACAACAGTTTGACAGGAACTGGACACGTTAAGTGCGCTGCTTGCTTGTGTTGCCGCTGAACTGCTTGAAATGAAAGTTGGGAGCAGGGAGTCTCGTATTCGGGCACACTCGACTAGAGTATTCTTACTTGTTATATGTATATACATACATACATACATTCCTATATATAAATAGTATAACTTAAAATTGTTTTAGCATCGAGAGTTGAGTTTCACAACTATTTCTTTTTATTTTGCGTGCATGAATCAGCAACTTGAATGTTGTTGTTGTTTTTACTGTTGCTGTTGTTGTTGCTGTTGCTGCTGCGTTCATTGACGTGCGCACAGCCTTCATAATTCATATTTCACATTTTCTGCTTTTAGTTTTTGTACTATATTCTAGCGTATGTGCATTAAAACAATTATGGATAACACACACACTGTTACAAAAACTTTAGTTGTTAATGCCCGACTACGAAACACCCTGTGCTAAGCTCTTTTGGTGTTCAAGTTGCTGATGGCCGCTATATTTATAATAATCGTATTTTTTTCCTGCAATTAACGATTCTATTTAAAATGTCCTTTTGATTAATTGAGAAACTAAGCGTATACTTTGAAGTTAATTGTAAAATCAATACGATTTCACATCTGACACAGTTCATAATAGTCAGAAATTTCAAAATATTGCAGGTTTTTAAGAAAAAAAATATATATATATAAATTGTATATATAAACAAAAATGAATTGCTTAGTTCAATCAATCATCTGAACCATTAACCGCTTGAAAATTTTTTAGCAAGCACTAGAAACACCCTTTAGTTCACTTGTCTTCACGTGAACATGCATATACGCACAACGCTGCTTTGTTAGGCTTTTGACTTCTGTCTGTCAAATATTTAATAAGTACAGGGTATTAAAAATGCTGCTACACTTGCTACTACTACTTTGATTGTTGCTGCCCTGCCATTAATTTAAGCCTTGCCTGCATAATCCAATTGTCTAGTTGAAGGGGCCCACATTGAGTGCCGCTTCACTGCGCAAAATCATTTTAATATACAGTTGTTTTTTTTTATTTTTATTTTTTTTTGTGATTTTCTTTCATCATTTTGCGGGCTGCAATCTGCGCCTTTATTTTTACCGTATGCTGGCAAAATTTTCCAATTATTAATCTTTGCCGTTGCCTTTGTCTCTTTTGCTATTTTTATTGCAAGTACGTGCAAAATATTTGCCGCTCGTGTCTGTCTGAATGGTTTTTAGCCATCCTTTCCTTTCCTCTCTCTCTCTCTCTTTCATTTTACAATTGTTCCAATTGGCATTGACTTCGCGGCGGCTGCTGCTTTGCTTTTATTATCGATAACATTTACTAGTTGCTCTTTAGCACTTTTTCTTGTCTGCATGCAAACATGTGCGTGTGTGTGTGTGTGTGCGTGTGCGTGTGCTATCTGCTTGTGAGCCCTTGTTTTTGCTTCCCTTTCTCTCATTCTCGCACTTGCCTTGTTCTTGCTCTTTGTCAAGGCTTAGCACAGGCTTAGCTTGCACTTATCAGCGCCTTTGCTTTGCACTTATCGTCGCTCCGCTTTATAACAGTAGTTCACTGACAGAAGCAGAGCCCATGTGTCTATCAAATGGCAATTAAGTACTCGGTGTATTAATAGACTGGATATCATCAAGAATTTGAATACATGCTGCTTAACAAATGTATTACAAAAAACAAAGTGCACTCATTTCAGAGTATTTACAAGGCGTAACGAATTTGTGAAAGCTCTGCAGGCGACACGCTGTAAACAAAGTGTGGATAATATACTATTTTCAGTAATTTTCTCTGTTCCAGTTGCTTTCAACCAGGCGTGATCGATATACATACTATAAATACATGTGTGTAGTTTTGAATAAATAATTGTGTGTAGAGAGACTGTGTGTACATCTAGATTTCATAAGGCACTTCCAGAAAAAAAAACTTGAATACTATTTTGTGCTCTTCAGGAACTAGTTTGGTACAAATGTACTAAAAGTGTGGTAAATTCAGACCAGTTCTCATTTACGCAAATTTTTTATTCCTAATAGTTTTATATTTTGTGCTCAATCTTTCTTGCTTTTTCAAGATAAATTCGAATGCTTCTCGTTTTAAACTGAAATTCCCATATATATTCGAAATTAAGCACAGCTACTAAAACCAATTCCGAAAGTTTTCATCGGAATCGGAAATGGAAACGAGTTCTATTCGTTTTCTCCTTTTTTTTTAGAAAATAATTTTAAAAAAGAGAATAATTTTGTAAATTGCATTTTTTAATAGCTGAAAGTATTTTGTGATTGAATTTAAGTAAAGTAATTGTTAAAAGTTAAAAGAATTTGCTTTATACGCAAGTATTTGATCGTGTCCATTCGATTTTGTTTTCGAGAATTTCGATTGTATTTAATATTGTTTAAAAAATTATACTTTTGTGCTTTATTTTATTTTTTTTTTTTTTAAAGAAAGAACCCCCAAAGAAGACGCGACCACAATAAAGTCCTTGAAAGCCTGTTTTGAACAATATCAAATCTTATAAATTGTCAATTATGTTTCTTAAATTTGGCATTGCTTGCAACTGTAGCTGTTGAGCCAACCAAATGGAACACAAATCTAGTTTCTGTTTTCAGAATTGAAACAAAAAAACATACAATTGTTTAGTTTGTTTGGCGTTTGTGGCCAAATGTATCACATCAATATAAGAAATCTATCTGGCTTAATGATGTCAACTGGCTAAAAAGAATACTGCTTGTAATGCGAAAGTCTTATATAAAACTGTTTAAAGAAATGTTTTAAGAGCTATTTCTTGCAAAAGATAAAACTTGAGAGTTTTATGGTAATTTCACTTTGCTAAAAAGAACCTTTGAGCATAACAAGAGGAAGGGGTCAAGTTGCACAATTTTGGTCGCATGTGTCACCCTTTTCTTCTGATTGCTCTCAAATCGATATACGTACGTACATAAATACATATTATGTATGTGCATAAGTATGTCAAGAAGCAGAAGCCAAAGATGCAGTGCGACAAGCTTTTTTTTTACCAAATTGCCAAATTGATTTATAAAAGAGAAAATACAAAAAGAAAAGCATAAATATAGAAAACTTGCCAAACTACATACCAAAATAAACTACTTCCACCTGACACCAAAAAGTTCGTCGGACAGACGCCTTGTCAGCTCATTGAATTCATATCTAAACAACCCGAACCCAAACCCACCCCATTCCAAAACCACCACCTTAACGGTATATCTGCAGTCGTTGCAGGCGCAGTCCTTGCAGTGGACAACACAACACCGCACCCAGAAAATCAAAAATGAAAATGAAGCCCAGCCGCCAGTCTTGTAATTTCCTGAGCCTCCTGCCTCATGCCAAACCCTTAAACTGTCCCTCAACAACAACAGCAACAAATCAGCATGTGGAGACGCATGCGCTGAGCATTAACAAAAGTCTACACTAGAGTTGTGCAATGTAACTCAATTGAAGCAATAAGTTTACTAGTTCAGTTTTTGCTGAACGAACTAACGCCAACGTTACATTCGTACGCATTTACATTCAAAATAAAATAAGAAAAACATATTTTTTAAAATTTTGTGTGTTACGGTTTAGTTGCTTTTAAGTGCACTATTTACTCCCTGTTCCCATTAAAAATGGGAAAAAGGGAGCTATAAAGAACTGCAAATGTGTGTAACAGACAGAAGGAGGCATTTCCGACTATATAAACTATATATTCTTGATCAGGATCAACAGTGGTACACATATATGTTTTATCAATGTTAATCAGTTGCGTAAATTTCGTTGCGATCGGATAGGAAACACCAAAGTTATGGAAGAATCTATTACCCCCGTCTCAGCAGGCAAAAACAACAGATTGACAGGAACTGGACACGTTAAGTGCGCTGCTTGCTTGTGTTGCCGCTGAACTGCTTGAAATGCAAGTTGGGAGCAGGGAGTCTCGTATTCGGGCACACTCGACTAGAGTATTCTTACTTGTTTTCAATGCAAAAGTCAAATTACGTTTTCAGAATATTTAAGAAAAGCCAGCGATCGCGAACGTTACAAAATGAAGATGTCTTGTTTGACAGTATCTGGAAATGTGAAAAAGTTTGCGAATATGAATGAAATATTAAATAGAAAATAATTTTAAACTATAATGATATTATGTAGCTTTCAATATTTATTTATAATTTTGAAATAATTCGGATGGTTTTTTTTTATTTAAAAGAAAATTTGCAACTATCGCGCACGTTACAAGATTTCCATTGACTTTGCACTTGAATATTAATGAATGTTTATGAAATAGCCTTCATTTGACAACGTAAATATTAAAGAGAAAACGGTCTAAAAGTGATCAAAACAAGTAAGAACGTTGCAGTCGAATGCACCCGACTGCGATATACTCTTTTTTTCGCCCCTTTGCGGAGTCAGAAGTGGGCGTGGCAATTGTATTTTTGCTCAAATCTTTCAAGTTTTGTCATCAATTTAAATTTGGTTGGGCCTGTTTTACAGGTTTGGGAGAAACAAACTTTGTTCGATTGCAAGGGCGGGGGTGGGCGTGGCAAAATTATTTTTATCCAATCTATTAAATAGGGCAACAGAATTCAACCTGCAAAACTTGGTGATTCTAGCTAAAGGGGTGGGGGAGATACAGACTTTGCTTATTTGTGGGGGCGGAGGTGGGCGTGGCCAAATTTTTTTCACCAGATCGATCAAGGAAGTGATTAGTAGCCCTTGTGCAAAATTTGGTTACTCTAGCTCTAAAACTGTAGAAGATATAGTTTTTTGCCGTTTGTGGGGGACGGGGTGGGGGTGGGGGGAGATCTTGACACTTTGTCTTACTATGGTGTATACCAACATGTATATCAAGTTTGGTTGCTCTAGCTTCAAAACTGTGGAAAAAACCTGCGTTCATACAGACGGACGGACGGACATTTCACAAACCCAATATACTCTTTTTCTTTTTACTCCCTGTTCCCATTAAAAATGGGAAAAAGGGAGTTATAAAGTACTGCAAATGTGTGTAACAGGCAGAAGGAGGCATTTCCGACTATATAAACTATATATATTCTTGATCAGGATCAACAGCCGAGACGAACTAGCCATGTCCGTCTGTCTGTCTGTCTGTCCGTCTGTCCGTCTGTATGAACGCGTCGATCTCAGAGACTATAAGAGCTAGAGACACCAAACTTGGCATGCAGGTTCCTGTATACCATACGCAGATCAAGTTTATTTCAAATTTCGGATGCACCCCCCCGCACCCCCGCAAATCGCAAAAGACTCCCACAGCCACAATTTTAAAGATAAAGCTTTCATTTTTGGTACACATGTATGTTTAATTAATGTCTTTCGGATGTGTAAATTTCAACACGATCGGATAAATAGCACAAAAGTTATAGAAGAATCTATTACGCCCGTCTCAGTTGGCAGCAACAACAGTTTGACAAGCAGTTTACGAGCTAAGTGCACTGCTTGCTTGTGTTACACCCGTATCAGATGGCAGCAACAACAGTTTGACAAGCAGTTTACGAGTTTAGTGCACTGCTTGCTTGTGTTGTCGCTGAACTGCTTGAAATGCAAGTTGGGAGCAGGGAGTCTCGTAGTCGGGCACACTCGACTAGAGTATTCTTACTTGTTTTTTTTCAAAAAAATTAAAAAAGAGTATAATAAGGGCAAAAAGTAATTTTGGCAGATTGCAGTCGAGCTACTAATGATAAGTTATTTAAACTGTATTGTAAACTGTTGGATTTCATTAATTTCTTACAATTTACATCAATTAAAGCATATAATTCCAAAGTAATAGGTACTAATAAAGACTTCGACATTTTCGGCGCTGATGGACCTTTTAGCCAAACTTGTGATAACTCGAACTTAAAGGAACAACTCGAACTATAGTCTGAATCAAATTAACAAAAGTGAACTGTTTTCAGATTAAAATGATTGAAAAAAAATTTAAAATAAATCTAAAATGACACAACAAAAAGGTACGAGCTAGATGAACTATAATGATATTATGTAGTTCGTTCTTTCAGCTTGGTGAATAGTTCAATCCAACTAGTTCTGAGCGATAAAACACTGCTCTACACTAGTCTACACTACTCTACACTCGGGTCAGCTGCAGCGGCAGTCGTCAATCGATAAACCGTCAACTTTCGCACTCTGAGCTTGAGCTTTTACCTTTTGTGAGTTCAGGGCTAAGCGCGGTTGCTCAACCCCCGCCAATCGATAAGCTTGCTAGTCTCTCTCTCGCTCTCTCTCTGTCTCTCTGCGCATACGCTATTAGAGCTTTTGGCGACTCCTTTTTAGCTTGTGACAGGCTTAAAGCTTTCAGCCCACGCTCAGTCACTGTACGCGTCGTGTGCCTGCCAGACGGAAGTAAATTCTGATTATTACGCATATAGCACGTACTTCAATATAATATATATGTATATATATTTAGCGTTTAATCATACGTCGTAATTAAATCACAAAACAGTGCTCTCGCTCTCTGCGCTCTGTGCTTTTGTTTGTTTGCCTTTGTCCAAAAGGAAATACAGAAAAAAATATATAGTTGCGTTTTATTTTTTACTCTCAAGTGCAAGAATTTGAAATCAAAGTGTGTGCAAAGTTTGTTTTTTTGAAACAATAACAACAAAAATGTGTACAATTGGCGAAGCCGGACAAAATGGCGTCTGCAAACAGCGTCCATTGATTTGCTCCATTTTGGATCCCAGTAAGTTTTGCATACATAACCCCAAATCACCAAAAAAAAGAAAGAAGAAAAACTAACCACTGTCAATGGAAATGGAAATGCATTTGTTGGCTTAAAGCATTGTATTGCTTGGTATAATGGCTGCATTTGAACTATATTTAAGAACTTAAGTTTATCTTAACTTTATTTAATATTTCTGCTTGTTTTGTACAATGCGCCTAAAAGCGCGCTTTAATTTAACATAAAAAACACCGCCTAATGCACCAGCTGTCTATCTCTCTCTATCTTTTACTTTCTATCTCTGTCTTTTTTAATATATATGTACTTCTTTCTGTCTGCCTTGCACAACACGAAACTTAATGCTAAACTAACGAAAATCAATATATGAATCGCCTATTTGCAGATGCCTGGTTCAAGCCCGAACGTTTGCACCCCCAAGGTAAGTGGCTCTCAAACTGTAAATGCTTTAACTGTGAACTGTAACTGTACATTAAAGTATGGCAATAATACAAATACAAATATCTATAATCATGTCATTGTTGCGCTGTCTTCAACAAAAAAACACCCCCGCACCCTTAGTATGCCCTCCTTGCTGCCCCTTAATCTGTATGCTCTTAAGTCTAAATGTATGCCATGATTTTCATATGTTTTTCTATTGTTCTTTTTGGTTGTTGTTGCTCTCGACACGAGTGCATGAGTATGTCCGTATGTCTGTCCGTCTGGTTATTGTAATTGCGCCCCGCAGCGAACCCTGAGAGTATGCTAGAGATTACTATACGTATGCGTATTGTGCATGTTATTGCGCCTGCTTTTATACCGTGTGCATATTTTAAATACTTTAAAGGCTTTGCCTATCTCTCTGCCTGTATGAAACTAAGAATTAACTAGAGGCTAACGTCATAATCTTAAGGTTTCCAAGTTTGGAATGCTCACATTTTGAAATATAAAACTTAAAACTAAAAGAATTCTTTCTTTTAATCTTTGTTACATTATACTTCAGTTATAATTCGAATTTAGTGAATTAGCCTTAAACATAACATTACGACGACTGACATTGGTTGAAATGAAATAAATTAATAAATTGTATCCCAATAGTTTAATACCGATCAAATAATAAACCAAAAACTAAACTGTTCCAAAATTCACTGTCAAATCATTTTCACAAACAAACAAAATAAACTGTATAGCATACTTTTTAGAGCTTAGCAGAATTAAAAACCTTGCATTTTACATTTTTCAGTGGAATTGACTCGAAAGTGAAAATTTGGAACACGCCCGATTCAACATGCAAGGATATTTGAAAAAAAAGCATATAGAATATTGCCAAGTGAAGCAAATTTCTTGTGCATCTTATCATCTTTTGTTTGCACACTTCTGTTGCATTGCTTTTTGTTGTTTTTGTTGTTTTGTTGTATTGATTTTTAGCCTTTCAGAAGTGTTGCCGACAACGCCTAAATGTGAAAAGCAGGAGAAATCGCGTAAAGCGCCTAAAAGTGCACAACAGAAAATTATGAAAAGTGAGCCAAGTGGTCGCTTGGGGCAGCTTACGTTAATTATGCCTATACAAAATGTATAAATGTATATGTATGTGTGTATGCCACGCCCACGTAATTTGTAGGACTGCATAAATGCAGTTCAGTTACCTTAAAAGGCGACCCTCCCCCACCCCCCCTCAAATCCCCCTTTGTTGGCACTGGAGCGGCAAAAAAGCGTAATCGGATCGCATGCTAAGCGCTTTCATGCAGCTCAACCGACAGTTTTCCATGTATAGTATACAATATAAATGAAAAGTTTTCACTGCAAACTGATATGGGTTGAAGAGATGTCTGTAGGTGGGTTGGAGCAGGGGGGAAACGAGGCGACTCCTTTCGCATGCAACAAACGCTAGTTAGGCATGCACTCTCTATATAGTTCATATATACCATATATATATATATATATATATATATATATACATATATACCATATATATATATATACATATATACCATATATATATATACATATATATGTATATATACAAATCTGGCAGGTAGTTTAGCTTATTTCAACAGCTCTTATGAAAGCAAATACTACAATGATTACGATTACGACTTACATTCTGACTAACCCGACATTTTAGCTCTGCTGACGTCGTCTGAGCTTTGCACTCAGTTAAAACTGCAAACTCATCTCTATACTAACATATGTATATATACGAGCTTATAATCTTAAATGGTTTATGCTGTATATCTGAAATTGTGCTGTACAAAATATAATAGTGCTAAGATATAAGATTGTGTATGTATGTGTTTTAATACTCTGTTTTTAATTTTTTTGAAAAAAAAAAGAAAATAGAGTATATTGGGTTTGTGAAATGTCCGTCTGTCCGTCCGTCTGTCCGTATGAACGCAGTTTTCTTCGACAGTTTTGAAGTCAGAGCAAACAAACTTGGTATACATTTTGATATATACTATAGGCAGACAAAGTGTCAAGGTCACTTCTGACTCCGCAAAGATGCTTAAAAAGAGTATCTCGCAGTCGGGTCCATCCGACTGCAACGTTCTTACTTGTTTTTTTTGTTTTTCTTTTCGTATTCAAGCTGAAAAACAAAACGTTGCGAAATAATTAAAAAGCTACACTTATAGAACCAATCCATTTTCCACACATCTACAATGTCAATAAGTCAACAATACACGTAATTTTTGAATCAAGTACTATATTAAATTATGGATGCAAAAGAAAACATGTTTTTATTGATTCATTTGATAACTCAAACCAATTTCTCAGCATAATGTTCGATTAGGAAACCTGGTCTTAGAGATACATATATCTGAATCCCAGGTATTAACAAACATGCTTATATTTCCGAATTCACAACTGATAAAATTATTCTAATGAAATCAAACGATTTTGTGTTATTTAAGATTATTAATTTGAAGACATTACAAAAGCTATTTAAAATCATTTGAATTGCTATTCCATACGAATTTTGACATTTAATTTTCAAAACGAAGCAAGTATTTAATTAATTTTGTAATGCATTAGACAAAGTCAATGACAAAGGCTTTAAAAAAAGTCATAAGAATTTCAATTGAACTGAACAATAAAGATATCCTAAAATATTTTAATTAGAATAAACAAAAAAAGTTAACAATAATGAACATGATTTTCATTGGAGTTGCAAGAAACTAATGATATTGAAAAAAAGGCTTTACAAAAAGTAATAATAATGAAAAGGTTATATCAATTGAACTGAAATATAAAGATATCATAAAAAATGTTCATCAGAATTACAAAAGCATCTACATCTTTAAAATTTTTTCATTTTTTGCATCCGAAATTTAATATGTGTGTTCACACGGACAGACCGACAGACGGACAGACACAGACGGACGGACATGGCTGTTGATGATCAAAAATATATATAGTTTCTATAGTCGGAAATGTCTCCTTCTGTCTGTTACACACATTGCAGTACTTTATAACTCGCTTTTTCCCATTTTTAATGGGAACAGGGAGTAAAAAGCACTAACTAGTTCGGTTCAACGTTAGGTTGAGAGTTGTCTG
>OX453090.1:46156383-46244570 GCA_949708635.1 Hirtodrosophila cameraria
AATTGTTCTATTTCCCTTGGCAGGAAATTAATTGTAAACTTGTTTATACATACGATTGACAGTTTATGAATAATTCTGGAAAAAATGTTAACTCAAATGCCAATGGCTATAAAAATATAATAAAATTAAATGCATTTAAAATCATTCATTCACTTTGTTGCAATATTTATGTAAAACTCAGAATTTACAGAACGTTCCTATGGCAGTTATATGTTATAGTATTCCGATATGACCCCTGCAAAGAGGCTGAATAAATAGTAGACCGCAGTCGAAAATTTCCCATTCTAGTGATTTGGTGAATTCAATTCTAGATCATTGCCAAACTCAAATTCTTTTCAAAAAGTACCTCTCTAATACACATTTTGTCATGCTTTTTGAGTGCAGGGTATGTAGAAAGTGAAATTAATAACTGGCTTATGTCGTTGATAACGAATCTCAAGTCATGTGCTATAACAATACAGTTAAAAGAGAAGTGTGCGTCAGTAAACTAATCGCTGACGTCAGACAACGAGTCACCTATCAAAATATTCCCACGCCTACGCCTCAAGAACAAAAGCACAAACGTATAATTTGAAAGCTAAAACAAATTTGGCGTGTCATTTGTGCAAGCAGTGCAAAGTTGAAAAGCTTTCAAAGCAGTGCACACAGCCCCAAAACAGAACTTAACCTTGAAATTCAAAGAGCGAGAGTAAGAGCGTAATTGTTGTTGCTCTCATTATTGTTATTGTTGATGAAGCTCGTGCGCGCTCTCTCTCAGTGTCTCTGTGTCTCACTCTCTGACGTTAAGTCTTTTAATTGTTTGTGCTTTTGACCATTTCTTCGAGTGCGACTATTTGGCTAACTGTCTGTCTCTGTCTGCCTCTTGCTGCCCGGCCGGCGTCTGCGACTCGTTCGCATTTGTCTGCTAATTTTAGCTTTTTAGCTGTTTCAGCCATTTTGTTGTTGTTGTTGTTGTTGTTGCGTGCGGTTAAGCATTTCGATTTTTTGGATTACGACGTGGGCTGCAAACTGTGCCCTGAACGATAGAGATATGAGATACAAGACACGAGATACTCTTGCGATCGCTAAAGCATATCAAATAAAAGGAGAGACCAAGCTTTTGTTTAAGGGCTGATTAAGCCCGAGAGCTAGAGAGAGCTTTAGTAGCTTTGTACCTAATAAGTTTTCTTAGTTTTTCTTACTTTTTTTTATTTTGGCTTAACACAGCTGATATTCGACAAGACTAGAGTCCTGATAGCTGCAACCCTTAATTGCTGTTTTTGTACCTGCTGAGAGGGCTCTGCTTGATTTACCTGCTTTTGAGCATGCAGCGACATGCTCGAAGTTAGGGATCACTACCTAAACGCACAAAACTGCAGCCAATGTATTTACAGATACAAATACAAGGGGCAACAGATACAAATACAGATACATTTACAGCTACAAATGCGTATGTTCAAAACTGACCGACCCTCACTCTCACAGTTTCTGTCTCTTGCACTGGTTCTCTCAGACACTCTCTGAACTGCTCAGCATGTCTCTGGCCGCTCGAGCGTTCTATTTGTAATTCGCTATAGGCACAAGGTACCCCTATATCATATAATAATATATACATATATATATATATTGTATGTATATATATATATCTGTGTGTGGCATACCTATACCTACACACCTAAACCAAATGCCCTGTGCCGGAGCGCATCTGAATTTAATTGTAGTTTTAGTTGATGTACGGACTTTGTCAAACGTCAGAGTGTTCCGATTGTTTCGAGTGTTCAGTGCTGCGTTTCGAGAGTCGTGTTTTTTCGCTGCGCATCTGTAAGATACTAAACACATAAGATACAAAGCAGATAAATGTGCATTTTCTGCAACTATAGGTTGTTGTTGTTTTTTTTTTGTCGCATTGTTGTTGTTATTGTTGCTGCCGTCAGCTGTTGAACCCTGTCGCTTGAACCCTGAGCCAGCAACAACAGACAGATACAGCTAAAGATACAAATACAGCTACTGCTACAGATACATAAATACTTTCGATTCTTTGCCATTTGCATTGCGGATATTTCAACTTGCCCTCGGTTCGGGGAATTTTTTTTTTTTTTTTTTGTTTTGTCGCGTCGACTGCAACACTAAAATTATATAACTTAGAACTACGCCAGTTTTTAGGCATATTTGATTTTTATACTCTGTTTCCAAAATGGAAAAAAAGAGTATATTGGGTTTGTGAAATGTCCGTCTGTCCGTCTGTCTGTCCGTCTGTCTGTCCGTCTGTCTGTCCGTCTGTCTGTATGAACGCAGGTTTTTTCCACAATTTTGAAGCTAGAGCATCCAAACTTGGTATACATGTTGGTATATACCATAGGCAGACAAAGTGTCAAGATCTCCCCCCACCCCCACCCCTTCCCCCACAAACCGCAAAAACCTATATCTTCCACAGTTTTACAGCTAGAGTAACCAAATTTGACATAAAGACTAGTGACCACACCCTTGACCGACCTGCCAAAAAAAAATATGCCACGCCCACTACCACCCCCTCAAATGAGCTAAGCCTGTATCTCCTACACCCTTATAGCTAGAAACCCCAAATTTTGCAGTATGACTCCATTTGAACTCTTCAACAGATTGGAGAAAAAAATTTTACGTACAGAAAACAGAGTATATCGCAGTCGGGTGAGCTCGACTGCAACGTTCTTACTTGTTTTTTTTTTAACAATTTGCGTGCTTGTCGCATTTGTCAAGTGTTACACTCAGAGAAATATAAAGTGAAGTGAATATAAACTAAATAAAAAACTGTTTTCATTGTTAACCTTTTTTTCTAACAGTGCATCAAAGTGTTGAACAAAAAACAGCAAACTGTTAAATGGTGTAAAAAACATGTGTCAGGCCTGAAGGCATTTTTTTGAGATAGAGAATTTAAACGGTTCAAAAACGGAGTACAGAGAATGCAAAAATGTATATTCCAATTTGAACTAAACTTGAAATGCAAAAAGATTTTAATATAAATAGCCTAAATTCTCTGAGTGTACTAAGTGGCACTTGTATATTATGCATGTTTATCAGACACGTCCAAAATTACACTCGGAGAAAGTAAAGAGTATTTGCCAAATGAAAATTTCAACTAAAGTTTAAAAAAAGTTGAGAATTAAAATTAAAAAGAAGCTTAAATAAATGTAATTTTTGTAAGTTAAGCAACTTTAAGCATTTCTTGCAGTGTATTTAGGCACTTATCTATCATGCAGTTAGCCGATGCGTTGTCGCCGTCTATTTTCATATCAGTGGCAAAAACGAGCTAACACTCGACTCGATTCAATTCAATTTAGTTTAGTTTAGTTTAGTATTATTTCGGCAAGTCACTTTGTATTGTATTGTTGTTCTTGTTGTCTGGGGGTCCCTCTGTTTTTGGCGCTAGGTTCGCTGATCGTGCGGTCGATTGCCTCGTTTCAGTTAACGGTTAATGTTAATGCCGGGCCAATGTTTCATCGTTTCGTCGGTTTCGTCGCGTGTGTGTAAACTTCCTAGTTCCGTTTCTTTTCGTTGCAGTTGTTAAGTGATTAAAAATACAATATACATATATATATATATATATATATATATATATATATATATATATATATCTATCTATATAATATATACAAACACAAACACACATATATATAATAGAAATGGCTGCCGCTTTAGAAACGCTACAGGCGCTACTTCAAACTCTCAGCGAAATCAATCAGCTGCCATATAATCGGGAATCTTGTAAGTATTTGCATTAGTTTAAAGATCCCGATCTTGCGCGTTGTTTCCAATTGCAGCTAGAATTTATTTATAAACATTTTCTCTTTCTGTTTTGTTGTTCTTGGCGCAAAAGAAATAAAAAAAAGAAAGAAAGAAATTTGTAGGTTTCTTGTGCTGCGCACATTCATATCTATCTACCTAAGTCTTAAATTTATTAATCATTTTCAGGTACAATGTGTTATCTGTATTTCACCATATAACTTCTTTTTTTTTTGTACTTTTCCAATTACGCTTCACTTGTCTGAAATCTGATTTAGTTTTTCTATCATCAACATTTTCAAATATTATAAGTTTCCATAATATAAACTGTTATTATTGATGTTAGTTGTTTGAATAAGATAAGTCTGCATTGTAAGTTGGGTTATCAATATGTAAATATAATTAATTCTGTACTACTTCCTATGGATTAAGTTGACAACTCCACGCCACACAGAGCGGACGTGTAAAAATCTATGCCCTGAAGACGGTTATCGAAGATTAACCGAAATATACTGGTGGAAAAAACAAAAACTATTGTTTTTAACTACACAGTGAACTCAAGCCAGCTAAACTCCTCTATTTAAGATTATTACTTATAGACAATTGATAACCAATTCAAAGCGTTTACGAATACGACACTAAGAAAGAAATGAGAACAATAAGTACAATGGGCTTTCTACTGCTTATTACTTTATAAAAAGTATGCACTTTGTCATATTTGAGTCAGACAACTTCAAATAATAGGGGCTTTATTAAACATTCTCTCTAGTTCTTTATATTCGCTGTGTAGGGTATTCTGTAGTCGTTAGCGCGCAAATATTAAAAATGCTAAATTCTTTTATATTGTACTATTGTCGGTCTCTCTTCTCTGCTATGCCTTCAATTTGATTGCTTTCCACTGCTGTTTTGCTTGTGCAAATGATTTCCTTTTTAATTATTTCATTATCGTTTTTATTATTGCATTTCTCGCCTGGCTCTGCTTCATTATTTTTTGCTTATGCAATTTCGCAGCCTTTTTGACAAAGTCAGGTGCACCTATATTTGATTATTATTTGTTTATTATGAGGTCAGTTCTTAACCAAAAACAAAAAAATTATGTCAGCGGCTAGCATGGTCCTTCTCGCTCGCTCTTTCTCGCATTTGCTTATTCTGTTCGATTTTGGGCGTCATGATATCATTTGAAGTGGCGCTTTCATTACTCAGACGAGCCAAAAACGCAAAAAATACTGAAATCTGGTGGGGTTGTTTTGGAGAGAGGATTGGAGAGGGCTTTTTATCCAGACTATGATGTCATTATTAACATTTACAGTTGTGTTTAGATGAAACGCAATTTCTTTTGATTTTGCGTTGTAATTGAAAGAGTTTTTCAACTTTTTCTACTTTAACTGTAAAAATCTTTCATTCTATGGTCATTTCAGAAATATAGATTCTTATACAACCCACACAAATCTAGATAGTAAAAGTTTAGGAGCAGCCAACTTAACTCTAACAATAACATTATTTATAACCGTTTTTACTCAAAAAATACAAAATTATATATTTTGGAAATCTTGACACTTTGTCTGCCTATGGTATATACCAACATGTATACCATGTTTGGTTGCTCTAGCTTCAAAACTGGAAAAAACTGCGTTCATACGGACGGACAGACAGACGGACATTTCACAGACCCAATATACTCTTTTTCCTTTTTTTTTTCAAACAAATTAAAAAAAAATATATAAAAAGTAGAGAAATTTGTAGCATTTTGTAAAAAAAAAACCTGTACCAAAATAATGCAACCCTGGTAATAGGAGTGTGTCAGCTTTACGCTGATGAAATCATGTCTAAACGCAGTGAATGTCAAACTGTTGCAAGCAGTGCATTGACCATGCTGAACGCTGACGTTTATCCTATTAGCTTTGAGTGCAGGGCGGTCACCTAAGCTAACGTTTTTATTGATTCCACATACACTTGCAGTGTGTGTATAACACTCAAAAAAAGCACACACACACATATAAGTATACACATATACTTAGACACGCAGACACACTCCAACACCTCTTGGTTTGGCCAATGTTCGTCACGGGCTAAGTACATATGACATTTTGTGTGTGTGTGAGCGATTAATGAATCATTATTGCGCTGCGAACGGCAAAGGCAACCGCAACCGCACCCACTACGTCAAAAATGAATGTAACGTAAGCTTCGTTTGACGTTCGTTCGTTCATTCGTCTCTGCAAGCCGAGTCATCGTCATCCGTCGTGTGCTTGACACGTTGCTAACATTCTTTACGCCGAAGAGCGCGCTTTCAATGCGCCTACGTATTCAAGCTTTGTTGTTGCAATTGCGCGTTATCTTTTTACTTTCATGCGCTTGGATCGCGCTCTCTTGCATTTTACGCTCCCTCGCTATCTCTCTCAGTGTCTCGCAACAAAAACTTGCTCCATTCCAGAAAACTTGTTTGGTGTGCACACACTTACACCCGCTGTCACTCTCTCTCTCTCTCCATCTCTTTCGCACCAAGCTCCAATGTAGCAATGGGAAATGTAGCAGCAGCAACGCCAGCAGCTACGCAAGCAGCGGCAGCAGAAGCGGCTTATTGGTTTGTTGTGTGTTTGAACTTCTTCCAGTTCTTTTGCTGCGTTCATAGTAGACGGCGGTCCGCAGTATCGCCCTTACAAGAGTTTCGTGTCAAAACTTAAAACAGTGTTTTTTACGTCAGTGTGTGTGTGTGTCTGTGTGTGTGTGTGTGTGTTAGCCAAGTTTAATTAGTGCTAGACACGGCAATTTAGTTTTGCATACATTTTGGCGCCAAGTTGCCTTTTCAAATCAAAAAACCGTTAAAAACACATACATATACATATAAATATATATAATGGCCGGTGGCAGCAAACGTTACTCACGCAACAACTCAAATGGCAACTTTCAAACGTTGCCCGAACGTGGCCCAGGTAAATTACAACAACAACAAGATCAACAGCTGAAGACAACAGCATAAAGTACTCAAGAGGCTTATCAACTGTCCGCTTTGATTTACCGTTTAACGTTATCTATGCTAGGTGTGCTCCGCTGCTGCCTCTGCTTTCAACGTTTGTCAACGTCAGCAGCAACGGCAGCAGCGGCGCCAACGTGGCCACAAAATCGCTGCATGGCTCTTTTGCCCAAAAACAACAACATCAAGTTGTTTTTTTGGCATAATTTGCTTTGCGTTTTGTTGTTTTTGGTGAACGATCACTTTATGCATATTATAATTGCCACGTCTCGGAAATGTTGAAAGCCAACGAACTTTTAGGCTTAGCAACCAAACACAAAAAACAAAAACAATAAAACAAATCAAGTACAAAATCTGCAACGCCAGCGTTTTGCATAGTTTTAAAGCCTGCATTTGCAAATTGCAGGCTATCAATCTGTATGCGTATATTTGTGTTTGATAGTGTGTGTGCTTTTCTAATTCAAGGTTATCAATAGCACACGTTAGAGATGCGATCGTGACACGCAGTCACGTTCACGAACGAGCTTTTCAAGATCAAGAAATACAATTCAAATCAATTTTGAATGAAAAACATTTCACAATTTTCTTTTTTATATTTATATATTGAGCCGAATTTTATTCAGAAGAATGTATGACCATGAAATCGGAACGGAAGCAAAGCAAATATCATGATAAAGACCCCAACGTTTTCTCACCCCTTTAAAAAAAATAATCCAACACCGTCTCATTAATGCACAATCATGTACAGAAATTCATCAACAAAAGAAATGTAAATTTTCTTTTGCTCAAATCTATGCAAACAACAAAAACAACAACAGACTTGATTTAACAGGCAAAGACGAAGGCAAAGAGAAAGACAAAGAGAAAGAGAAAGAGAGAGAGAGAGAGCAAAAGTACAGAAGTTTCTACTAAAATGAAAGAATCTTTCGTGATTTCTTCAGGCGTTGTGCTGTTTAACACTTCTACGGAACTTAAGCCTAATGCTTAGTGAATTCAAACCGCAACATCTTAAAAAAAGTGAATACACAAAAATGCAGAGGAAATTATGATAAGCGCCCCAAACATAAGTAGTACTTGTAGCGCTGGAATGTTAATTAAATAAAAAAAAATAAATAAAATGATTTTAAGAAAATAAAAAATTAACGACTCATAATAATAATATCAAATATAAAATATAAAAAACATAGAAAAATCTAACAAAAAAAAAAAAAAATAAAATTAAGTTAATTAATATCATTTAGTAATCAAATCAAAAATGTACTAAATTTATAAAATATCCTAAGTAAAACTGTTAAATTGTATTGCGTCGTCTGACTTGTAACACTATAAAGAAGAATTAATAAATAAAATTAAGCACGTAACGCACACATCTCTAATACACACATACGCGCACACACACACACACACACACACACACACACACACACACACACACACACACACACACACACACACACACACACACACACACACACACACACACACACACACACACACACGCACACACACACACACACACACACACACACACACACACACACACACACACACACACACACACACACACACATACTCAAACACACATGGCTGTTATCTGTGCAGTTTTGGAAGCGCTGCTTCTTCAGTTTTATTCAACAGCGGACTCCACTTCACCTTCAGCAGAAACTTGTTTTGTTCCAAAAAAAAAAAAAAAAAAACAGTTGGCAATTGTCCAGCTCACAGTTCCCCCAATATTACCCCCAAAAGCCCCCAATGCAGACCCATTCCCAGCTCCTAGTGTCCAATCGGAATTATGAAGCAACCTACATGATTTCATTGCATTTAATTGTAACGAAGTCTCATTTCATTTCAATTTATAAAAAGACAGCCGCAAAGCAACTTTCTCCCGCAGCGCTTTCTTTATAATTCAGACAGACAGTCATATATCGTACATATGTTTTCATATCTGTATGCTACATGCATACATACATAGTCTTAACCCAGTTTCAATTTGTAGCCCTCTCATCATCATCTTTGTCTCCTTTCTAATTTACTGCCGATTTACATAACCTCAACTCTGCTTGGCTGCTTGCCAACTGTTTTTTTTTCCAATTTTTCTTGTTTTTCAGCCCAACCCCCTCCCCCACAAAACAAGTTTAACTAACGATTTTAGATATTGTTCAAAGCAACTTTAAATTTCCGCCTTAAACCATTGTTTAGCTGTTGCTCGCTATTTAGCTAACTTTTTGCTTTCTATGATCTTTATTTGAATTGTTAAAAAAACAAAAAGAAACATTTTCTATCTAAAAAGTCTAAGAAAATAAAAATGGAAAATATATTTTCGTGTTTAGTAGCCCAAGCTTTTTTTAATAGTTATTGCTCAAATATTTAATCAACATCCAGCTGTGATCCCAGCGCTATTCCATATTGTCCAATAAACATTTACTCATAAAATATTTTACTCTCGCAAATTCAAAACAAAAAGTTCGAAAACAAATCGAAAATTATTAAAATCAAATAGTTCGATAATGTTCACAAAAAGTAATCAAATCAAAAAGTTCACGTCTTCTGATTCGATTAAACAGTTCAACTGATTAAAGATGAACAAATCTAATAAATTGATTGTGAAAACGAAAACGAGTTTGTTAAATAGTAAGTTAATCAAGCTAGTTAATCCAATTTTAGAATACTTTTTATTCTTTCAACAGTTAACCGTTCTTTTTGATTCATTTCGAAATTATAGTATTCGTGTTTAATAATATTTGTAAGTCTTTAAGCAGTTCGTATTTTTATAGGGTATAGCCTAATTGTGCTTCTCAAGTCTGAAAAAAACAAGTAATAACGTTGCAGTCGGATGCACCCGACTGTGATATACTCTTTTTTTAACCTCTTTTGCGGAGTCAGAAGTGGGCGTGGCAATTGTATTTTTGGTCAAATCTTTCAAGTTTTGCCATCCATTTAAATTTGGTTTGTCCCGTTCTACCGGTTTGGGAAAAATAAACGGGCGGGGTTGGGCGTGGTAAAATTTTTTTTAGCCAGATCAATCAAGGAAGTGATTAGTAGCCCTTGTGCTAAATTTGGTTACTATAGCTATAAAACTTTGGAAGATATAGGTTTTTGCGGTTTGTGGGGGAAGAGGTGGGGGGTATATCTTGACACTTTGTCTGACTGTGGTATATATCAACATGTATACCAAGTTTGGTTGCTCTAGCTTCAAAACTGTGGAAAAAACTGCATTCATACAGACGGACGAACGGACGGACATTTCACAAACTCAATATACTCGTTTTTCTTTCTTTTTCCAAAAAATTAAAAAAAGAGTATAAAAAGAAAACAAATAGAAAACTGATTCAAAAATAGAAAATAGAAACATTATGAAATGTTGTTAAATTAATCGCATTTCAATGAGCCGTCAGAAAATTGTTTCTTGTATCAATGTGTGTTCGACACAAGAGCTTAGCTATTTATAGGTCAACCAAAATTGAAATACTATTTCGATCAATTTGATTTCTTAATTGGTATGTTAATTTGGTTTTTTTTTTGGGTGCATTGACTGCTTATCGGCAGAATTGAGAAATGAGAAATTGAGAGATAATCGAGGCTCAGTTGATTATGCATATCTGAAAGATACAATTTTTCCAATCGATCGGTGCTTGAGCGTTTCTATACATTTCCGTTCCCTAGCAGACAATCTCTTAAATTCTCTGCTCTGTCCATCTCTTTGTTTTGTTGCTCTCTCTCGCTCTCTCTAGCTGTATAAGTTTTTCCGGCTGGGGTCCGGAAAATTTTGTGGCAAATAATATTTGTCTAGTATAAAACTTGGCAACGAACGTCCAACGACCGACCGCACGGCGCGCGAACCACGAAATCACGAATAAAAATGTTGAGCAGAATCTGTGAGTGAGCAGATCATATATATATATATAAATTATACATTATATATATTTACATTAAGTACATAAAGTACTAGCTAATAGTGCTACCAATAATTATTACCTGACATTTGCATGGGCCATACAACACAGCACAGAATATTTATGCTACAAACTAAACTGCACACATTCATTTCGATGTATCTTAAAGATTGCATAATTGCTAAAGCAAAAGATACATACATATAGACAGCTGTCTAATGATCTTCAGTGTGTGTTTGTGTGTTTGTGTTTTTATATTTTAGTATTTTCAGTCACTTGTCAACTGTTCGCTGTGAAATACTTGAGAGCCAGCAACCAAACTAATAAAAATCAAAATGAAATAATAAAAAAAAAACTTAGCATTATGAAGATTATGGTACATATGTATACATAATACATATGTATATTATATGCTGCTCAAACTGTAAAACGTGTCGGCAAAACTATCGATGCTTTTAATAGTCGATAGTCAGCTGATATCTTTGTTATCGTTTGAAGGCTTGTAAATATTATAAAAAACAGTTGTATCATATTTAAAATTAAGTTCATTTTCTATCGATATAATCCCCAATTTCGATTGGCGATAGCCCAATCGACAGCTATGATAGTCGATTAATGTTTTTAATTACATTTAAAAATGGTACTTAGATTTTAAAAATATAATGGAAGTTAATGCTATCATTTTTAAATAAGCATTTTGCAACTTTAAATTTTTTCGATAATTTTTTATTTATTCTTCAATCGACTGTTTCGATAGATGATAACCCAATCAACAGTTTTGATAGTCGATAGTGCCGCCTTTCAAAAATGGTAATCAGTTTTAAAATGAAGTATTTTGCTAACTTTTAATTTTATCGATAGTGTAATCGATCACTAAAATGATCCAATCGTACAATGCTCCTGTCTCCTTCTTTTCATTGTTCAACTTAAATTAAACAAAATTAAAAAAAAATCGTATATCGATAATAATCGATAATCGGCAAACTTGTTAACCTTTAACTTACATTCTTTTCCCTTTTGGTAATTTACAGTGGAATCCCTAATCTATTGGCGGGATGTGAAAAAGTCCGGCATTGTTTTTGGCGCTGGTCTGGTCACACTGGTGGCCATCTCCTGCTTCTCCGTGATTAGTGTGTTTGCGTATTTGTCGCTGCTGGCGCTCTTCGGCACCGTCGCCTTTAGAATCTACAAATCGGTGACACAAGCCGTACAAAAGACAAACGATGGCCATCCCTTCAAGTGAGTTGACTATATCTGAAAAATAAATATAAAACATATATTTAATATTTAATGATTTCTTAGAGAATATCTGGAACTGGACCTGACGCTATCGCAGGAGAAGATTCAGAATGTTGCCGGCGTTGCTGTTGCACACCTCAATGGCTGCACTTCGGAGCTGAGGCGTCTGTTTCTGGTTGAGGATCTGATTGATTCGATTAAATTTGGTGTCATCCTGTGGGTGTTCACCTACATTGGTGCCTGGTTCAATGGCATGACTTTGGTCATTCTGGGTGAGTTTTCTAAATTGCAGCCAACTGAAAATTCATAACTAAATTAATCATTTACATTTCTCTTTGTTAGCCTTCGTCTCGCTTTTCACCTTGCCAAAGGTTTATGAGAACAACAAGCAATCGATCGATACCTACTTGGATCTGGTGCGCACCAAGTTGACAGAAATCACCGATAAGTAAGTTGAAATTATACCTATATATGTATAAAAGACAACTTTCTAATAACATTTACATTTTTTATTTTGTTTAGAATTCGGGTAGCTATTCCCATTGGCAACAAGAAGCCTGTGGCTGCTACCGAGTCTGATAAGGACAAGTAGATCATCAAACTAACAAAAAAATGATTTTTTTTTTTATTTATTAAGCAATGGTTTAATAATTCATTGGGGCATAACAAATAAATACATATTCAATTGTATAATTACAATTTACAAAACAACAACTTGCAATGTAAACCCTAACTAAAATCTTAAAAAAAAAAAAACAAAAAAAAATTAAAAAAAAAAACAACAAAAAAATATCAACTCGTAGCAGTTTAAACATTGTCCAAGTGTCTTTAAGTTTTTAAACGAACGAAACTAAAAAAGGAAAGATAAGCAAAAAAACACAGCCACAGCAATGCAATTTAAAGTTTCCTGAGTTCCAATAAAATTTATTTGCCTATACGAGAGAGATTCTTAACGACAAAAACCCAAAATAAAATATAAAAAACTTAATATTTTTTTAGTCAAAACAAAATTCTTTGAAAAAAAAGAATAAAACATTATACACCCATTTTTATTAGCAACTTTTTTTAATTAAACTCTTGCTTTAGTTCTAATTTTAATTTTGTTGATTTTTTCCATCGAAAAAAAATCAAATAAAAAAGAAGTGAAGTAAAAACATAAATATCAAGTATTTTTAATTTAATTTCCATTATTATTTTCTGTTTTAGCAAGTGTATCAAAATTTAAATAGTGGATATATAGGCTGTTTCACAAACTGATAACATTATAATAACACACAACATTAAACGCTTTCGTCCTTGCAACTGTTAAGGTGGCAGGTGCAACTCAACTAATAAGGGGACCTTCAAATTGGACCAATTTGCGTTGTTTTAAGATCGATTTGAGTTGCGCTTGTCGAGAGAGAGAAAAAAAAAGAGAGAGAGAGAGTTTCAGAAGATTCCCCCCTCATAATAAAGCACATGCATAACTTATAACAATTGCAAGCAGCTTCGCCTTGTTTTATAAACGTTTACTTATGTACAATTAATTTGTAAGAATTTTACATCATACACAAATGATAAATTAAATCAAATATTTAAATGTAAATTTTTTTTGCACACAGCAAGTTGATTTTCTGCGAACAACGTTTTAAGATTATAATCATAAAATCATAAATACATATATTGTAGCTTAAATGTTTTTATTGTAACCATTTGTTGCTCATTGTTATAAAAGAAAGTAAGAAAACAAAAAAAAAAATAATAATAATGAAAGTATATCTTTATGTTTGAGTTGCTTTCAAAATGTTTGTAAATCAAAAAGTCAAGTACAGCTTTTAAGCAGAACGTAAAATGAATGAAAACTGATATCTTTTTAGGCGTCGTTTATTCTCCCGTATATTAACAATAGATATTTTTGCATGTTATGTAACTCTCAATACGATATTTCTATATATGTATGTAATATGTAAGTGAAAAAGAAAAAACAAAAACAAAATAAGTAAAAATCATCAGAAAACGACATTTTCAAGTGCAACACCTTTCGAGGGGCTATTTTCTTTGCGTAAGTGCAAAGACTTAAGGTTCGACCGACCCCCTAAAGACGATCTTCATTATGTAACACATGTATAACATATAAATGTGCAGTAAGTTTGCTATATGATAGACAGCGACAACAATGTTCTTGCGTATTAAATTTAAAAGAAAACAACTAACAAGTTGATTTATGATCGTAACAATTTCAATAAAACTAAACTTTAATAAAACTAAATTTGAGCTTGCAATTTATTTGAATTGGCGTTACAAATCAAACAGCTTTCGCAAGTGAACACGCAAAATAAAAAAAAACAGCTGTAGCCAGAAAAGCTTAAACAGCTGCTGTTAACAAGGCTTGACGCTAGAGGGCTGGCAGCATGGTCCGCCACAAAGCAAATAAAAAGCATACAAGTGCTCCGTCTCTTTCGACAAAAAATAATAAACAATACGCATGTATGACCTTCGTACAAGGTGACTGGGACACAAGCCAGCGCGCGCGAGAGAGAGAGCGAGAGCGGAAAAGCGATAGTGTGAGTGCAAGAGCGCAATCGAAGCATTATATTGAATGCATTTAACATTAATATCAATTTTGCCAATGGCCATTGAAAACTGACGCTGAACAAAGCACCTGAGAACTTAGACGCGCCGATATAAAACGTAACGCAGTCTGTCCTAAGCTCAATTTTATACAAGAGCCCGAGAGAGGGAATGAGAGAGATATGAAAGAAAGCTTTGTGGCGAGAAATTGAAATGCATGCAGTAGTCGTCAGTAAGAATACCCTGCATTGAGAAAGTTTTTATTCTTGGCATAGAAAAGTGGTTGAGTGTTGAAAAAAATTGGCTGAGTATCAAAAGCTAATGTATGAAAATGCGATGAGTTCATTAAAACTAGAAATTAATTTAGATTAAATCATCATCATAGTATGTGCAGTTGCCAATCAAAATAATGACCAGTTTTGGTGAAAGTAAAAGTATTTCATTGTGCACTTTTCACAATTTTATTAAAAGAGTTATGAAAAATACATTTTCCACCATTTCATTTCAAAAACTCTATTTTTAATTTTAAGGTTTTGCTTTTTATTGCTGGGTTTTTCCTAATCTTAGCAACAAATGTTGGACCTATGTATTTTTATTATATTTAACCCAAGTTAATTTTAATTTAATGTCTAAATTTATTATTATCTTTTTATATTTTTATAATTTTAAATATGTATTATTTTATATTGTGTCGACTGTTTTAGTTGACAATAGATAAAATAAATAAACTTAACTAAATATGAGATCTTGACACTTTGTCTGTCTAGGGTATATATCAACATATATACAAAGTTTGGTTCCTCTAGTTTCAAAACTGTGGGAAAAAACTGCGTTCATACAGACGGACGGACGGACAGACGGAAGAACGGATTGAAAACCGAGTATAAAAATTTAGATTGAAAATTGAAAGCATACTTTTGTAGAAAACATAAAAAAATGAGGAACTTAATAAGAAAATGAACAAGGGATAAAGAAAAGTGCCGATAGATATTACAAAATAAGATTAAGTTAGCCAACAATTAAGAAAGTACAGTATATGTTTGCTTAAAATAATTCAGAATGAATAAAATATTGAATGTAAAAACTTGAGTTTAAACATATTTCTTTGACAACAATTTATTTTAGTTTTTTTCAACTTTGGGTTTTAAGAAGCTACATACGAGTTTTATTACATTTGTACAAAATGTGGCATGTGTGTTCAGAAACATACTCCACACGCCTGTGCCTGTAGGGTATTAAAAGCTCTCATGACTAATAACGCATGTGAAAAGTGCAAGCCGTCTGAGAAGTGCTCCGGTTTTTGCAGCGAACGGTCGTTTTGGTCGCGCATCGTTTTACGTTTCGTGTATAATTCGTATTATACTCAGTTTCTCCTCTAGTGGGATACGCACCCACGCAGCGGCAGAGGCAGCAGCGGCACAGCAGAGCAAGTGACAGATAGAAAGCACGATTGAAAAAATAGCAACTAGCTCAGTTCGCAGCAGAGAGTCAAAGCCAAAATGTCGAAGCCACAATCGGACGCGGATCGCAGGAAGCAAATTTCGGTGCGCGGCATCGCTGAGGTGGGCAACGTAACCGAAGTGAAGAAGAACTTCAATCGCCACCTGCATTATACCCTTGTCAAGGATCGCAATGTGGCGACGCTTCGTGATTATTACTTTGCGTTGGCCAACACCGTCAAGGACAATATGGTTGGGCGCTGGATACGCACACAGCAGCATTACTACGAGAAGGATCCCAAGGTGAGTTCAACTCTCTCTCCCCCCCCCCCCTCCCAACCACCACTGGAATATTGATTGTTCCAAAAGAAAAGCAACCTAACCCAACTTTCCGTGAAAATATTCCTTAATTTTTCTTGTTTCCTTCCATGTAAAAAGGCTTAATTTTTGTTGGCTTTTGTTCATTTCATTATTTTTTTTGACTATTACGACACTACCACAATATTGCGCTCTGCGCTTTCAGTCTATATTCTTAAATTCTTTGCTTCTGTGATTTTATTTTGTATTAACTTCTCTTTCGATTTGAAATTTTGTTTTCGTCGTTTGCTTGTTGCACTTTTGCTGCTGCACATTTATTATCAGCTTCTCTTCTCTTCAACTTTCATATTGTTTTCGCTTTTGCTTTCCTTTCTTTTCTTTTCTTTTCTTTTCTTTTCTTTTCTTTTCTTTACTCTTCTTTTTTTTTTTAATTTTTCGTTTAATTACCCGCAAATTTGGTTTAAGTGCAGTGGGATGAATGCCAAAAACGTGAGAATGCCATTCGACAACGAAAAGAAAAACGCTTGAGATACTTTCACTGTTCAACATTTTGGCAGCATAATTAGCTATCAACAATATATACATATGTATATAGTACAAACTTTTCTATTACAAGATTCGAAAATGCTAAAAAGCCGGTGGGCTTATTCTTTAGCCCCAACCAGCTGACTGAAGCCCCTTCTCTCCCCACACTCCAAAAAACAAAAGCCGAAAAAAACCACTATATAAATAGCTTATGTAGGCAATCAGCAGCTGTCGCTACACACACACTCAAACACAAAGAGAGACACACAATACTCTGAAATATGATTTCAATATTATTCTTATGCCCCTTAAAAAGCGATTAAAAACTGGGTATATTCAAGCCTGTTTCGCTTTATGCTTCAGTTTTGGTTATTGTGTCCGTTTTCGAACGTCATTGTCTTCTTTGAAATTTAGTTCGAAAAGTTGAATTTTTAGTCGTTTCGATTTGAAACTTTCGAAAACTATATGGAAATAGTATGTACATTTGTATATTCCGAAATCAAACCATAAAAGCTAAATCAGATATGTATATAGCCACTCATATCTATATGCAGATAAAATTTATTTCCAAATTTCTATACAAATTCCAAAAAAAAATAAAAAATTTCAAAAGTAATCCTCTTGTAATGAAAATTGTTTAAGTCTGACAGAAAATAGCAGCTGTGTGCAATTGTTTTTCATAATGTCAAAAACGAAAATGTGCATTTTATTACAGGGTATCGTCTGCTCGAGCAGCCGCTTAAAATTCAATTGACATGACAATATATTAGCTTAGCTTATTCAAAATTGAGTTTATATGCTCTGAAAAAACGTTTTAAACATGCTCGGCTCAAAGCTGAGACATGCATATCCATAAGATACATATACACAGATACACACACAGGTACAAATCACGTGCGTTGGGCGTGCGAAAATTCGCGATGCTGCGAAATGTCTAGAGGGGGGAAATTTGTCCTTGCCTGAATGTCAGTCGGTCAAAGCTGCGTATCGGCCTTAAAAATCTATTTTATTTAATTCCATGAGAGACTGTTATGTATCTATGTATCCATTAGATACATTTGACACAATCAGCTGTTAAAAGCTCGCAGCAACACATTCGAAATCTGAAATATTTGTCAATTTAACTCATTTACTATAAACTGCAGAAATATTAGAACAAAAAAAGATATATGTATATATATAAGGTATAAGAAATACATGCTACATACACATATTTTCAAGGTCAATCAAAGGTTATTGACAAAAACGAGCGTCGCTGTCGGCGCCATCGTTTTGCTCTCAGGAAAAAATTTTCATTTTTATTTTTGTTGTTTTTGTGCTTTGTTGTTGTTATTTAGTGTGTGTGTGTGTTTTATATATATTTTTTTTGGTTCCACGAAAATGCGACTAGAATGGAAATTTTCGTTAGGTTCGTCGTTTATGTTTACTACATTTTCATTAGACCCTTGCATGCAATTAGAGCACGCAATCAACAAACGCATACATTATTTGAAATATGTATCTATTATTTGGTTCTATTTTATCCAAAATATTTTATAAACTCGTAGTTTATCAACTGTATCTGTATCTGTAGCTGAGCGTAACTCAGCTTAGACACATTGGCGACAAGTTGAAACTAGTAACACTTAAAGCTAATTGAATGCGTCTTCTTAAATGGCATATTCTTTATTCTTTTCAAGTTGCCAATTGATGGTTTCTTTCAAGCAATTGATGATAGGTCAAAGGGGGTAATCGAACTCTCTTTTTTATTTATTTAATTTATTTCATTAATTTGGACCAAGTGCAGTCAATATTTAACAAGCTAAAATTATTTAGATTAAAAAAAAGTATTTCAATTTTAAAATTTATGCATACAAATTTAAACAAAATATTGGTTCAACATTTGTTGCAGTCAAAAAAAATGCAATTAGACAAAAAAAAAATTTTTTTTAGTTAGTTCAATCAAGGAAGTTATTAGTAGCTCTTCTGCAAAATTAGTAAAAAGTAAAGCTGTGGAAGATATAGGTTTTTGCGGTTTGTGGGCGAAGAGTTGGCGGTAGCGCGGGAGATCTTGACACTTTGTCTGTCTAGGGTATATATCAACATATATACAAAGTTTGGTTCCTCTAGTTTCAAAACTGTGGGAAAAAACTGCGTTCATACAGACGGACGGACGGACAGACGGAAGAACGGATTGAAAACCGAGTATAAAAATTTAGATTGAAAATTGAAAGCATACTTTTGTAGAAAACATAAAAAAATGAGGAACTTAATAAGAAAATGAACAAGGGATATAAGAAAAGTGCCGATAGATATTACAAAATAAGATTAAGTTAGCCAACAATTAAGAAAGTACAGTATATGTTTGCTTAAAATAATTCAGAATGAATAAAATATTGAATGTAAAAACTTGAGTTTAAACATATTTCTTTGACAACAATTTATTTTAGTTTTTTTCAACTTTGGGTTTTAAGAAGCTACATACAATATTTTATCGAGTTCAATTGGTACATTTACAAACCAATATATCGATGTCCTCCGATATATCGGCATACAAATATCTGAATATGCTGAATTTTGAATTGAATTTGGAATTTAAAAGTGTTCTGATATGATCAAAACCGATATTGATATAGAGGCGTTAGATCAAAAGCAATATCATATCGAATCAAGGCAATATTTTTTAGTTAAATATTAAAATTACCGATGTATTGAATCCTTTTAATAAACTTTGTTCTTTTTAGCACTTTGTGAAAAACTTATTTATTAAACCGGTGTATTGGTTATCTGATAGATCATCAATAGGCCGCATTTTTATATGTTAATAAAAATGTATATATGTAGCTATTTGAGCAGCTGCTGAAAAACACACAGCAAACAAAATAAATGACATTAAATACTTATAACTATTGCTTCCTATATACATATACCGATTGTTTTATATATGTAGATCTGGTTTCGATTAAACTATTACATATGCAAAGAAAAGCAAACAAACGTCATTTCTTATCAGACTGTCTGGGCTTAAAAGACCGCAAAACATTTATAGTTATGGCCAGAATGAAGCTACATGATGTCAATAAGCATTTCTGTTTGTGCTTGTCTATAAAGCAATCTTTGTCACATTCACAATGTGATGCAATGTTGCATGAGAATGACGCATCTGTTGCAATATTATGAATATTATCTGTGCTCGTATCTAATCAAATCCATAAAAGTAAGGAACTATGTATTCGTAATACCTTTTAATTAGTAATTTAAACCCTTTGAACTCGCTTGTGTCATATGTCTGTGCTATATAGTATTTGTATGTATATGTATATGTATATGTATATGTATATGTATATGTATATGTATATGTATATGTATATGTATATGTATATGTATATGTATATGTATATGTATATGTATATGTATATGTATATGTATATGTATATGTATATGTATATGTATATGTATATGTATATGTATATGTATATGTATATGTATATGTATATGTATATGTATATGTATATGTATATGTATATGTATATGTATATGTATATGTATATGTATATGTATATGTATATGTATATGTATATGTATATGTATATGTATATGTATATGTATATGTATATGTATATGTATATGTATATGTATATGTATATGTATATGTATATGTATATGTATATGTATATGTATATGTATATGTATATGTATATGTATATGTATATGTATATGTATATGTATATGTATATGTATATGTATATGTATATGTATATGTATATGTATATGTATATGTATATGTATATGTATATGTATATGTATATGTATATGTATATGTATATGTATATGTATATGTATATGTATATGTATATGTATATGTATATGTATATGTATATGTATATGTATATGTATATGTATATGTATATGTATATGTATATGTATATGTATATGTATATGTATATGTATATGTATATGTATATGTATATGTATATGTATATGTATATGTATATGTATATGTATATGTATATGTATATGTATATGTATATGTATATGTATATGTATATGTATATGTATATGTATATGTATATGTATATGTATATGTATATGTATATGTATATGTATATGTATATGTATATGTATATGTATATGTATATGTATATGTATATGTATATGTATATGTATATGTATATGTATATGTATATGTATATGTATATGTATATGTATATGTATATGTATATGTATATGTATATGTATATGTATATGTATATGTATATGTATATGTATATGTATATGTATATGTATATGTATATGTATATGTATATGTATATGTATATGTATATGTATATGTATATGTATATGTATATGTATATGTATATGTATATGTATATGTATATGTATATGTATATGTATATGTATATGTATATGTATATGTATATGTATATGTATGTTATATAGGTTGCATATGGCGCCAATGATGATAATTATAATTATCAACATAGAGCTATTAAACTGTTTTCAAAAACAAGATTACAATTAGCATTGACTAGAGTTTGGATTTGGTTATATGCATATTCTACCAAGTGCATAGAAACATGTTTACATAGCATGCCAAAGTGCATCCCGCACTACTGATAAGAAACCTAAAATGCCGTAACGTTGTTGCCATGTACAAACAAAGTTTGCCCTCATATGAAAAGTATATATTGATTATGAAGCCAGCTGATCTGTCGATCGATTAAATTGCTAATGTAAATGTCTATTTATAGTTTCAAGTAAGAAATGCTCAAACTCAAATTAGCAATAATTGATAAGGCGCCAATGGGTGACCTTCTAAGCAACAAATCATGGGACTAATACTTTTATATGAAAGGCATAACTGGGTAATTGGGTCATTATTTGATGTCACTAATCGATGTACAGTTGTGATTTAAATTGGAGGAATTAGTTAGGATTGAGTTAACTAGAAAAGAAAAAACTAATTTTATCGATCATTATCCGAAAGGAAATATAGTGCTTATTCCGATCCCATTTATAAAATATATAATAACCAGCTATACTTTATATTAATATTCAAGACATAAGAGGTAGGAAGTTTTATATTATGACAAGAGTAAGCACTTAGAAAGAATTTAGACATGTTCCACCAAGAAGTTGTTGTTTATCGTCCGATAGAGCTCAAACTTATTTTCAAAGATCTATACGAAACACAATTCATACCAACTACCCAGAGGGGTGGTAAATGGGTAGGCTAATGTCAAGTTTAATCTGTTTTTAAAGTTCTTGACAGAAAACAGTGCCTGAAACTTATTTATTTAACATAAGATCGAGAGTAGACTTATTTTCAAAGATCTAGATCTGGAAAACTCTGATACAAAACGCAGTTTTAAAGCACTGCCCAAAAAATAGTTTCGCAAGGTAAGGAAAATAGCTTTAAAGCTGGAAATGACGGTCAAGATCAAATACTTTACCGGGCAACGCCGGCACATATTAGCTAATCTTAAAAAAATATGTTTATAACCAAAAGTTGACACACAAATTTGAATGAATTCTATTCTTTTGATTTACAGCGCGTCTATTATCTGTCGCTGGAGTACTACATGGGTAGATCGTTGACCAACACGATGATCAACTTGGGCATCCAGAGCGAGTGCGAGGAGGCCATGTATCAGATTGGTCTGGACATTGAGAATCTCGAGGAGATGGAGGAGGATGCTGGTTTGGGCAATGGTGGTCTGGGTCGTTTGGCTGCCTGTTTCTTGGATTCGATGGCTACGTTGGGTTTGGCTGCCTATGGCTATGGCATTCGTTATGAGTATGGTATCTTTGCCCAAAAGATTAAGAATGGTGAGCAGGTGGAGGAGCCCGATGATTGGTTGCGTTATGGCAATCCCTGGGAGAAGGCGCGTCCCGAATTTATGCTGCCCATACACTTTTATGGACGTGTCATCGATACGCCCGAGGGCAAGAAATGGGTGGATACCCAGAAGGTTTATGCCATGCCCTATGACAATCCCATTCCCGGCTACAACAACAACCATGTGAACACGCTGCGTCTGTGGTCTGCCAAGTCGCCCGTTGACTTCAACCTGAAGTTCTGTGAGTACTACAATTCTATTATCCTTGATGTACTTTACTTATGTTTGTATATTTTTTCGCCTTTTTTCTTGCATCCATCCAGTCAACGATGGTGATTACATTCAGGCCGTGTTGGATCGTAATCTGGCGGAGAACATCTCTCGTGTGCTCTATCCCAACGATAACTTCTTTGAGGGCAAGGAGCTGCGTCTCAAGCAGGAGTACTTCATGTGTGCCGCCACACTCCAGGACATCATTCGTCGCTACAAGGCGTCCAAGTTTGGTTCCCGCGAGGCGGTTCGCGTCTCCTTTGATCACTTCCCTGATAAGGTGGCCATCCAGTTGAACGATACCCATCCTTCGCTGGCCATACCCGAGCTGATGCGCATCTTGGTCGATGATGAGCATCTGACTTGGGAGAAGGCATGGGATATTACCACGCGCACCTGTGCTTATACCAATCATACTGTGCTGCCCGAGGCTTTGGAACGCTGGCCCGTTTCCATGCTAGAGTCCATTTTGCCACGTCATTTGCAGATCATCTATCACATTAATTTCTTGCACATGGAAAATGTGAAGAAGAAGTTCCCCGAGGACCTGGATCGCATGCGTCGCATGTCCATGGTTGAGGAGGATGGTGAGAAGCGCATCAATATGGCCCATCTCTCCATTGTGGGCTCCCATGCTGTCAATGGTGTGGCGGCCATTCACTCGCAGATTCTGAAGGATTCGCTGTTCCATGACTTTTATGAAATGGATCCCAAAAAGTTCCAGAACAAGACGAACGGCATTACGCCACGCCGTTGGTTGCTCCTCTGCAATCCAGGCCTGTCCGATCTCATTGCCGAGAAGATTGGTGACGAGTGGCCCGTGCATTTGGATCAGCTGGTCGCTCTCAAGAAGTGGGCCAAGGATCCGAACTTCCAGCGTAATGTCGCCCGTGTTAAGCAGGAGAACAAACTCAAGCTGGCTGCCATTTTGGAGAAGGATTATGGCGTGAAGGTCAATCCTGCTTCCATGTTTGACATACAGGTGAAGCGCATCCATGAGTACAAGCGCCAGCTGTTGAACTGCCTCCACATCATCACACTGTACAATCGCATCAAGAAGGATCCCACCGCCAACTTTACGCCACGCACCATTATGATCGGTGGCAAGGCTGCTCCTGGCTACTATGTGGCCAAGCAGATCATCAAGCTGATCTGTGCCGTTGGCAATGTTGTGAACAACGATCCCATTGTCGGCGACAAGCTGAAGGTCATCTTCCTGGAGAACTATCGCGTTACTTTGGCCGAGAAAATTATGCCCGCTGCGGATTTGTCCGAGCAGATCTCGACAGCCGGTACTGAGGCATCCGGCACGGGCAACATGAAGTTCCAGCTTAATGGTGCTCTAACCATTGGTACTCTGGATGGTGCCAATGTTGAAATGGCAGAGGAAATGGGAAATGATAACATTTTCATTTTTGGCATGACCGTCGATGGTGTTGAGGCGCTGAAGAAGAAGGGCTACAATGCCTACGATTATTATAATGCTAATCCCGAGGTCAAGCAGGTCATCGATCAGATCCAGGGCGGTTTCTTCAGCCCCGGCAATCCCAACGAGTTCAAGAACATTGCGGACATCTTGCTCAAGTACGATCATTACTACTTGCTGGCCGACTACGATGCATATATCAAGTCACAGGATCTGGTCTCCAAGACCTATCAGGTATATAGCTAGCCATGCCTATGATAATATGCATTCTCTAATCATACGCCTCTCTTTTATATCCCAAATCAGAACCAATCCAAGTGGCTGGAGATGTCCATCAATAACATTGCATCCAGCGGTAAATTCTCATCGGATCGTACCATTGCCGAATATGCACGTGAGATTTGGGGCGTTGAGCCCACCTGGGAGAAGCTGCCAGCTCCGGAGGATCAATAAATCAATTAACATTTTTTTGATATTACATTTTATTATTCGTGTGCTTTACTTTTGTTAAAGTCCAAATTTTAGGAGCCAATTGCAAACAACTAACTAACCAGATTTAACAGAAAAGAAAAGTATAGAAAAGCCAATGAATAAGCTAGCGCTAAGATGTTAACATCGATCGGGCTCATTGTTAAATACTTACTACATATTTTATTTAATAAAATTTAAACAAATTGTATTGCTAATCTTCAATTTGATGGAATCGAATTAGCAGCAGCAGCGACTACAACACGGTACCTTCCATCGATCGCCATGAGACCTCAGGAACACTTTCAAAGTAACAAATACAAATTTTTAAACAAAATGAAAGATTTAAACTTAGTGCAAAGCTTTTTTTTTTTGAATACATAATTATGCGTGTTATATAAACAAAATAAAAGTTCAACTGTTAAACGTAAAAAACCTTTGTTTCATTTAAACAATAGAGGGTTGGGATTCCTTAGATGACCCCATTATCCTTGGTTGCTAACCGCTGATGTTGGTCCTTGCAATCCTAACGCAGCGAGCTACTTTTATTTATCTTAGATTAGGATAGCTCCTAAAAGTATGCAACAAAATCCAATTTTTAGTTGAAAATTTTAACAAAATTTTTTGCTATGTAAAAAGGACCTAAAATCGGAAAGTCGCCTGTAACTCGGTCGTTTGAAGGACAATTTGGATGTCCTTTGGCCAAACGATTGTTCTTAGCCTGACAATTCTGAAAATGTAACCCACAGGACGAAAGTCCTTCCAGGAGCCGAGAAACAAGGACTTTTTTTGTATATAGTAAACTAGTTATAACTCGGCCATATCCTTGCGGATCCTGTCGAAACATATGTCAAACAACTTTTAACTAAAAGCAATACCAACTGACCAAAGGATATTAAAATCGTCCTTGCAGTTTCGGAGTTATGAAGGATTTTGTGTTTTATAGTCGTTTTGTATCGCCTCCAGACTGAAATTTTCTAAGTCGATGGTCCCTAGATGACCCAATGATCTTTGGACTCCAATCGGCTATGTTGGTCCTTGCGATCCTACCGGAGCGAGTGCCTTTAAAATCTGCAAGGATATGGCCGAGCTACAGCTATTTTTCTGCAAGGAGTAAAATAGCTCCTAAAAGTATGCCGCAAAATCGGTGGCTCACAGCTGGTTTCTGTTTATGGTTCTTTTTTTTTTTTTTTTTTTTTATTATAAGAAAAAAATATTTATTAATTAGCGCTCTACTACCTATATGGCAGATTTAATCTAATTGGATAAACAAAACAAATTAACAAATTTGGCCATGTCAAAAAAACAGACATAGGATTAATAGCTTGGGGGATGAATGAATTCGAATGTAATTTACAAATTTTTACGGTCCAGCAGGTCTTGAGGGTGGTAGCGTTTCAGTCTTCTTCTTGCTCCAGTTCGGGGGCTAGCAGTTCTTTGGGCTGCAATATATAGTCGTCTGGCCAGGCTGTTTGGGTGAATGTTCAATCTCTCATAGTATTTTTTGGCAATCTCCTGTATTTTGTCACCAATTTTTGCCACCTTAAGGTCTCTCTCGATGTCACTGGTTCTCATGAACCAAGGAGCCCCAGTGATCTTCCGTAAAGTTTTTGCTTGGAGAACTCGCAGTTTGTTTATGTGTGTCTTGGCTGCAATACCATACACCTGAATGGCATAAAAGAGGCAAGGAGCTAGAATACACTTGTATATTCTAACCTTCTTTTCCACGGAAAGCTGATTACGCGCTGCAAGCAGCCAAGACATTTTTGCTAGTTTCGTCCTAAATGCGTGCTGCAGCGATGTGACGTGTCTTCTGAACGTGAGCCTTCTGTCCAGTGCGACACCAAGGTATTTATATGCCGTCGAGTGATTTAGTACTCTTCCATTTATTGTGACTCCAGGGCAGTTGCGGATTCGATTTGTGAAGGTTATATTAGCACATTTGTCAGCATTGATACACGCTTTCCACTTCATAGCCCAATCCTGGAAAGCGTCCAAGTACTGTTGTAGTGCACCCGTAGCTTCTAGAATGCTGCTGCTTTTTGTGAGCACCGCAGTATCATCGGCGTAGGTTGCGATTAGCGCATCGCAGTCCAGAGCTCCAGCGATTGCATTTTGTGTTGGCATATCCGCAGTGAAGATGGAATACAGTGTGGGGCCTAGGACGCTACCTTGGGGGACGTCAGCTTTAATAGATTTGACAGAGGACTTGCATCCGTCGGCCATCACGCAGAATGTGCGCTCTTCCAAGAAGCTTCTTACGAGCTGGTAGAGCTGTGGATCTGTTTATGGTTGATCTCTAAAAGTGCTTTACAGGAAAGTAAAGTATCAGGCGAACAGATATAGATAGAACGTAGTTGCATACATTCTGTTCGATTTTCAGCTGAAAATGTATTCCCTATGAATCAGATAGCGATATGAAACTGTTTATTTATTGATTTAATATACAATATACAATTTGGTACTCTTTTTGTTTTTGTTTAATCAACCCTTCCTTGAAGACAACAGTTTATACAATCATTAATTCTTTAACTCTATTTAGGTATTTTATCTTAAATAGCAAACGCTCGACAGATTTGTAACGAAAGCTCTTATATGACATCCTTAGCTCTCACACAGCGAGGTCCTTGATTTGTCAGTTTAACATTACTTAAATCCGTTGGTTTGAATATATTTCATGTCTAGAATGTGTTTAATTATACTTTATCAGCTTAAAATACCAAATTGTAAGTATAAATTACGAATACTTACATAAATAAAACCATTTTCTAAAAGGACTTCTTCTCCAACAAGGTTTTCATGAAGTTATTAAGACTCTGTAGCAGTCGTATTCCGAAAAAACCTTAAAAAAAAAGAAATGTGTGAGAAGTGAGCATAATTATTTTCCGCTATATTCGATTCTATGGCACTAAGCTCATAATGTTTAGCTCTCTCTCTTTCTAGCCTGTGCAGAAAAATCACGCATATAATTTAAATTCACAACACTTTCAGCTCAGTTTTAAAAGGTCCGTACAGTTTTGCTAGTTCAAGACTTATCGATGTAGCTATGGAAATAAATTCAAAATTTTCGGTTACATTATTAACCCCAGTAAATATTATTTCGCTTGATTTGGGCAGTCAAGCTGATGGACTTGCAATACCTATTTTCGAATAGGATCGAGTAATATGGAGCAACGTCTACGGCTACTGAGCAGGACGCAGCCAGGAGCCGCAATACCAACAAAAGTAAGACATGTGCGTCGACTTTGTGTTAATATTGAGGCTAATGACAGCCAGGGATGTTCCTGCTTTAAGCCAATAACCGAGTTCTTTGACCCGGCAGATTCCCTGTACTACAGTCAGTTCCAGTTGCCGTCTATAAATGATAAGAAGTGTGAGCAAATGCAGCAACAAATGAATGGGGCATCTCTTGTCTATGCGCTGCACAATATGTGCAGGGATGAGATGCAATCAGATCCAATGTCGTGTCAGCCGTGCTGCAGAGATCGTCAAGTCTCTGGTTGTACATATTGCAACAATTTTATGGCCCAAAGTGCGCTTGAAGAACTGAAATACGTTGTCCAGGCACTGGAAAGCCACAACCAACAATTTGGACAAAATACCTACTGCTACTGCAATAACTTAACTGCAAACACATCGGACAGAAATTTAAACTTTGACCAATCACTGCCAGTGGAAGGCGAGCATATCCCAAAAAAGTTTTGTCCAGCAACTGACGCAGCTCCAGAGATCAATTACGATAGTCAGCAGCCAGACACTCGAGATGTCAAGCTTAATGCGCTCACGGATCTCGTACGCCAAACGATGCTAAAGCTGGACAACTACATGACACTCCAAGCTCAGCAGCAGCTATGTAGGAGCCCCGCTGGCCACATGCCGCCACCAAAGTCGTCGGCAACTCTACTGCCACATCTTATGAGTCCTGGCATGGAAATGGATATTTTAAACAAGATCAAGCAGCAGTGCAAAGGTCGAGGTAAACGTATTGTTAATGTGATGCCTGTGCAGCCACTGGTCATAATGCCAGCTCCAGCACCGACACCACCACCTGTTGCACCAGTAGTTAGCCCGCCGGATAGAAACAGATTTCGTCCACGTTTGCGCAAGAAGCGTGCTACTCCAGCAACAACACCAAGCCCAACAAACTTGAACAACTGCTGCTGCGGCACCGATAGCCAACCAGAGCCAGCAGCTGCTTCCAATACCAGTAAAGCGGGTAAGTTGCTTATCCTGCTTATCAAAATAGGATTATAAGATTGTTTCTGTTTTAAATTGCCATTTTTTACTATTTCTACTTCTATTCTATTATTATTATTTGTACTTGCATTTATTTTAAATTTTTAGTTGTATTTCCTACTCTAATTCCTATTTTTATTTCTATTCATATTCATTTCCGTATCCTATTTTTATTACTCTTTTATATTTCATTTCATATTTCCTTCCGTTTCACATTTCTTCTCCTATTTTTTCATCCTATTTTTAAAATTCCTATTTCGTTCCACACTTCTATTCCCATCCATACCCGTCTTCTAGTTCCCATTCGTAGTTTCATTCTGATTGTTATTCATAGTTATGTTCCTTTTAATTTGAGTATTCCTATAATTATTCATATTCCATCCTATACTCCTTTTCCTGTTCATATTTTTTACCCTATTCATATTTCTTTCCCTATTAATTTTCATATTTCTATTCCACTTCATTTGCATTTATTCTATTTTATTTCCATCTATACTGGTATTCCTTTCTTATTTCCCTGCAGCTCTTTTCGCCACATATTAGAAAGAGGCAGAGAGATCGCTCTGGCATTTTTAGGGCCAAACGTAGAAATACAAAATCGAATGAAACACAAGCCAAAGAAATCAATATTTCCTTCTCTTTCATATTCATTATCATATTCCAATTTGTATGGCTATGCTATTCCAATTACTATTCTTATTTTTATTTATACTTGTATCCATTTCCCATTCTTTATTTCATTTCTGTTCATATTTCTATCTAACTTTTTGTATTTTCATATTACTATATTAATATTCTTATGTTCCCTATGACTTCCAGTACAAAATGAGCAAGAAACGCGTGATGGCAGCACCACCATGTGGTGTCCCATGAAATGTCAACATTACGATGTTGATGTGCACAGCCATCGGGATAAACCTAGAGCACGTCATGAGCAAAAAGCAGCTAATCCCGCATCAATTTCGCTGTTACCTATTCCAATTCAAGTGTTTACCAATGGAATGCCAGGTCAGGGACTACAGACCGCATCGATAACTATTGGTGTAGTACCAGGCCAGGGGGAAAGCATGCCACCAGCGCTACCAAAGACGCCTCCGCCACAGCATTTAGCTAATGATGGAGATGACTATGAGATTAGGGATGGCTTGAATACTCCACAGGATGCCCACAGGCATCACCGTCAATCAGGTTGCAGTAATTTTAGACATACGGGTGGCATGAAAAACGAGCAACTGAGCTACACTTATATGGAAGAGGATGAGGAGGAACAGGATCAGGATCAGGATGTGGCTGAGCAGGAGCTAGAGGCAGAGATTAGCAGCACAGATGACTGGTACCAGAGCGCACGGGATAGTCTGGCCGAATTGGAAACGCAGCAGAATTACTACTCCAATTTGGAGGTAGAGTCACCAAGTTATCCATCTCCACAGCATGTTTCAACCTGCCACAAGCTGCTTCAAACGGATGACAGCAGCAACAGTTGCAGTGACTCCACGGACAGCAGCTATAGTCCAACCCAGTTTATAGCTACCACAGACAAGGCTGTAAGTACCTGTAACTTGCAGATGACTCAAGCTGTCAGAAAGCCCGTGAAGATTGTGCGCATCTATAAGAGCTCCACTTTGAAGTCCAGACAAGAGAAGAAAAAGACCAATTTGAAAAGTCGTACCAAGGTTAAGTTCGTCAAGGATATGGCTCAGGCAGAGCACAAAGTTGAACCCGCTACGTCAAAAGTAAAGAGCAATCCCTTTCTGCTCACGAACTCCAATCAAATGGCAAAGCCAACAACGACTAAGCCACGACCGTCAAAGTTCCGAGTGCTCAAGACCATGAGCCAGGCACAGCCTATAGCTATCAGTGACAGCAGAAGCTGCAGTCCACGACGCAGATACACAGCTGAGCAAGAGGCCAAGTTTCAGAAGCTGCTAGATGAGGCGGCCATTGAAGTTGAGGCATGCAAAAAGGAATTTGATTGTCGTCCCTTTCGGTTAACAGGAAATGCGCCATATCGTTCAAAGGGTGGACAATCTTCATCAACACATATACTGTATCCCACAGGCTGGACGCAGTGATCCTTGTCTGAATACTCAGTTTACGTTTTGACTTTTATAATTTGGGATTTTTCAATCAGGCGGGGGAAATGGATACAAAATTAATGAGCAAATATGCAAACTGATGAGTCTCAAGATGGTGACCCAAGGGCGGCTGAAAATTGCACTTGTTTTGCTGAAAACCAAGCGAAGAAGCCGCTGGTATCATGTTGTAAGAATTGTACGGTAATAGGAGTAGATTCTAAAGTTCGATTTGGCGATGACTCACAATCGCGATCCGACTTAGAGTCGACTCCCCAAATTCACTCAAACACAATGGACTACCATCAGACCAATGGAAGCGAAGGAGATGTCGAAGCTGATGAATATCAAGCGCAGGCTGACTATGCATGTCCTTCCAAGCAGCAAAGGCCAACGATTTTGGTTATAGTGGTGAAGTGAGTAGATTCCTTTTAATAATCGTGGCTGTCAATAATTGAAATTCTTTTTTCATATTAAGTAAATCTGCCCTTGATGCAGAAGGATGTTCCAGTGGTGGCACTCCCAATGGAGGCTATGCCAATGGAGGCTATGCCAATGGAGGCTATCCCAATGCAGGCTATGCCAATGGAGGTGCTCCCAATGGAGGCTTTTCCAATGGAGGCTTTTCCAGTGCAGGTTCTCTCATTGGAGCTTCTCCCAATGTAGGCTATTCCAATGGAGTCGATGCAGATAGCTGCTATTGCAATATAGTTGGCTTTCAGAGCGGAAACTATCAAGGCGCTAGCCCAAGCAGGGGTTACTCTGATAGAGGCCTAGCCAGGTACTATCCTACCTTAATGTGTTACGATTTTTAAACTTTTGTCAATGTGTTTGTATCTCTTTTGCAGTTACAACAGTTCGGATGGACGAATGCAAAATACGTAAGTATAAATAACATTTTCGTTCACAAGAACGTTTTGATGACTATTTATTTAACAGACCAAGTCGCCAGCTAAGCTATGATGTCGCCCCATTAAATGGGTGAGTAAAATTCTAACTAATTACAGCAATTTCTTGCTCAAAGACGATAAACTTGAAATAATTACAGAAGCAACGAATCTCAATACTCCAAATGTAGTTGTTGTGATGCGTGTAGAAGAAAAAGTCAATTATCTGCGAATGGAAAAGGAACACAGAGTGACTTCAAAAAGAATAAGCCCTTCATCACCTTAAATAAGGCAGACTGTGATTGTGATGGTGAATGCAATATTGGAGACTTGGAAAAGACACTACAGAGACTAATTCCGAATGAGGAGTGCTTGTGCTATCTTGAGAGTCTAGCCAACAAGAAGAAAAAGAATAATAAAAATAATAAAAACAAGAAGAAGCCCAGATCGGTTTTTGATCGATTCGAAAGTCCACCGTTTGTAATCGAGCCAAAACCGTGTTGCATGAACTGTTGCCATAGACCCTGTTGCTATTCCTGCTGTGGTCGATGCTGCAGTTCATGCTATCCCTGGTGCTGAAAACAGAAGTACTAAAAATTGTAATAGAAATTTCTTTAAAATATCGTAAATAAATAAATAGCCCTAACCCCAAAATGAAAAAAAAACAAGTAAACACGTTGCAATCGTACTGCAATATACTCTTTTTTAGCATCTTTGCGGAGTCAGAAGTGGGCGTGGCAATTGTATTTTTGCTCAAATCTTTTAAGTTTTACCATCAATTTAAATTTGGTTGGGCCCGTTCTACAGGTTTGGGAGAAACAAACTTTGGTCGATTGCAAGGGCGGAGGTGGGCGTGGAAAAATTATTTTTAGCAAATCTATTTAATACTAATCTATTTCTGTAGTCAAAAGAATTTCTAACTAAATTTATCGCGGTTTACCAGACGAATCCATGCCTCTGAAAAGTAAAGACCAAGAAAACTACAACATGAGCATGAAGAACTCGGCGTATGTTTTACTGAAGAAATTGCAGGAGGTGTGCCCCGACGCCACGAAGGACATAGTTACGGTCTGGTGCCGGGGTCGAAGTCGAACATATGTATACCGGCCCTGTGGTTTTATGGCCAAACAAACAGTGCGTTGCAAAAGCAGTTCAGCGGCAACGCAATTTTTACATTTTTCTGCACATTTTGAGATTAAAACCATATGTTTTGGTCTCGTATTTATTTGCGAGACTTAAAACAAATAGATCTAATAGCTTTAGATGCACACAGTAACTCTATCTGTTGTTCATTTTCATTGGTTGTTAAACAGACTATCCTAAGTAAGGACAACGAGCACAGTCTACACATAATTACAAGTTTGGTTATTGTTGTTGCCCTGAAGACGGTTACCGATGAGTAGCCTAAATATATTGGTTCAACGCACAAACAATTGTTTGAAATGAAACAGATTCCAAATTCATCGTGTTAACAAAGTCAACTAAGCATATTCAGTCGACTCAACTTTGGAATCTATCGATTACATTTGGTCTGTGTAAAAAACAAAATCGGTCTGTGCAAACACATGTTATCACAGACCATGAAACAATTAGGGTGCTCACGATGCTGGGTAAAAGGGCGAAAAGCAAAAATTACCCGACCAACATCGTGAGCAACCCTAAGGCAACATTTTTGTGTTGAAATTACCCAATCAGCTGTTCTATATGTTTTGTTTCAGCTGTTTGCTCATTGCGTTTTTGTTTACTGTTTGTTTACTAATTGTTACTAATTTGTTGAATTTAAATTTAAAAAAATGTTTTTGCAGAATATTCAAGGTAAACATAACAAGAAAAACTTACTTTTGGATTGATATTAATTTAATTTTGTGACAATTAATAACTAATTTCTACCAACTATCGACAAAATTATCGAATATTCTTGTGAACTTTACAGCACTACTTTTACCCAAATTAATTAGCTTTTGTTGGTCAAGGGTCTGGGTCAGGCAAATTGGGAAAAAAAATTTCAGTAAAAATTGTTGTTGCGTGTTTGGGTAATTTTACATTTTTACCTCGTTACCCAGCATCGAAAGCAACCTTAATGAAACTTAGATAGCGCCTTAGGCACTGAAATGTTAACACTCAGTTGCGCATCTACGTCACAGTAGTCATGAACTGACAGTTATTTGAAAATTTGTATGTAATTTTGTGTGATAAATTACAAAATTAACAAGTTCTTTAAAAGCGCTTAGTTAATTGACCTAATTTTTCATAGAATACAAGCAGAATTATTGCACATTCATTGCGTTTTAATATGTTTGTTCACTTCACATGTACTAGCTAAAAATTCACAGATAAAGATGTATATTGGTATTTTGACTAACTTTTTTGTTAGCAAAAAGCATTATTTATATATATAATGCATTGTTAAGCCATTTCCAGTTTGAGATAATTCTCAAATCTCTCAAAATCATCGTGCTTAAAATGATCCATGCAAATTTACGACTTTTTGTACTAAATATTTCATTACGGCCGCAAAACAGTCCATTTCTTTAGTAAGGCTGCATAGAGAGCGAACTTTAAAATGCTTTTCTGACACGCTGCTGTATTGTTGCATTTCCTTCAACTTTTCACAGCACACACCTTACTTGAATTAGTTTATAAAAAATTTTTTTGTTAAAAATTGCACAAATTTCCATACAAAATCGAAATGTTATGTCTTCTGTGACGTCACACAGCCAGCTGTGTATTTTCCCCTTGAGGGAATACCGATAATATCGTTTAATAAAATATCGATTTATCAAAACTTGTCAACAGAATCATATTGTTGCAACTGGTTTATACACGTCATGGTGGACCAAATTAAGTGTGTATAAATAATAATAACCAGACATATTTGCATGTTTTGCATTGCAAAATGGTCTACATTGACCGCAGTAAGTACCATTGATGACAGATTGTTAATTTGGACTAATATTAATGTATATTTTGTGATTTCAGATGGTCGCGTCTGGCAAAACCGTCCTTGGGACTGGCAACGTGTAGTTGAAATATTCGTAGGCCTCTGGTACCTCCTCTTACAATTGTAAGTATCATTTGGGCGTTAAAACAATGAGTTTGTTAATAATGTATGTTTTTTCATAAGTTTCAAGACACTGTTATCGCCTTTCACTGGAGGTAATGGAAAAAATCACCGCGGTGGCTCTGGTTGGGGTAGTGGTGGAGGCGGAGGTGGAGGTGGAGGAGGAGGACGAGGTGGTGGCGGAGGTGGTTTCAGAACCAACACGCGAATTGGACGCATACAACAACAATCAGTAGATAGCAGTGCATGCTCCATGGGAGGAGGATGAGGATAGTAGCGGTGATCCTGAGCCAACTATGATCGGGCTCGATCACCGCTGAATGGTAACGTGGTCAAAATACAAGTAGCTAACATCTCCACTTCGTTATAATATCTCGCAAGATACTTTGCGCATATGACACATCATTTACAAACTCTTAATTGAGAGGAATGATGCTGAAACGGTCTTATGATAAGTTGGGGAACTTGTTTTTTTTTTGACTGCGTAATAAATAAATGGATTAATGTGTGTAAATTAGGTCGACTTAAGGCTTAGATAATTTTAATACGGTAGCGTTTTCTACATAATGTTAAAAGCTATTGTGTACAAATTTATTGTATTCACTGCGCAATATAAAATGTTTTCTCAAAAAAACTAATAAACATAAATAGTATATATACTAGGTATGAGGGTTGAAAGTTAATATTTTTTCATTGAATTCACAAGCTATTTGTGTAGAATATTATTTATTCAAAGTATTTGCCATCGCTTGCTGCATTTTCGAACATTTTCGTGAGAATCAACGCGCTGCTCGTCCAATTACTGTCCTATCGATGCAAACGTAGTATTCAGATGGAGTCAAGTCTGGTGAGTAAGTCGCATGGGCAAGCGGCTCTCATCCATCCATCCATTTTCCATTATCAGTGACATGATGTAAAATTGACAGGTGTCTGGCGAGCAGCATTTCACATGTAGTTTTTCTGTTTTCCTACGGCCCCACCTTCAATATCTTCTCCATTTCTTTCAAACGTCTTCCTACTTCTTCCTTGGTACTCCGAGTTGTTCTGTGAGTTCTAGTTGAGTTTGACACGAATCTTCTTCCAGCAACTCCTGCAATTCAGCGTCCTTGAAATTTTTTTCTTTTCCTGACCTACTTTTGTCTGTCACATCAAATTCACCGGATTTGAAGTGCTAAAACCATTTTTCACTTGTTTTTCTGTGATGGTGCGTTGTCGAGGCCTCCACTAACGCTCAGCATTAGATGGTTTATTATACTCTGTTTTCCAAAATGGAAAAAAAGAGTATATTGGGTTTGTGAAATGTCCGTCCGTCCGTCTGTCTGTCATTATGAACGCAGTTTTTTTCCACAGTTTTGAAGCTACAGCAACCAAACTTGGTATGCATGTTGGTAAATACCATAGGCAGACAAAGTGTCCAGATTTCCCCCCCCCCCCACCCCTTCCCCCACAAACCGCAAAAATCTATATCTTCTGCAGTTTTGCAGCTAGAGTCACAAAATTTGGCATAAAGACTACTGATGACATACTTGACCGATCTGTAAAAAAAAAAACATGCCACGCCCACTACCGCCCCTGCAAATGAGAAAAATCTGTTTCTCCTACACCCTTATAGCTGGAAACACCAAATTTTGCAGTATGAATACTTTTGATCTCATCGATAGTTTGGTGAAAAAAAATTTTGACATGCCCTGCCCCGCCCCAGTAAATTTAAAAATTCAATTTTATAGTTCGTTGCATATATGTATATATAAGTAATCTTTAAAAGAATTTAATTTAATATACGTACAGAAAACAGAGTGTATCGCAGTCGGGTGAGCACGACTGCAACGTTCTTACTTGTTTTTAAATTGACGAAGTACAAAAGTGAGAAGAAAATTTCCCAACTTTCCGGGCAGATTTTACAAAATTTGAAAATAAAGTTGCTTACATTTTTGTACGCTTGGATTTTAAAGTCATATTGAAGCAAATCACACGAAATCTTATCTATGGCCCATAGAGTCTTGACCACCCATTTTCCACACAGAGGTCTGAATTTTCGGGAAAATTGGTAAGTAGTCATTGTTGAATTTTTATATAGATCTTTGAAAATGAATTTGAAGCAAATCGCACAAAAACTCAACTTTCGCCCTGTTTACCACCCACTTTCCGCCCAGGGGGTTGAATTTTCAGGAAAATTGGTATACAGCTTATAATGAATTTTTATACCGATCTTTGAAAATGACTTTGAAGCAAATCGCAGAAAAACTCAACTTTCGCCTTGTTTTCCACCCACTTTCCACCCAGCTGAAAAGATTTGCATAAAAAAAATTTATTTTTCAACCGATCGTTCCTATGGCAGCTATAAGATACAGCGGTCCGATTTCGATGAAATTTTGGCAAGATCTGTGAAAAGTGCTAAAACGTTGTGAGTTATTTTGAAACACCAAAAAGTTTTTCATACAAAATCTTATTTTGCAACCGATCGTTCCTATGGCAGCTATATGTTATAGTGGTGCGATCCGGCCGATTCTGACATATGTACTGCTTGCAGAAAGAATAAGCATCTGTGCCAAGTTTCATTACGATAGCTCTTAAACTGAGGGACTAGTTCGCATATAAACAGACAGACAGACAGACAGACGGACATGACTCGGCTGTTGATGCTGATCACGAATATACAATTTTTTTTCTGAGACGTCTTGTCATTCTAATCAATTATTTCATTATTATTTATGTACTTCCCTAGATCCCAATGTCTAACGAAAATGAATGAGTTTTATAAATTGTTTACAAATAAACATATTGACTATGTAACTCAGCCTAGACGTGACTTGGGGATCTTGTGAAATATGAAGGGCTATCGAAAAAAGAGGCGTTCCGATAAGCAGCTGCTGCTGAGACGAGCTATCAATAAAGTTGCTCCACGCAATCCGTATATTACGGGCAATACGTTAGATAGTCCTGCGCTGCATGATGTGTCCCAGCCCAGATTCGGTTCTGGCATCTTGGTGCTACCCTCTATAAGCAGAAATACGCAACTAGTGCATAATATGCAGCGCAGCCTTTCTAAGAACTCACGTTCAAGTAGTGGACCCAGGTGCAAGAAAACAACAAGAGTAACTCCAATTAGGCCGGATGAAAGGCTACAAAGACTTCTGCTGGAAACGCCTTTCAAGTCGGGTGAAAGACGCAAGAAAGCGGGCAACGTGCAACCCATAAAATCTGTGCTTAAGAACGATGCACAGTCTTGGCGAAAACTCAAACAAAATGGTACAGCCTGAACTTATCTATTATTAGATGAATAACCCCATCAAAAACCTTTGCAGAGAATCGTTCGGGTCATAGCCTACAGCCGCTTGATCGTTTCAGAAATAGCTCCTCAGGCTATCCATCTAGTTGGAACTTGGATGTGTTCAAGGAAGATAATTTGCCTGATGAGCATGCGGATGCAAACAGTCTAAATGAGGTAATCAATTGCGATGTTCTCAACCGTACACCTTACGATCATCAGCTGAATGCTCCGCTGGCACAACGACGTCCTATATCTGTTGATAATGCCATTCAGTGTAAGCTCAAAGAGAAACCAAAGGAGAAGCACTTACCTCCTCGAAATAAGAAGCCGCACTCGATTAGCACCGAAACCCAAACAAAACCTGTCCCAGCACAGAAGCGATTATCATCCAAGCCAAGTCGGCTGCACAAGCTCCGGCATAAGCTGATCCCAAATAGTCTATTTTATGGTGTTAGCCCAAACCTCGCACCGACCGGCATTGTTCAAATGGAAAAGATTGTTACTGCATCGAAAGCATACCGTGGACTACTCAAGAGTCATTTTGTTAATGTTAATAAAAATGAATCTAACAACCTTACCGGCAGAGTAATGGGCCAACGTGTCTTTAGCGGCGAAACGATAGATAATCGCTCCAGTGATTCATGTCCTTGCGAAAAAACTCAGAACTCGACACACCAGTTAAACAAATTTGCAAATTCCTATGGCAAAAGTGGGCAAGCAAGAACATCTCAAAACTATGGCGGCTATACACCATCCGATCTCAGCTGCGAATGTCCCACCGATGATAGCGATAAAACTCGCCACGATTCACGATTCAATAAAATAGAGAAGATTAGTCAACCACCCGCCGGAAGTCGGAGTCGACGTTTAATTCCTTCGGTACAGGATACAAGTGAAACGGAATACGAATCAGAATACGAACAACCATCAAAGAGTTCTGGTATCGTTGATGAGAATTGGAGAATGAAATTGGCCAATGAACACGAGATACGATCATATCAACTCGAGGCCAACTGTGATATATGTCCGATGGTATGCCAAAATTCAAAGCGAAGGGACAACTCGGAGTCGAATGCATTCCAATCAGGCATGTCAAGTCCCAAAGCTACTGCAAGAGGCAGACCCAATTCAAGAACTTCTGCTAGTCCAACGGACCTCAGAGGCGCTAAGCTTGACCATAGAGCCAGTGTAACAAAAAAGAACGTGGGTTTCCAATGCAGGCCAAAACTTAGTGGAAGTTCTTCTAGCGGACAAAGTAGACACAGCTTAAAGCAACGAAAATCCAATCTTGATTTAGCTAATAGCTCTACCTGCTCCTGCAAGTGTCCTGGTTGCGCTAATGCTATAACACAAACTTCAAGCAGTAATATGATGGAAACGAAAAGAAAGCAACAATTGAATAGTTCCCCAACCAAAACAGCAAGACAAACAACGAGATCAAACTCCGTGGGATCAAACAGAAAGTTAGACACGAATTCATCCAGGCAGTCTATCCGCTCACCCAAGAGTTCAACGCCAACTCCAAGAACAACAAGAGGGCTAGATAATACCGTCTGCTCATGCAAATGTCCGGGTTGTGCAAGGCAAAGAGGGCTGCCTGATGGAGGAGCTTCGTCGAATTCCAGTCCAAATAGAAGACAGGAAGAAAACACTAGGCAGAGTTACTCTAAAAATTCCAGGACACCAACTACACAAGCAAGAAGTGCTGCCATGGCTTCAAAGCGAAAACAAAACAATTCGACGATCCCGAGAGGTAGTAACTTGGGTTTGAATAGAGGGCAAGTTGATAAAAAACTTTCAAGGCAGGAGTACTGCGAAACCAAATGTCCCCGTTGCGTCAGCATAGAAACTCAAACTATGAGAACTTTGAATTCCAGAAAAAAATTAAATGATACAAGAACAAGACAAAGGTCACAGGACAAGAATTCATCAATGCAGTCAATTTGCGAATGCAAATGTCCTGGTTGCCACGGGGCCAAAGTAGCCAGCCTTGGATCAAAAAACAAGCAAAATGATACTAAATCTTCTAACCAGCCTGTCTGCGTATGCAAATGTCCTGGTTGCAACAACGCAAAGACTCAAACAGCTGCCTCAATGGCTTCAAGTAGAATAAATGATAATATGTCGAAATCAAGAAATGAAGCCTCGAGATCAAATAGAAGGCTGGATGACACAAATGCAAGAACAAAAAGTGCTGCCAAAGACTCAAATAAACGCCAAGATAATAAGACGATAGGCAGAAAAAAGCAAGCTGAAACGAAATTTTCAAAGACATCTACTTGCGAATGCAAATGTCCTTTTTGCTCCTACGATATGTCTGGCGTTGACTACAATTCATCTAATCAGTCAGTGGACAGTTTGCAAATTTCAGATGCATGTGGCCATAAGAATTGCGATTTCAAATGTGACCCTTGCCAATTTTTAATACAACAAGTGCAACAGTCATCAATCGATAATCGTGCATCCTTTAGCTCTTGTTCCTGCTCAGCGGATAACTGTCCAAATAGCTCAAGTCATTTTTCTAGAGAAGTATCTATGTCTGCAGCTAGTGTTGCAAGATCAAGGAATGCGCGATCTTCGGTCATTGACTTTGAGAATAAGGAGGTTCAATGCAGCTGTACGTGCCCCAACTGCGGCATTATAATTAATGAACAGGCTATGAAGGGTTTTGGAAATGCAAATCCCGAAAAGGGCCTAAAAAAGTCCAATGCAAGTAGCAAAAGAAAATCTATCAGCAGTGCAGCTGGTAAAGCTAAAACTCCAAAACAAACTGTGGTAAAAACCTCTGAATTCAATACTGCCCTGACGAGTAATAAACGAACAACAAATACGGCTCGGACAAGATCAACGACTCCAACAAAAGGAAAAAAAGGTGTGCTAAAAAAAGAGAAAAGAAAGAAAAGTGATGATCTAATGGATCCGGAAAACTATCCAACAGAGAGGATAAAAAGTGAAGCAGAAGTTTGTGAGGAACATTATGAGAAACATATCAATTCCAAACAGTATGAACAATGTGAAGGTAATTGTACCAAATGCAATATTAATAGAGATCCCAATTTTCGATCGGCAAATGCAAATAATGCAAAAAGTGCTAAAGACTGTTCATATCCAACATGCCACAATGTCTGTGGCAAATGTAAAATAACACCCGCAAAAACGAAACGTGGCGAGGCAACGGTTAATCTGGTTGTAGACGATAAATGTAATGTGAATCAGATCATTGAAATATTACACGATACAGTCGCTGGACTTGAGCAACAAAAGAAACTATTAAGTCAAGCTGGTGGAAATACAAATGCAAATCAAAATGAGAACTATGGTAATGCTAATAGTACTAGTTATATGGCCAAGAATCAAAGAAATGGTTTGCAGAATGCAACAAAAAATTCTCAATATCCCTGTGCGCAACATAATAATCATTATAATTTTTGTACCCACAATTGTCCATATTATAATCCGACTCGCAATTGTTGCACTGGAAATATGCCTTATAATTCCTATACACAATACAATGCACATCAACGAAATAATCATTATGCAAACCAGAATCCTTATATGCAAAATAGGAGCCCAGATCCAGGTAAGGGTGCTAATGCGCGGATACTTACAGAAACACATTATGATTATTCAAAGCCTGAAACAACAGAATATGATGAACAACAATCTTATCAAGAATTAAACAATGAGCGCTCCCTTGATGATGTCACACTTGATCATCAGAACGAAGCTGAATGTGATTGCGAAGCGACATACGACAATGACAATGACAATAATGATAATTTAAATCGTTTTAAATTTTCGGATAATAACCAAACCGGTGTCCGTAAAAGTAGTGGTAGTACATACCCATGTGACAACGATTACAAAACATTTCCCAACTTTTCGTGTGCCGCAATGAAGCTGAAAGCTCTACAGAAAATTCAGCCTACGAAATCATTTGTTGATATCTTTGACATGGCCATGGCAATGAGAGAAAAGCGTATTATAAAATGTGAATTTAGCAATCTTAAATCGTTTCCACGGAAATATCCAATTGGCCAAAGCTGCATAAAGCCTAGAGAACATGATGAATATTTATCATCACAAAAGAACTGTAAATATGTTGAGACCTCCCGAAAACCAAACAACTATGAAAGAACAATATTAGAGGGATTTGAGAAAAAGAAAGCTGCTATTAATCAGCCTGATCATTCTCAACAAAACGATAAAATTACTAAAACACCAATTGACTTCAAATGTTATGGGGATCTTAAAGTTCCCGTTCGAAAAATTCGCAATGTAGAATCAAAAAATTCTCTGGAAGCCAAGAATTCAAGCAGAAAACAAAATCAAGAATTGTCTCGCTCTAAAAAACGCGAGAATAGAGATCAAGAACAAACTAAACAAGAATACATCTCTAAAGACTCTAAGTTCTCACGAGATAATACCAAAAGGGTAACCGAAAGAAAAAAAAGAAGCGATACAAATGTTAATAATTCGAGTGGATCGTGTATTTGCACAAGTAGACAATATAAATACAAAACACAGAAAAGAGCGTCAAGAGACTCATTCTCAGAGCCTTTGAATACAACTCATAGACGAAGCCGTCATCTAGAATCAAGTGGATCAGAATCGAAAAATTCCTTTGGAATATTTTCTAGCCAGCAAGTTAAATCAACGAAATCGAAAAAATCATCAAAAGATGTCGAACCAAAAACTTCAAGATCGAAGCAATCGTCAAAAAAAGATGTTGAATCAAAGGCTTCAAGATCGAAGCAATTGTCAAAGGATGTTCAAAAAAAACCTTCAAGGTTTAGAAATTTATTCCCTTGTTGTAGAAAACCAAAAAATAAACAAAGAAGAGATAATTTCGATAGCAAGGACTCAGAACTTTCTTTGAAAAAGAAACAAAAAAAAGATAATATCGAAAGCAAGGACTCAGAACATTCTTTGAAATCACAGAGCAGTATGTGTGTTTGCAAACCACCAAAAATTGAGAAGGAAAAGAAAAGAGGTTCGCTCTCAAAATATTCCAATAACTCGAAACTAATGGTATCTAAATTTACAAGTAATTTGTGCTTTTATGAAAAGCCAAAACGTGAAATTAAAAAGTCAAATTATTCACAGGAATCAAACTATACCAAATTAAATGTTTCCAACCTAAGAAGCTCCTCGTCCTTTTGCAAAAAGAAAAAGAAATCCGATTCATTCGCACAGGAATCACATCATGTGAAATCAAAGACGTCTAAATTAAGCTTTTTATCTTTTTGCAAAAAGAAAAAGGAGGTATCCCTCACTGAGCAATCAAATCATCATTCAAAATCAAGAAGCATTTTGTCTTTTTGCAAAAAGAAAAAGAAAGAGGAATCGTTAGATGAGCCATCAACTCATTTGAAATCAAGGACATCTAAATTAGGAAGCACTTTGTCTTTATGCAAAATCTCAAAAAGTGAAAAAAAAAAGCATATGGACTGGCATGCACAGGAATCAAATTATTCAAAATCAAGAAGTGTTTCGTTATTTGGCAAAAGGGAAAAAAAAAAGAATTCGATTGCAGAAGAAGATACAGCAAAGACTTCGCACGCAAAAGAATCAAATTATAAGAAATCAACTGGTTTATTTTCGTATCTAAGTAGAAGTAAAAAGGAAAAGAAAGATTCATATAAAAACCCAGAAACAAAGCCATCCGACGGTCTGGAGGAAAAACGAAAACCAAAGTTGTCCGGTCTCTTTTCCCTTTGCAAAAGAACAAAAAAAAATCAAAAGCTCGAGGAAGAAGAACAATCAGCAAAAGAAATTGAATCGAAATCAAGTGGATTTACTTGCTTTCAGCGTCGCAAAGAGCGTAAAACTATACCCAAAGATAATCAAAATGAAGATGATGATGATGATGTAAAGGTGCTCTACGATTCAAGCTACAAATTTAACAAGGACAGTTACGGCGAGGACGATTCCAACTCTGAGTGCACATACAGTAATTGTGTTGAAAATCAAAAAAGTTTAAAAGCGCAGCGAAGTGAAAGTCGGAATAATTTTTTCTCTATGATAAAACCTAAAGACAGACCTTTGGAGGGAGCCCAACAAGTGTCAAATTAATTAGTCAATTTTTGGTCAACCAAAGTTTAAAATATTATCTAATTTTTTCATTAAAAAAAATTGATTGAATATGTTGAATGTCTTGTTTTGTTTTTAGTATGGTAACACTGTTTGCGATTTGAATCACCCTGTTGCGATAGAATGTGGCGGCAGTTCGATTTAAATGTATCGATAACTCAATGTAACATCAACAATTGTGCCTAATTGGAAATTGTTGCAAAATGTTAAATTTCTTAAATAAAACGCGACAATTGCTATATCCCAGCGTGCGCAATATATCCAACACACTTATAGCCAACCAAAGCACTGCATCCGCCGAACCCGCAGCAGCAGCGACAGCAAAGCCGGCACTAATATTGCCACAGAACTATGCGGAATATGCACCCGTTAATAGGAACAGTGCCAGGCAGGCATGGATTGAGAATGCCGATGCGGTCGCAGAGCGTAAAGTGGGCTTAATTGAGCTGCATCCGGATGTGTTTGCGGCACAGCCACGCGTTGACATCATACAGGAGAACATTGAATGGCAGCGCAAGTATCGTTATGTAAGTATGGCACATGGCAAGACACGCGCCGAGGTGCGGGGTGGCGGTCGCAAGCCCTGGCCACAAAAGGGCGGTGGTCGCTCGAGACATGGTTCCATACGTTCCCCAATGTTCAAGGGCGGCGGTATTGTGCACGGCCCCCGCTCACCCACCACACACTTCTATATGCTGCCGTTCTACAAACGCGTTTTGGGATTGACATCAACGCTGAGCGTTAAACTGGCACAGGATGATTTGCATATCATTGAGAACGTTGACATACCCACACGCGATGCACAGTTTATTAAGAATCTGATAGAGGCGCGCAACTGGGGACCATCGGTGCTGATTATTGACAAGTAGGTGGCGGGAGGTGGGCAATTCGAAACATAAATGTTTTATATTTGTTGAATTTTTTCCAGGCAAGATATCTTTCCGGAAAACATTTGCTATGCCACCGACACACTGGGCTATGTGAATCTGATGCCCAGTTTTGGACTGAACGTTTACTCAATGCTGAAGCACGACACCTTGGTGCTGACTGTGGATGCAGTTAAGCATTTGGAGCAGCGACTGCTCTACCAGCTGAATCGCAATGATGCCACCAGCAAGGGCGGCAAATTCAAGCTGGATCAAGTTTAGAAAAAAGTTTTTATTTAATTTGTATTAAATTGTATACGCTGCCCCGAAATACATTGTTGCGAAGTCTATTGTTGAGCTTGTTGTGCGGCCTGTGCGCTGCTCTTAAAGACCGTTTGCAAAGGATCCCTATCCTTTTCAGATATCAACACCTCACAGGCACGCTGCAGGCGCTCATCCAGCTTGGCCTGAAATCCGCGCAGGAAACCACGTTCCGAGTTGCTATGATTGCAAAGCAGCACCGTGGTGCCATTGTGATTAAAGTCAAGTAGCTCGTGATGCGACATCTCGCCGGTAATGACAAGATCTGCCTTAATGCCCTGCAGAACCGAGGATCCCGACCCAGCACAGATGCCAACAGTGTGCACAAAGGTCTTTGAATGATGGCCCACGGCATAGGCCACATGCACGCTATTCTCAATGTGATCTTGCAGACCATGGATTAGCTGACATATGGGCAAATTCGTTTCTATCAGACGTCCCGAGCCGGTGCCTGGCTCAGCACCTGGTTCTGGCACAAGCGGTTTAACGCCCAGAATATTGCCAACTGCCTTGGCCAACCAATCGTTCACGCCACCCACCACCTTGTCCCAAGCCGTGTGTGGTGAGTAAAGCGCTATGGAATTAACCAAACAATCAACCACAACACGTTCCTTCCAGTTGGCGCGGGTGATACGTGTTAATGGCTTAAAAATTGGCGGATGATAGCTAATAATCAGATCCACCTTCTTTTCAATAGCTTCGCTCATCACTGGCTCGGTCAGATCATTGGTCAGCAGTATTTTCTCAACATGTTTCTGGAATTTACCTTTTTAGATTTAGACAATTTAGCTGATTAAAGTTGTGTAGTAGTAGTCTTTACATCGATAGCCGGCTCGATCAGGAGTCCCACGTTGTCCCATTTTTCGGCTAGGGTTATGGGCGCAAAGTTTTCCAGCTGCTTGACGACTTGATCAAGTTTCTGTCCGCTGTAGCTTCTCATAATTTTAAGGCTGGCCACGCGGCGTAACATAAACAAACTGTTTCTAATAAATGCAATTTTATGGAATTGTATTTGACTTGGATTTAACATTAAGTGTTGCAAAACGTTCGAAAGGTGCCTGTATTTTTCAGCACTGCCTGCGTGGGCGGGTGCTTTAAAATTACCTTACTAGATATAGTATTTTTTACAAAAATCGTGTTAAATGAACTGAAACAAAACTATTTGTTCTTTTTAAATGGGTATGTTATTAACATGTATGTACTGTATGTATGTACTGTACTGTAAATATGTGTATCTTCATATAAACTTTTCAATATTAATTGTTCAAAAAAATGAAACTGCGCATCCAGTTTTGCTCTTCCTAAATTAATTCACATTCTTAGAGCCTAAAAACAGATTTTCTTATATCACTCTTGATGTGGGTTAGCTATATCCAAACATTACCGAAGTGGAAATATGGTCTTATGAAATTTTTCATTTTGCGAGCATTGCATTTGAAATGGACATGGGCCTTTAATAATAAAATAAACACGGTCACACCGTATTCAGCCCAATTCACAAGGAAATTATTCATAAACAGAATAACAGCCCTGCATGACAGCTACTCCGAGTCCAAATGCATAAAATTTGATTGTTATTAACTTAAAGTGTTAAATATGGTTGGTAAAAAGTCGATACAGTGCAGAGCATGTGCCGAAAAGATATTTGATTCGAATGCTAAAAATCTCTTTGAGCAGGATGACAATGAGATATTGCTTAACATTAAAATACTAACTGGAATACGGGTAAGTACATACATATTTACATTATCAACTTAATCTTCATTTATATACTAAGTATTTAATGTTCATCTGTTTCTAGATAATTGAGGACGAGCAGTTGCCCAAGCACATTTGCACATGTTGCCACTTGGAACTGTATCATGCAATAGATTTTCGAGAGCGCTGCCTTAAAACCGAAAATTACTTGCAGCGTGCAAATCCAAAAAGAACACAAGATCCACTTAATACCCCCAACCCCGCCCAATTGGAGAAGAATGATATATTAACTATGCCAATGAAAACAACAGAAAGTCTTTTGCAGAGTGATCATGTATTATATATACCTATGGACACTACACACACAAAAATGAAAAGCCTTTTAGAGGAGGATATCGTTTCAAATAGTACAACATTGTCAATCTCTGCGAAGAAAACAAAAGTTCCTTTAAAACCCAAACACAAAAAACCAACAGAGACGCATATGGATAAGGATGATAAACCAGCCACAGAGATCTCCATGCAACAGTCTTCAACACGCCGCAGTCTGCGGAAATTGAATACGCCAAAGAAGAAATTGTTGAAAAGTAGCAAAACTCCTGTTAAGAAAACTGTCGCCGTTATGAAGAATAACGTGCAACGTGAGGCATCCAGTTTGGAGAACACAACACATTCTGTTCGACATAAGCTCAAACAGAGTTCTAATAAATCGAAATCTTTGAAAGAATTACAAAAAGAAGCAAGTGACAATGGTGAACTATCAGATTTGCCATATGCAGCGCTTGCAAATAGCTTGCCTACTGTTGCTGATGCCACAGCTGAAGCAATAACTGAAGCAACAACTGTTGCAGATGATCAATGCAGATTGAAAGCCAAAAAGAAAATGGGGCGACCAGCAAAAGCTAAAAGCCAATTAAAACAAAAAGTACGGTATGAATGCAAGAACATGTATGTTTGCGATCTATGTGGTGCTAGATATGCAGGTATTACAAACTTTAATATACACATGTTGCGGCATAAGGGTCAAAAGAATCACGTGTGTGGGGAATGTGGCATAGAGTTCTATGACAAGTACAAATTGGAGTTACATATACGCGTTAAGCACAAAGGAGAGCAGCCATTTAAATGCTCATTTTGTGGCAAGCGTTTTTATTCAAACAGCGCACGCGTCTATCATGAAAAGTCAGTATACAAATTAGTATTGAATTCACTGATTATTTATTTGTTTTAATTACAGAAATAATCATATAAGAGACTTTAAATTTGAATGCCACGCTTGTAAGAAAAGGTATAACACTAAAACGGATTTAAACAAACATGCGTTTCTGCACACGGGCCTCAAACCCTATCGGTATGTTTAATAAATTATAACTTTTAATGTCATATATACACATTTCAATTAAATATATATATTTAATAAATATTCTTTCAGCTGCGACTTGTGCAATGTGGCTTTTCCTCGAAATCCGGGCTTAAAAATTCACTTTCGTACAAAGCAACATCAATATCGCGCCAGCGAAGCGTTAAGAAATCGACCTGTTCTCATCACCGAAATAACAATTCCAAGTGATACAGTATTAGTATTGCCAGAGATAAGAATTACAGATGACACATATATGTTGTCCGATTCAATAATGAAGCAATTTGTTAATTAAATCATATTCTTAAGCTATAAAACTATCTTAGTTTCTACAGTGATTTTCAAATAAAAAATGAAAAGCTATAAATGTTTATTATAATTAATATTATAAAAAATATAGATTTAATAGAACCGATAATGAAAACAAAAAACCTCAACAATGACTCAAAAAACTTTCTACCATTAGTGTTAACGATTATTACTTCCATATATGCATGTGAAATCCTACTTTGATTAAAAAAACAAATAAGAACGTTGCAGTCGGATGCACCCGACTGCGATATATTCTTTTTACGCCTCTTTGCGGAGTCAGAAGTGGGCGTGGCAATTGTATTTTTGCTCAAATCTTTCAAGTTTTGCCATAAATTTAAGTTTGGTTGGGCCCGTTCTACAGGTTTGGAAAAACAAACATTGCTCGATTGCAAGGGCGGGGGTGGGTGTGGTAAAAATTATTTTTATCCAATCTATTTAATAGGGCAATAGAATTCAACCTGCGACATTTGGTGACTCTAACTAAAGGGGTGTGGGAGTTAAAAACTTTGCTTATTTGTGGGGGCGAGGGTGGGCGTGGCCATTTTTTTTTTGTCAGATCAATCAAGAATGTGATAAGTAGCCCTTATGCTTAATTTGGTTACTCTAGCTATAAAACTGTGGAAGATATAGGTTTTTGCGGTTTGTGGGGGAAGGGGTGGGGTTGGGAGGGAGATCTTGACACTTTGTCTGCCTATGGTATATACCAACATGTATACCAAGTTTGGTTGCTCTAGCTTCAAAACTGTGGAAAAAACCTGCGTTTATACGGACAGACGGACGGACATTTCACAAACCCAATATACTCTATTTTCTTTTTTTTTTTCAAAAAAATTATAAAAAAGGGTATAAAAAACAACAAAAAAAGTAAAGTGCATATATTCATATATGTATACATAAATATGTTCAAGCTATTATAATTTCTAGTAGAGATGAGCGATACGGTGATTTTGGTGTCACAGTGACAACAGTGACTGTTCCAAAAAAATATCAGTGACTGTGAGTACGAGTACAAATTCAAATTTAACGAATATTTAAAAATAATAATTAAAGTATTAAATCAGCTATGCTCAAAGAAATTCTTTATTAGAGTTTAAAAAATTAGCATCTCTACTTTCTCATCGCTTAAGCGCATTCTGCGATTTATAAGGATAAGTCCAGCCTTAGAAAAAAGTCGCTCACAAGGCACTGACGATCCCAAGCAGCAAAGCTTTTTACTTGCAGTGACAAACTATCAGTTGGCGGCAAGTATATCGGGCAGTGAAAAAATATCCCTTGGCGACAAGTATATTTGGCAGTGACAAAATATCACTTGTATATTGTATTATGTAAAAATCTATGTTTGGCGCTTTTAATCCATTTAATTTATAAAATATAAAAACGTTTTTTTTTTTTTAATAATTGGTAGTGATTTTCTCGCTTATACTTTTGATATTTTGTCACTGTGATGACAATTACTTTGAAATACTAGTGACAAATAACAGCGACAGAGATATCCGCCCATCTCTATTTTCTAAGACTTTTGCAGCGCAGTTCGTTTATTATCAGACCCACATTTGGCGGTGTGGACGTCATACATATGGCGTCACAATTATTTTTCAAGAAAGGCGACTTCTTGACTTCCTCGGTACTTTCCACGAAAAACAAATTTGGAAGTTTTGGGTAAGTTATGGGACTCCCCTTATACTTGATAGGTACATACATACACATGTAACTGGGTGGCTTCACGTCTAAGTCCGTATTTAAGTGATAACGTTAATCTTTTGACGATTTTCGCTAAGTTATCATTTGTAGGAAAGATGCGAAGCGGAGCAGGCTACCCATCTAACCATCTTGCCAACAAACAAGGATTTAACGAAAAAACGTCATCGTCTTAATGCAGAACTAATCGACTTAACGAGCTATAGAAAAGAACGAACTAAACAACTGAGCGTGCAATGCGAACGAACGAACTAAACGAACTTTATCACCATTTAGTTCGTTCAGCAAAAACTGAACTACGGAACTTATTCCTTCTTGAACTGAACTACAATGAACAACTCTAGTACATATGTATATCAAAGCCGGTCGGATCGAACAACTATAACATGAACATGAGTTTTTATTTGAAAAATTTTGTTTGTTCAGATATGCTGATTAAACTGTTAAAAGGAAAGGAACTATATCACACATTTGTTCTTATATCCAGAGAGAACTAAGTAAAAATTTGTTCCTTTATCCGTAAAGTAAATAAAAGAACTACTAGTTCTTTTATCGGGAAACGAGCTACTGAACAATATCCGCAAAAGGAACTAGAAATCCCAACTCTAATATAAATACATACATACATATGTACATACATCTTGATTTGACATAACCCATAAGGTTTAATAACTTGGAGCAAAAGCCCGATTGTGCTATACATTTCAAAGTAATTTACTTAGTTCCAGGTATTAGGGTAGTGCATTTGCGTTTATTGCTTCTTCCGATATCACATTTGGAGATTTTACGTAGCCCACTTAAGTGCTGTTTTTTATAATTTTTTTGTTTTTAGGTATTTCTACTTATTGATGAAAAGCCCAAATGACCCATGTGTGACGAATGCCAAACAGATAAGAACGAAAGACGCAGCGAAATGAAAAGAACAACAATTAATTTACTTTACCTGCAGCATCTTTGGACAAAATGTAAAGCACACGCTTGAGATCTTTAGGTAGAGATCGATGTCCTTTGACATCGTGTTTGCACGTGTGTAACAACCCTTGACCATTTCTTCAACATCCAGGCGTTGGATTTTGCTGCACACATCATTCCAGTTTCAGACACAAGGCGATACACATCACAATTTGTGACTTCCCGGAGCTAAAACTACTTACACATGGTATTTTTGGTTTTAAATAACTACAATGGTTGTTGTTGTTGCTGCTAGTACTGCTGTTGCTATTGCTGTTGCTGTATTCTCTCGCATTCAAACATTCGCTAAAGCTTTTCACGTTGCGCGCTCGAAGCCAAAAGCTTTTGTTGCAGTCTGGCAACGCCATTCGGTTTCCCCCACCCACAGAAAGCTTTTGCTGCAAATGGTTGTCACAGCAAAGCTAAATTTAAGCAGTCTTTTAGTACAATATTTTAGTGTTATTTTCAACGTGAAGCTAGCGAGACGTGTGGGTTACAAAATAACGGAGAGCATTTCAACTTTAAGTTAGAGCGAAACGCGTGTAACAAGTGTGGAATAGCAAGCAAACCGAATTACAATAACATACAAGTGTAAAAGGTGCGTGAAGGAATATAGTTGCAAGTGCATCAAAAAAACAGGATGCCATTTTAAAACGGAGAAAACAAAAATATTTTTTTTATGTGCATTGGAAAAAACTGTTTGTGTATGTGTGTGTGTGTGAGAGAGAGTGATTGCTTTTGTGTGTAGGTGTGTGTGAAACGAAGACAGGTGTTCATAATTGAAAACAGAAAGGCAGCAAACTGAAAATAAAAGAATTCTGAAATGAAACAATATATTTTTGAGTCTTGTTGTTGTTCATAACTACGAATTGCACTAATCTCGTTGTTCGTTGTTCGCTGTTATTGCGTTTTCACTTGTGTATGCGCAACACTATGTTCGTTTCACTCACACTTACGAATGCGTAAGCGAATGCGAAAGAGTGTCAAGAGAGACGCTTAAAGCGCAGTTACGCGAGCTTGCATAAATACATATTTAGATATGTATGTATGTGGGTGTGTGTGTCTGTATTTGTGAGTTAAGCAAAGCTTAAAACTAAAAGCAAAGTTCAGCGTGTGAATTTCCATTAATATGTAAAAGAAATTTTGCAGAATCAACAAACAACAAGCAACAGTTTAACGCTTATAAAAAAGAGAAAGAGCGAGAGAGTGTCAAGAGAGCACCAAAGAGAAAGAGAAGGAAGCAGCATAACTTAATTAAAATCAAGAAAAGGCCAACAGAAAGGCAACAAGTTCAAACAAAATGTGGAACCAAACAGCAGCAACAAGTGATAATAACAAGGATAATAATAAAAAGGAAACAGCGGAAGATTGTGGCTGTGCTGGCAGCGTTGCCAATGCTACCAGTGTTGAGCAGCAAAAAGCAGCAGCAGCAATTGAAACTAACAGTAAAAAAACAACATTTGGCGGCAAAAGCAGCGAGCAGAGCAGCGAGCAACAACAGCAACAACAAAGCAGCAGCAGCAGCAGCAACGCCGCCATTAACAAGCAACACGAATTTGCAGCACAAAGCGAAACAAGTGATTCTGGTTTTATCTCTGGGCCGCAATCAACGCAAATCTTTAGCGAGGAAATATCCGACGACGACGACATCGAGCAGCAGCAGCAGAAAGAAACGGAGCAGAACAAGCAACAGTCGGAGCAGCAGCAGCAGGATAAAGAACACAAACAACAACAACAACAGCAACAAGCGGTGCTCGATTCGGGCATTATAGACGAAGACATAGAAGACGAAGAGGAGGAGGAGCAGCAGCAGCAGCAGCTGGAGGAGAAGGAGGAGCAGCAGAAAACAAATCCAACAGCTGCAGCTGAAGCTGAAGTCGAACAAATGCGCTTCAAACACAATGTTGATTCGGGCATACCCCAATGGACGGTGCAATCCAGCTTAGCCAGCGGCCCAACTGGCATTAACAATCTCAATACAACAACAACAAACACAACTACTGCCAACAACAACAATAATAACAACTCCTCCTCCGCTGGACGAAGAAACGCCCCACAACAAAATGCAGCTGGAAATACTGCAAATGCAGCACCAACAACAACAACATTAAATAGCAACATTAACATTATCAATGCCTGGGAACAATTCTATCAACAGAATGACGATGGCGATACGTGAGTAATTCAAGCATTAACTAAGAAATCAATGATATATATATATATGTATAAAAGATATCATTATATATATACAGACTAGCAGTTAAGCTACAAAACAGTTATGGCTTAATAACTATAACATTGATTATGATAATTATGAATCTGAAATGAAATTACAGTTTTATATTAATAATTATGATTAAGTAATGATCATGGTCAAGTAATGATAATGATGTATGAGGTATTGACTGGGTCCAAATATCACATACCTATTAATAATAGCTAGAAACGAGATGATTTTGATAAGAATTTGAACTTAACTTAAAAAAAAAAAAACAAAATTAAGGATAAAATGTCAGGAAAGCTGAATAAACTTGATTTAGGATGCTATTAATGTTAGTTTTGATAACGATTAGTGGAAGAAATATGCCAATTGTAGCTATTTTAAGCTCTTGGATTTGAGAACAGGTAAAGATTTGATGAACACAGAGTATTATTTAAAGAAAGACGAATAAAATTTGACTTGAGCAGCAACTGAGAGGGAGGGAGGGGAGACTTTCATGAATCACAAGACAATAAGGCGACTTCACACGGTGACGACGACGATGTTAGTCAAGCAGTCAGGGGTTTTCCTGGTATGTCTACCTGCGCACACACACACACACACTCGTACATAAAACAGGTTTTTTTTTTGGGCAGTGCGAAATTGTTGGGTTTTTACATTTATACAGCGATCAACAAGTGGAAAATAATGTGCAGGTAGAAAGAAACATTGTACTCATCTTTCTCTTTTCTATTCTTCACTCACTCTGACTCTCTCTCAGTCCACTGCATTTGGCATGCATATCTGGCTTTGTCGATGTTGTTGCAGCACTGATACGCATGGCACCACATCCATGCCTCCTTAACATTCAGAACGATGTGGCACAGACTCCACTCCATTTGGCCGCACTCACAGCACAGCCAACGATACTGCGCATGCTTCTATTGGCCGGCGCCGAGGTGAGTAGCTTTTTTTTTAAGCTCATTAATCTAACAACAATCCATCATTATATATATATATATATTTATTTCATTTGTATATCTTAATCTTAATAGCCCACAGTACGTGATCGACATGGTAATACGGCGCTGCATTTGTCCTGCATTGCCGGCGAGAAGCAATGCGTACGCGCCTTAACTGAGAAATTTGGTGCCTCGGAGATACACGAGGCACATCGTCAGTATGGACACCGTTCAAACGACAAGGCTGTCAGTTCGCTGAGCTATGCCCGCCTGCCTGCCGACTTAGAGATACGCAACTATGATGGTAAGCATTGATATTTGCATTTTTCATCCTTGTGTTACAACTGAGACTTATAAATAATTAAACTAGTCATTACGAAGTAATACAATTTATCAGTTTTACTAAAGTTGTGTACGACGGTAGCCTAATGGAAAGGCATGGAAAGATAAGAACACTTTGTGATATGCTATGCAAAACCTGTTTTCAATTTCATTTTCGAAAAGGTTTCTTTTGGTTTGCATGCAACAAGGTTTTAACGTCATGAATTCCACAAAAATAAAGTATTCAAATGAATTCCATACGATTTTGAGTGCACAAAGTGCAGTCGTAATATTCATATTCGTATCTATATTATAGTAATATAGTTTTTCGCAGTCTCTTACACAACCAAAAAAATAAAAATTGTTGATTTGTTGCCAAAAAAAAAAAAATCATGTGAAATATTTACATAGTATATAGTTCTATATTTTAGCTGTCCCGCCAACGGCTAGCCAAAGTGCGAGACATTGTCTGATATTATATATACATATATATAGTATTTTATATTGGCTCGCCCATATCGCTTTGTACACAAGCCAAAAATACATTGGCCTCCGCACATTTTCGCTAGAAAAGAATTCTCATTGGTTTTTGCTATTGATTTATTTATGTATTGTATATATATATATATGTATAAACAAAGGCGCTTTTTCTGTTTGACGTCAGCAAGAAACGACGTTTGTTTATAAATTTATGAATTCATTTACGTTTGATTTTGTGCATTTGATTCAAGGAAACACAATATTTCGAAATGTATTTCAATTTGCAGCTCATTTAAATTGCTGCCCACACTCAGAGCAGCAAGAAGGACAGATATGTTTCTGATTCTTTATCTGATTACGATTACGATTATCATTTTATATATATGTAAATATATATGTATATAAATGTGCATATATTGAAACAGGCGCGGCCTTATTTCCCTAATTATTATTATTGATTATATTGTGTGCCAAATATACCTTCATTTATTGATTTTAAACAGGTGTCGCTTGAGGAGTGTATTGGGGGTGGTATAGTGGGCTACATGTGTGTGCTGTATGCGTGTGTGTGCAGTCTGTGTGTTGATGTGCTGCATTAATTGGTTTCTCCAGCCCAACGACTCATTGTGTCTCATGCAAAGTTTCCCATACAAAATTAACTTTAAAAGCGCAACCTCAAAATGAAAGACAAAAAAATATGAACAAAAAAAAACGAAACTAAGCCGGAAGAAAGTAAAAGTCGTCAGTATAAAAAATACAAAAAAAAAATAATGTTTTAGGTTGTGCAACTGTCGACACAAAAAGGTTAATAAACTTGACAGTGTGTGCGGGGAAGAGGCGGGCGGGTTCTGCTCACTTTTATAGTCAAATACACAACGACTATTTACTTTAACCTTTCGTTTGTTTAATCGATTATTTCGTTGTTTTTTTTTTTGCTATGTTTAACCTTGCTAAAAATACAATATAATAATCGAGTTCGACATGGATTTTGATTTTTGTTGTTGTTTCGCATTCCCAAACATGTGGTGAACAAACATTTGGCAGCTACTTAAAACCAGACCAAACCGGTCCTAACATGCCTCTCACATGCTGAAAACAGCTGCTAAGCGAACATGCACACGCACACCTACACACACACACACCTATACACACACACACACACCTACACACACACACACACACCTACGCACACACACACACCTACGCACACACACACACACACTTGTATGTTATTAATCTGTATATTACTGAGCAGACATTGCACATAACATTCGGAATAGGTTTATGTACATGTCTATTTGTTGGCTGCTTTAATGCAGACATCTTGTAGAGTGGGGGTTAACTAAAGCAAGCCGACGCTTAGATACACTTATTTAATGATCTGTTACCATTTTCACATACGGCAATATTTTGTGAGTGTGAATTTACTTTGAATATACTTAAATGAGCAGAACATTTAAGTGAAATTCAATTCTGCAAAATGATGCAGCAACCAGTTTCTATTAAATAACAAAGTTATAAACACAAATCTGACAGCCTCAAAATCAAAAATATACATTTAATATAATTATTAAAAAAAAAAATATGTTTTTGAATCACGAGACAGTCTCTTTCACTTAATTCCCTGCCATTGTAAGAGTATTAAAAAAAAAAAAAAAACCAAGCGAAACGATGACACAAAAACGACGTCGTCAATGGTAACACAGCAACGGCTTTTTCTTGAAAATTTTTTGGGTTTTCCCACATGCACAAGGCAGACACATTAAACTGTATGTATGTTTATACATATATACATATATACATATATATACATATATATATTTTGTTTAAAGCAATTTCAAATGTCTGCCAGTTGAGAGAGTCTAAAAGCCAGATGTTATAAAATCTACAAATAGTTCAATTAAATCTTAATAAATGTGCAAAGCAAATGTCACGGGAATTTCTGTTACTATTAGTACAATTGACGTCATAGTTTTGAAGAAATTTGTTTGATCCTAATGAAAAACAACAAACAAAACAACAATAAGAATTAAAACTCTCACAAGGCGTGATATATGAAGTTCTTGGAAATATGTTGCGCGTAGTGTTTTGAAAATAACAAAAAAAATGTGAGAAAGTTGTTTATTTGTTTATGAAAAAATGAGATAAGGTTCTTGGCATATAAGTGCTCTGTTAGTTAACATATGTTAGTTAACATTTAGTTATCTTTATATATCTACTATTTATAGCCACTCAAAATATGTCTAAATTGAATGTGCCATTTTCAGCTTGTCTTTAAACATTTTTAATGCCTTGCATTCTTGTGCTTAAATTAAATATAATGCAAATGATTTCGCCTGGCCAAGTTCCGAGACAAACACGAACCGCAACCGAAAATGTGGAAAATGTTATAAAAATAGTTGCTGATATTTTCTGGCTAACAGCCAAGACTTGAAATATACTTGCAAGTAAAATTGGAAAACATGAGCCAGTTGTGAATTCTGGCAAAATTTTTAAATATGTACGTGTGTATATTTGTATATTTCCTAATACATAATTTTCAAATAACCAAGTCAAAGGTTATCAAAACGTTTAATTATCAGCAGTGCTGTGTCATGTTTTTACAAAATAACATGTATGTGGTTACTACAACAAGTATATAATATATATATATTGACATATTTCTTCATTTCCAGCACACGATTTTACTTTATTTTTTGTTTGGAAATTCCCAGCTATTTCTGTAATATCGTTAAATTTACTTGTGGTTAATTGTTTAGGGCGTCCAGGGCCGAGGTCATTAGAATATTAATGCCCCAATTCGAGCTCCATTCACGTGTTCCGCACGCAATGGTTCAGTTGTTTATAAATATAACTGCACCCAAGGGAGTTCTTATAAAACAAGTAAGATTTTAGTATAGTCGAGACGTCTGCAAATAGATTCTTTAATAACTTTGAGGTTTATTATCCGATCAAAATTAATTCTACACCAGATATGTAAACATTTTAGAAATGATATTACAAACAAATTCCAAAAAATTCCATTAGTTCATTTGGTTTGCTAATAACAAAAACAATCTAGTCAACAATATGTATAAAAGCCATACGGCAATGAGCTAAAAACTTTCCAGACATATTTAAGGAAATTTCAGAACGATAAGACCAACAAAAAAAGAAGAAGGAGACTAAGAAAACAGAATGTTGAGTGACAATATATTTAGCACACATGGCTGAGAAAAATTGTAAATGTTGACGCGCTCAGCGTAAATCTGTTGTGCCAAATCCCAAACATAAAATAGTATTTTGTTTAAAATTATATTTTTATTAATAATAATTATACATCATTGGGGCGTTCCTACGTACTTACCACTTAGTAACTGTGATAAGCAAAATCCCTTGGGTTATTGCTACCTGCGAATGGGAATGCCAATATTGTCTGATCGTCGTCAAGCTTCGATTTGTAGCCTGAATCTTATCAATATTAGAAAAACCCCATCGGTGATCGTTTATTATTTGCTATGACGGCGATTATACATACATACATATGTATATATACATATAAACATACACACTATACCTTGCTACACACAATGTCCGGTGCAATAATTGATATCTCAATGATAACTGCTATCAATGGTTTTACCGTAACGCTTTCTATATCCGTGGGGGGGGGGGGGGGGGTATAATAATTTGTTGTTGAAATGTGTCACACGTTGACCTTATAAATGATGTATATAGTATAATGCTAAATGGCGACAATCTGTCTGTCCGTCTGACTGCTTCTATGATATCTAGTCTTCTTGTGTTAAATATTAAAAGTGATAATTTTCAGGCCAGTTCCCAGTTCCCATTTCCGACAACTTTTCATTAAGAAACGTTTTTCTAATGTAATGCGAATTGTTTTTTTTTTTTTTTGTAAGATAAGTTCGATTATTTTTCGTTTCAGTGTCTCAAAACCTTATTTTGCATCGATATTCGGAATTTAGAACCGCTAATAATTTCAGTTCCGAATGTTTTCATTGCAATCAAAACTGGGAACAGGCTTCTATATTTAATTGGAAATATAAATCATTCTAAGTTTTATTTTGATTATCTATAAGGGAATTCCATTTGAAGCATATCAAAGTTAATTATTTTTGGATGTTGTTTGTTAGCGACCTTTCTACGTTTTAAATAGAGTAGTTTAGCTGGCTTGAGGTCACTGCTTTGTTAAAAAAAAAAACAAAAGTTTTGGTTTTTTCCACCAATATATTTCGGTAATCTTCGATAACCGTCTTCAGGGCATAGATTTTTACTCGTCCGCTCTGTGTGGCGTGGAGTTGTCAACTGGTATCGATAGTTATTTTTGAAGTGATTTTTAAAAGAGAGTTGCAGTCTAAAAAACACAGGAAATACCATATAAAAATTTCAAATTTATCGTATTGTGTTAACACAACACGTGTTTTTCGATCATTCTAACGCTATCACAATGACTTGACAACATTTTTGTAAAACGTAAAACTTGGAAAAGTAATTGGGCTTCGCACAGACTGGCACACTCTTACTCTTATATGTAGGTACTACTCGTATATACTTACTCAAATACAGATAGAACGTAATTGAGTGGGGAATGCCGTCGAGAGTTATGGATTGATCATAAGAAAGAGACACGAAACGTAAGAAACCTAATTAATCGAACTGGAAATAAACAAGCTGAAGCGTAAAAGAATTACAAAACATAATAATATGTATACAAATCTAAGGTGGACAGTTGATCTTCAGTTCAAATTGCAATACAAAATACCGGTTCCGAAAAAATGTATGCAGAAATATAGATTAACGAGTGAGATAAACTAAAGTCGAGAGATCACAATTTGAAATTAATATAATAATAATTAGCTATGTAATAATTTTGAAACAATCCTAAAAAAAAAGAACAAACTATTGAGATCTTTTTGTAAATATTTAGCTTGTATGTATATCATACATAAGTGGCTTATCTTTTTGTTTGTGAAACAATATATGACAACTAAATGCAGAAACTAAATAACTCGTAAGTCGAAACATGCATAGTACACTATATGTACATACATATATATATATCTTCGAAAGGCTATCGCATTTGAGGCTTATTTCAGTATTATTCTAGTGACAGCTTGTCACACTGACACTATATACGATATATGGAGAGAATGTACGTAAACAAACTGGTTTATCCCACAACTGTTAGCGTCAATAAATAACAATATTATTTACTAACATTCTGGAATTGTTGTATTGTCTGTCAATGACATTTACATCACAACAAATTATTTAGTCATGAGTCGAGTCGAGTCGAGTCAGCGTCTCTAGACAAGGTCAGGCCTCTCCCGATTGATAAAATGCTAAGTACTATATAGTATATATACATATATATATGTTATATACTATATATACTATATATATATACATATATATATGTTATATACTATATATTTAGTATATATATGTTATATACTATATATTTAGTATATATATATGTTATATACTATATACTATGAGCTCATGAAGCTAGTTAACTGGTTAAGCACCAATGCAATATGTTTACTTTACAACGGAAGTTGAAGATCATAATAAATGTTACTTTATATGGATATATATTTTTTTTCAACTTAACGCTGACACACTTTAAAAATTGTTATGGGATAAACCCTAATAACAAAATACAACGAGTTTTTGGTTTTGTTTCTGTTTCTTGTTGCTTGTCACCTGTCTCTTGTCTGTTTCTTACAATTGTCAATAACTTTTACCGGTCTTTATCAGGCCAACACATTGTTGTTGAGCACTTGACAATGCTTATAAGCCAGCATTTTTTACAGTGCCTGACCTCTTGGCGATATTGTGTTGAGCGGGTTTTGCCCATAATATGCCCATATACCATATACCATACGATAGCATGCCATAAGGTATGGAGTGTGTATTTACACTGATCGTATCAACACGTGGCACGATCATCCACACATACAGCTCCTTTGCTTCATTTAACGCATATATTTGCATTTTTTTTTTGTTGCTCAAAAGAAACAAATGGTTTAATGACATAACCTGACGTCTCTTAGCCAGCTCAAAAGCTTTGGCATTGGCTTTATACAGTTTGGCTATATACTGAGCTTGGAAAACCCGGCAGTATTAATTGTGCTAAATTGTCTTTGTTGTTGACACAACTACGCTTCATTTGGCAACGGCTGCTGTTTGGTTTTTCTGCTTTTTTTTTGCAATTTTTTGTTTATGCAATTACGTCGTTTGGGTTTTCACTTCCATTTTCACAGCTTGACTTTCCAAGCAATGACAAAATGTGGCGCCAGAAGTCTTTAGGCTAACAGCAATTAACTGTATATTGTTCTATGCGTTTTGTTGAAACAGCTGTGTGTTGAAAGCCTCAGGTAATACCCATTCCCCCAATGCCCTGGTTCTTTATATTCTATATTTTAGCACAATCAAAATAATATTCAATGTCACAACTTTCAAATACATTATACATTTGGTTTTACTTTTACTTTAATTTTTTTTTTCTGTCTTGTGGCTTATCGGCGAAAAGTTTTGAAAGGCAGCCATTAAAGATTATTAATATGTAGTTATTGAGGGCCTATCGCATCGCTTCCCAAGGGAATCATTGATTGCCCCATTTGCGGCTTGTGGCAATTTCACAGCTCAGAATAAAACATGCTTTATAATCAATTTTCTGTCAAAACTCTCATTTTGAAGTATTTCAATTAAGTAGAATTCAAACATTCGGAATTAGAAATATTAGCCGTGCTGAACTCCGAGTATCAATGGGGAATTCGGTTTAAAAAGGTTTGATTTTTGTGACAGTGGAATGAAAAGTATTCGAACTTATCTTTCAAATGATAAGACATTCGAAAATAGGAACACATCATCAAAACCGATGCGTAATTAAGTGTTATCGGAAATAGGAACACGCTTAAATATTTCTTATCGAAAAAGTTTTCAAATGAAACGTTACTTTTGTATTTTAAATACTGTTAAATGGCATGTGTTGTTGTTTGGGTTGTTGAACAAAAAAAATTAAGCAATTCATTGGATATTTTTTTTTGTATAGATATTATATTTCATAAACAAAGCAATTTATGATTTAATTATGAATCAATGAACTGTTCAATTGCCGCTTCACTGAAGGACAAACAAGCAACGAACAGGGCGGGGAGGGTATAAAGGGGTGTAACAAAACCAAACACGTTGTCAAAATATCGAAAATTAAATAAATAAACAACCCTTGAGAGAAAAAAGCAACAATTAATTAAAATAAAGCAAAGACAATAACATCAAAAGAAAACGAAAATAAGTGTATTTAATATTTTGTGCTGTCAATAAATTTATGAACTTTGCAACTTACGGAGTACTTTCAACTGTGCCGTGGGTTTTTTTCTTTTTTCTTGCTGCTTAAGGTCGCCGCCTGTTTAAATACCGTATAAGGATGCAGTGGGAAGGGGGCAGGGGTAATATTGTGAGATCAGAACACAAATGAATAAGTGCGGAAAGTACCAAGTGACAATACTTCAAGTGCATGCTCGCTCTCATTAAAGTTTCGAGTGTTGTCCAAATGCGCAAATACAGCCAGTTTTTCGTAACGCTTATTAATTTGATTAGCATTATTATAATTATTATTAATATTATTATACATATTATTATCATTGCTGTTGTGCGTATTGATATTGCTTGAAAGCAGGCCGCCCAACAAAATACCAAGTATACTATCGATTTCAAGTTTAACTGCTTTGCCTCTTTTGTTTTTGATTTCGTATTTATTTTTTATGAGGTCTGTCATGTTTTACACTCAGACTTGTTGGCAGCCGCCAAGATAAAGCTATATTGGTAGAGTAGATAATAATGCCAGAGATAGAGAGAGAGAGAGCCTCTGTGTTAGTTTGCTGGAACGGATTTGTATTTGAAATCTTAAGCGCGTGACGCAGCATGCTTGGGAATTCCCCAAGTTAGAAACAAACGTTTTGTATATATTTTTAATATTTCATATTTAATATTAGCGCAAATATACACAAGTATTATATTTATATGTGTACGAGCCATGTTTATAAGTCTTTAATCTTATGCTAACGATCGAACAACACACACACAAATCTTGAATTGAGGCAGCAGCGGGGCAACAATGGAACTGTGCTTGTTGGCTTTTACTACTACTAATACTAATACTACTACTACTACTAATACTAATACTACTACTACTACTACTATAGGAGTATATCGAGTCAAGTTTTATATTATAATAATCTGGGCTCTCTGCTCCCAGCTGCCCATAGTGACCACAGAGATGGTGGCTTGACTTGCTCCGTTTGGCTTAGTAAGCGAACAAAAAAAAATACATAATGTTGTCATCGTTTATATTTAAAACTTGTGACACAATTGTTGTTATTGTTTGTAAATCTTTGCTCGAACTGGACTGAGTGAGGAGACAACAGAAGAGCCCAACCAGACCCGGCTTTAACTTTCTAGGCCACAGTTTGCTGCTTTCTTTCGACATGTAGCGAGATTTATTTAAGTGTTTTTCATAGGCATATATGCAATTAACTAGTCCGCATATTGCTAACATTATAACATTATTGTTATTTCTAATTTTAGAACAATGTTTAATCATATAACTAGTCATAGGATGTAATCATCAACCTTTGAATCAGCTTTAATCATAACGATGATTAATAGGATTTGCTACGCATTCATCAAATTTTAAATTTTAATTTATCGTTCTCAGAGTAGTTGCACATTTAGCACAGCAGCACATTAGTTGGCAAAGTTAAACGTAACATAAAGTTGGCAACGTAAACTTAATATAGAGTTGGCACCGTTAACGTAAAATTAAGTTGGCAACGTAAACGTAACAGAGTTGGCAACGTTAACGTAGCATAAATTTGGCAACGTTAACGTAACACAGAGTTGGCAACGTTAACGTAACATAAAGTTGGCAACATAAACTTCACATAAAGTTGGCAACTCATGCGCAACGTTTTGAAACGTTTTATTGAAAGTTCTTTTGCGGAAATTCAAATGATCATGCAAATGAGTCTGTGTGTGAAAGTCAATCAACAGCACGTGTAGCAGCAAAAACACTACTAATAACAAAAGGCAATAACAACACAACAACAACTGCTGCTGCGTCAAAGCCAAAAGCTCTTATTGTTTTTGTTGTGCTTCTGTTCATTAGTATGCGAGTGATCGTCAGCGCCGCTCAAATTGAGAATGAGTTTTTATAATCTATTTTTGTTTTTTTTTAATTTTTTGAAAAAAAAAGAGTATATGGGTTCGTGAAATGTCCGTCTGTCTGTCTGTCCGTCCGTATGAACGCAGTTTTTTTCCCCAGTTTTGAAACTAGAGCAAGACAAAGTGTCAAGATCAAGAAGAAAATAATTTTACCACGTTCACCCCCGCCCTTGCAATCGAGCATTGTTTGTATCTCCACACCTGATAAACTAGACCAATCAAATTGAAATTGATGGCAAATCTGGAAAGATTTTACTACAAATACAATTGAAGCGCCCACCTCAGACTCCGCAAAGAGGCTAAAAAAGAGTATATCGCAGTCGGGCTTCTCCGACTGCAACGTTCTTGTTTTTTTTTTAACTAGCCTCATTTTGTACTTCTCTTCAAATGTCAGTTGAACTGTTGCAGCTATTGTTGCAGACTTTAATCATTTTTTTTTATTAATTTCTAGACGTGCAAATTATGTGAAAACATTTTTGTTGCTTTTTTTTAACTTAAACCAATTTGAACTTGGGCAAACTTGTTGGCCGCCGTTCCAACAAAAGTCAGCTTGTTTGGTTTGTTAACTCTTTTTATTTTTGTTGTTTGCATTGTAGTTGTTTTTGCTGGCGTTGCTGGTATTTTGTGAGTATTGTTGTTGTTGTAGCTGTTATTGCTGCTGTTTTATTGTGGGAATTTCTTGGGTTTTTCAACGCACACCAATGCATTAGCACACGCACACGAGCTCTCACGTATCTATATACATACGTTGTCTACAAATGGCAAAAGCGCTCGCTCAGCTGCTGCCTCCCTTGCACCTATACTCCCGGCCGTAATCAAAGCTTTTTCTTTTTTTTTTGCCTTATTTTTGTTTTTGGTTTTTTAAAACGCTACTTGTTCAACAACAGTAAAGCAAGCAGTTGAGCTTTTGGCGAAGTGCTTTTGTGCGGAGCGTATTTCATTCATAAATGAAGCTTAAACATTGTACTGTGGCACAAAATGGACATTTAGCTATTAAACAAAAAAATCATGAATAGAGCTAGGAATGAGATGTAATGAAATGAAGAAAATATTTTATGATATATCCAGTAGAGTCAAAATAAATATTTAATATGTTCCTTTTGTTTTGTTTGTCTTTGCAGGTGAACGCTGTGTACATTTGGCTGCTGAGGCTGGACACGTTGAAATCTTGCGCATATTGGTGTCCCACGGTGCCGATATTAATGCCAGGGTAAGTTTATCTATTATATTATTAATATATTATACTATATTAACACGCTTATCAATTGTTTTACAGGAGGGCAAGGGTGGACGCACACCGCTGCACATTGCGATTGAATGCTGCAATGACGATTTGGCCAATTTTTTGTTGGACGAATGTGAGAAACTGAACCTAGAGACGGCCACATATGCCGGCCTAACGGCATATCAGGTCGCCAGCATATTAAATAAATCGCGTATGCAGAACATACTCGAAAAACGCGGCGCGGAGACATTAACGCCGCCCGATAGTGATTATGACAGTAGCGATATTGAAGATCTTGACGATACGAAGGTGAGCGTCACAGCTTAAAAACACAAAAACACAAAAAAAAAAAAACAAAAACTATCAATAGAAAACCATTGAGATACCCATAGAACATAAGATTACCATCAAGGGCCACCACCAACAGCTTCCAAAATGTTCAAAAGAAAAACAAAACCCAAAAATGCTGAACTGGTATTCAGTTGAAGAAAACTAAAGAAAAGAAAAGAGAAATTGTATTGTAACATTTATGTATTGTTAAACCAACCAAAAAAACAACAAAAATATAGCAAAAGATCAGCAGCATATATATTTAAATAGTAACCATTCGCACTACATGATATACATATATATAGTAAATATATAATAGTTTGCTCTATGTTTTAGTAGAGCAACAATTAAAAGCTGAAAGTTGCCCACTGTAAGAACAAACCAACAAAATAACGAACAAATTGCAATATACAATATACAAACTATGTTAAAAAAAAAAAAAAACAAAAAAAAAAGAAACAATCCATTTATCATCTGTACATGATATATTTACATATATATTTATGCTGCTATATGACGTACTTCCTTCATCTGTTGTCTAATTTAAGCTGTCTGTCTATGTTACTTGATGTTTGTGGCTATTTTCTCTTTCTATATCTCTATCTCACTGTATTAGGTGTGAGTGTGCGTGAATGTATTTTTTTTTAAATTTTATTTAATCATTTATTTTACTCTACAATCTCGGCTATAATTAAAAGAGATTTGTATAAAAAGAGTAATGTAATGTAATGTGTGTATGTGCGTGAGCGTTAGTAACTAACATTACATAGTTATAGATATCTAAACTTAGAACTTGAACTATACAAATATACGTATTTAGCAGTCAAACTTGTTGGCTTCCCACTCTTAACAACAAAACACATAAAAAGAGAAATGAAATTTAGACCACATACTAAATATGCGTTAGAAAATTAAGTTAGTTAAATCTTATTGATGTTTTAATGTTCTGACTGAATGAATTATGTTGCAAATAAAACATTTTATTCTAAAACCAAAAAAACAAAAACACTTCAGAAATATTGAACCACTATTTTCTCATGTTCCTGACCATGCTGAAAGTGCAGTTTCTAACAAGTTAGCACAGCACTTATTTTTGAAAAGTTTTTGTCAGAAACAAAATTGAGATTCTTTGATGAGCTGAATTATGTATAATCAAAAAAAGGTATGTAAGTATGGTTAATGCATGTAATTCATAATTAAATAATTGTTGGCTAAAAACTTGTATGCGCGCTTTGTTACTTATTTTGTTGGTAATTCTTTTGTATTGATTTTCGTATTCGATATTTGATTTTAAACATCTTTCGATTTTTGATTTCTTTGATCATCAATTTTTCTTGTATATATTCTATTCTTGCAGATCTTTGGTGATCCTCGTTTCTTTGTCAGCTACAGCGGCGGCAATCCCATGACAGTTGCTTGAAAAATGCATCATCAATTGTACATATAACACATAGGTGTACTTGTATGCTCTCCATTTAACTATATTTAACAATGCTATAATTCCAATAACAACTGCTCCTGGAACCCATATGCGATATTTTGAACACACACACATGAAACATAAACACGTTCCACACGAAAATGAACAAAAGAACAACTTTTAACATTTACTTACAATCAAAACAAAACAAAATAATATTATTTTTTATATAATGTTTACCATGTAAGCCTGTCGAATCAATCTTAAAACAAAAGAAAACAAAAAAAAGGTATTTAAACAGAATAAAGCATAAAAGGTTGCAGTATGGCAAGCATTTTATTTATACATTTTAATCATCAGCTTACAATCTATGAATACAAAATACACAAACTTAAATATATAAAAATACATAATCTTTATCAAAGGGTCACACATGAATATATAAAGGTTCTTATTGAAAAAAATTAATTAAATCTCATCTAGTTGAAATCAAATTTAAAAATAAAAAATTAAAAAATAAAATAATGAAATATTCAGTCAATACGCTAAGTTTTGGGCGTCTAACGTATACTTTGGCGGAACACGCTCTTCTTGGCATTGCTCTTAACGCTGGCCACCTTCTTGGAGGCCAGTGGATCCGGCGCAAAGCAGTTCCATAGACGCAGCGTTTCGTCAGCTCCAGCACTTATCACAGTGCTGCCATCCGGTGAAATGGCCATTTGTAACACACGCGATGTGTGTCCAGTTAGATCGGCCTGTTTAATCATCGTTGGATACTTCCAGATGGTCAGCTGATTGTTGGCAAAACCATGCGCCGATATTAGCTCCTTGTAGTGGCGTGAGAACAGCAAGGCGCACACTTGCGATTTGGAGTCCACAGATTTGATAAGCGTGCCATTGCACACATTCCAGAACTTGATGCAGCGATCCGCAGTGCCACCGCCTGAAGCCAATGTATTTGGTTGCCAGGGACACCAGGCCAAGGCGCGCACTGCCGCCTGATGCTCATTAAATTTGTGCAGCGGTTCAGAGGCAGTGCCCACACCGCCGCTGGCCAGCGACCATACATTCACCAGATTATCATTGCCGCCGCTTGCCAAGTACTTGAAATCGGTGGACCATTTGAGCCCGCACACTTCCTGGGCATGGCCGCTTAGCGAGGATAGCTTGTGCTCACGTGAGCGCACATCGTGGTGTATAATGCTGCCATCGCGGCTGCCCGACGACACCAGATACGAGTTCCAGGCCAATGAACCAACACGTGCACTGTGTCCGTCCATAACACGCAAACGTTTCACCTTGGAGCAATCCCAAAGCTCTACGGCGCCAGTGCTGTTGCCAATGGCCAGAATCTGGCCCTCCTGTATCCAGGATAGTGAGCAGGCATAATCACCCTCCTCATACTCGGTTAGCTGCTCAATATTGCCGCTGGCCGCGTTCCAAAGATAAACAGCATTGCCCAAAGCAACAGCCACAATATTATCACCGCTCCAGTCCATCAGATTTAAATCTATATATGGAAGACATACAATTAGTTACCAGTAACTGTTGGAATAGGACAGTGCCATCCTTTCTTATCTAAAGCAAGTTCAAAATTACTTTCAAACTGGTTCGAGAAGTTCGAAAAAATAACAAGCTTACTTCCGGAAGCAGCTGAAGTAGCCTTTTAGGCAAACGTACTCTCGTAACAGAAGTATTTTTGAACCTCAAGCTAAGGATATGGGAGCTTTAGGGTCAGAAGTGGTAACAGTTGATATCAAAGATCGTACTGCTCAACCACATCCCCATTATTCATAATAATACAGCGATTTAATCACTTACAGTAGTCATTAATAAAGTCTGGAGCATCCAGTATACGCTCCGATGTCGTTGGTATATAGCGTGAGCCGCTCTTTGTCGATATGGGTGTCTTTAAGGAGTAGACAACTTTGAGCGGATTTGTATGCGATTCGGGTGCAGCGGGCGCCTTATTCTGATAGCATAATATGCGTCCACCTTTGCTGCTCTCGCCCACCTGTGCCACTTCGGCAATTAGCTTCTGTCGTTCACCTTTATGCGCCGATGCCTGCACATTATTCTCATTGCTGTTGCTGCTCGTTGCCTGTTCATTCTCCTCTTCCGATTTGTCCGCATTTGTCTCCTTGTTGACCTGGATTTAGACGATAAGGCATTGAAAATGGCATATGGAACTAAAGTATAATAGAAGAATGCATCGGAGGAGTTATGAATGTTGACAACAGCTGGTCGTCAACAATTCCAACGCTGCCCACTTACCAAAAAGTGGGCCAACTCAAAGTTGGTAGCTGCGCGATTCGGTATGAAGCGATCGCCGCCGCCGGGCGTCTTTGTTGGCGTTGTTGTTGGCTTTTTGGACTTGAGTTCGGAGCTTTTGCCTGGCGTTTTGGTCGATGCTTGGACGCCAGAGAAGCTGGTATTGTACGAAACGGAGAGTACTGAACGTGTCGTATTCATGCTGCCATTGAGGGATGCCTCCAGTTTCTTCTTCCAGCGCGGCGGTGGACCACGCGTCTCGCCATCCATTATCAGCGCATTTTGTAGATCGCTCACAAAATTGAATTGCGACATTTTTGTTAACGTTCAAATTGTTTTAAAATTGTAAACTGACTATTTGTATTTTGCTTTATGAAGTAATTGATTAGTTGTGTTTCAAAACCGTTGTTGTCTATTTCACTCAGTTTTTATGTTGCTTTCGTGCTGTGAAAATTGCAATGGCGGTTTAGAAATGCATAGCATATGAAAATCGCGCCGTAAATGCTACCAGGGCTGCACAGTTCAGTCCGCAGAGTTGTACCTGCCTGTTTAACGAAAAAATAAGCTGCCTGTGTCATGCAAAGCGCAATCTAACTACAAATATTTTAACTATAAATACCAATAGAAAACTAAATCAAGCCAAAAATGTCTTTAATTTTAGTTTAACGACGTATCAGCCAGTCTGATAATGTAGGCTGCCTATTTATCGATAATCAAATACATATTAATCGCAGCAAATATTCAAGTAAATAAAAAAAACAAAAGGACAACAATATGTAAATAGTATAAATACTAGTGTAAATACCACTGTTAATAGTAAAATATTGTAGTCGCAAATACTAAAAGTAAACCAACAAGTACTAATAAGTTAGATATATGCCCTTCTTAGATCTATCGATATATCGTAAGAAGGGCAAATATCGATATAACGCTTCGATAGAATTTATTATAGATTGATCTGCGCGAGAAAAAGGACGCTTCTGAAAAAATAAGAAACAATGAAGAAAAATATATAACATTAAAGCTTACATGTATACACAAACTACGCGAAAAATGTGTTTGATTTGAACAAGTCCGTCTGATCGTTTATGCTAGCCTTGTTTCGATAATTAAATTCAAAATTAAACACATCAAACGATAACTGGGTAATGCGTTTTGCAGCCCTGGGCGGTCTCAGCTGTCATCATCATTCCACACGACTCACCCTCATATGTAGCATAACAAGTGCGTATTTGTAACAATTTGTAATTGGAAACTAAAGACTAATTAATATATTTGTATAGTTTTAAAACGTGCCAGCAGTATTCGTGCAACATCGCTTTAAACAATGGCCTTCAACTTTACCGCCTTCACCTATATTGTGGCCCTTATTGGCGATGCATTTTTAATATTTTTCGCAATATTTCATGTCATTGCGTTTGATGAGCTAAAAACAGATTACAAGAACCCAATTGATCAATGCAACAGTCTCAATCCGGTAAGCAACATACAAACAATAAAAATTGAATGACAACATTAACTTATACAATGTTCAATACCGCTTTCCAGCTCGTTTTACCGGAATATATGTTGCACATATTCATTAATTTGCTATTCTTGTTCAGCGGGGAATGGTTCTCACTGTGCGTCAATATACCGTTAATAGCTTATCATATATGGCGGTAAGTTTTGGGAGCTATATGATATTATTAGCCTGACCTGTTCTGATTATCACTTTCGACATTTGTATTGGATTTGAACTTATATGCATATTGTTTATTTAATCGCTTGCAGCTATAAAAATCGTCCGGTTATGTCGGGTCCCGGCTTGTATGATCCTACGACGGTGCTTAAAACGGATACGTTATCCCGTAATATGCGTGAGGGTTGGATTAAATTGGCCGTCTATTTGATTAGCTTCTTTTACTATATATACGGGTAATTATAAATGCTTATAAAATCATGCTGTACCTTGTCTAACATACTTATTCATATTTTTTTTCGGCTAATTTTAGCATGGTATATTCGCTCATCTCCACATAGAGGGTAAGGGACGCTGCCTGGGGATCTCATTGTTGGCACCAGCGCATTCTACATATATATATCTATATCAACATCATATAAATTGCATAGTGTGTGGCTCACACAGAACTCTTCCATTATATTGGAAGTTTGTCCAACAAAGCGAACAATAATTTCATATGTAAATTTTGGGCATTAATTCATAATGCTATCCATATAACAAAGACATCTTCGGCATGCGTTTATTTTTGTGTACTGTTGAAGATTTGTAACGTTTTCTTTGATTATTATTTCTTTTTATTATTTTGCATTTTGGTAGTCAGAGCCTGAAAGAATAAAGTAAAATGATATAAAAACCTAATATCAAATTCAATTATATATTGTATTTCCCATAGCTTCAAGGAGAGCGGCATTTTTGACTGAGATTGCGTATTGTGCCATGTCCATGGATGGTATCGTAAAGATAAAGATCGGTTACTTATCAGCCAACAATTAGAGATAGTTATAATTACATAATAACGACATAAATATTTAGTACGTATGTATGTTGATAACTTTATTTTACAATCGTTTTAGTCGCTTCGGTTTTTGGGAATAAACAATAAGAACTTTTGCTTTTGTACAGCTAAAACTTGATTTCCATAAAAATATATATATATTTGCAACGTATTCACAATAATTTATAATTGTATAATGCGGGGGAGTGGTTGGGGTTGAGGGGATTTAGGGTATTTAGCATTAATTATGACATAAAAACAACAAAGAACAGAAAGAAGAATATTAAAACACCGAAAATCTTAATCATAAGCCAACGATTCTTTGAAACGGATTGGAAATATTTCAGTATTTCGCCATGCGCTGCCTCAATATTCATTTCCGCATCCGCCACATTCGTATCGATGCGTTCAACAATCTCCTCCTGCTCCTTGACCATATGCGCCAACTGTTGGAATATACCGCCCAGCTCCACAATTGTTGATTCAATATTTTGCATTGTCTCCGCACGTTGTTGCACATACGTGTCGGACTCATCGTAAATGGCCAGCTGCTGCTGCTGTTGCAGACGTCCCCCCTGCGCTCCTCCTCCAAGCAGCGGCGACGTATCGCTGCCACCCATGTCTATGCTAACGGCTTGGTTCTCCTCGCTGAGCAGCAGCGATCCCTGCTTGGCAGTCGACGGCGACACTGTGTGAGCAGCAAGGGGGCCGGGTCCTTGGCTGAAATGATCACGTCGCGTCTTCTGATGCTTGAGATTTTCCGTGCGCACTTCAAGTATCTGCTTGAAGTCCGTGCTCATGCTGGCCAGCTTGGACTGGAGCGCCAGCACCATGTTGGAGGAATGTGATACCAGATGCTTGCCACTTGTGGAGCGTCGCTGATCCCTGGAAATGTCCTGCAGCCGTGCTATCTGTTGATTTAATGCATTCAAATCGCCCTTGATGATGTACGTCAGCTCCTGTATTTCCTGCGGTCTATCATCAAATAGACTCTTCTTCTTGGCCACTGCAAAATGTATACGAAATGTTAGCAATATGATTAAGATATTATAAGCTTGATTTTTCCTATTATTATTTAGGCAACTCTGTTTAAACAATTGAGCAAAACAACAGTTGAGCACAACAAGTAATCCAAGACTCATATTTATCATCTCTATCGTTAAATTCTAATAGATATGACATCAGGATGGGAATTCCGCATGTTTCAAAAAAGGATTCACAAAAATGACAAAAAACCTTTTAAAACTTAGAATGTTTGAGAAACAACAAAAGCTTTGAGTGCAATTTCGTTTCCAACCGAATGTTCCTATGGCAGCTAAAGGATATAGTTGCCCGATTATATTGAAATTTTATTAACATGCTTAGATAATGCTAAAACTCAGAATTGGTGAGGTTTTGTCGACTCTTTCTTGAAAAAGAAAAATTTCCGCCGATCGTTCCTATGGCAGATATATGTTATAGTGTTCCGATCTGGCCGATTGTGACATATGTACTGCCTGCAGTAAAAAGAAGCATCTGTGCCAAGTATCATTTAGAGAGAGAGAGAGAGACAAGTTCATTTAGAAGGGTAAAGGCTAATTAATTGAAATTAGAATTAATTCTTTAATAATCAGAGTTTTCGGGAATCATTCTTTTGCTTATGATAACGAATTGAATTTAAATTGGAATTAATTCCTTAAGAATTAGAAATTTCGGGAATCATTCTTTTGATTATGATAAAGAATTGAATTAAAGTTGGAATTAATTCTTTAAGAATTATAAATTTCGGGCATCATTCTTTTGCTTATGAAAATGAATTGAATTTAAATTGGAATAAATTCTTTGAGAACTAGGAATTTAGATTTGCTAGATTTTCGAGATGGGGTGCTCCGAAATTCACAAAGTAGGCTTCACTTAAGTAGTTTTTTGATGAAAAAACAAACAGATTTTTCTTGTTTTGGTTTGCTCAACCAAAGTTTATGCTCGAAATGTAAGATCATGGCCAGTGGCCATTGTCCAGTTGATAACTTACACATAGTCAGTTTCTCCAGCTTGGCATATGTGCTGGCAATGTTCTTGCCAATGAAACGGGCGACCATCATGAACTCGGAATAGCTTTGGACCTGTTTGGCCTTGCGTGGATCCCTGATGTTGACGGCCCTTGTGATGTTCCTCGATTGGAGCGAACGTATCGCATTGGCAAATTCGCCCGTACGATCTCTGGCTGCCATAATGAAAACTTCCTGCTCCGGTTCAGGCTCGTAATCCGAATCTTTACTATCCGGCTGCTGACTATAGTTATAGCTATAGTTGTAGTTGTTGCTGTTGTTATTGTTTGTTGTTTCTGTTTGTGTGGGATGGTTGCCAGTGACGACGGCCGCAGCTGCGTTCAGCGGCTGCTGTATGAACGTGCGCAAAGCCTGGCCAGAGCGTGCCAAATGAGAAATGCCACCAAATAGATTCCACTGTCCACGGGCCGCCTTGTTATATTTGTCGTCGGCGTCAGCGTCAGCGCCAGACTGCGCTTCGCCAATATTAATGGCAGACTCAAACGTTGGCTGATGCTGTGCTACGTGCAACAATTGCTGCTGCCCCGCTTGGATTAGCGTCTGTTGCTGCTGCGGCTGCTGCAGCTGTTCCAATGTTGCTGGGGGTAAACTGTTATTGATGCTGTATTCCTGCGGATCGGATTGTTGTAGACGTCGTCGAGTTTGCATCTCATTTCAAGTCAATGTTGCTGCGTTGCCTTGATCCTGTCTTCTTTGCTCTTGTTTATTGCTTTTGTTGTTGACGTTGCCCTTTTTTTCGCATTCGTCATACACTGCGTTTTGTTGTGCTCAACTTGCGAAACTTTTGGCGTTTAATATGAAAGCTGCAGTGTATTTGACTCAATGTGCTTTATTTTTTTTTGCTTTTTGTTCTTGCGCTGTTTAGTTTCTCTATTTGTGGACCTATTTGTGAAATTTGGCGATTTATAAAAAAAATGTTGCTGAATATTTTGTCCAAAAGAAAACTTACACACACAAACACACACACGCACGCACACAGCCAAGCCATTCCCAGATGACAGATGACGTGTTGCTGGCTCTGCGTGCTGCCAACGGTCTTCAACAAATAATTATTACATTTTTTAACTATCAAGAAATACATATATATATATATTTTCAAAATTTATTTGTTTTGAACGCAAAGCTTAGCTATGCAAAAAAGGTCATATATCTGATGTGTTTCATATTTATCAGCTTAGAGGCTTTGAGCGACTGTTAAAGACATCGTTTTAAGCTAACTTTGCAAAATTAAACTATTTCGTCATATTTCTGATTTGTTGCAAATTTATAAGCTTTTGAGGCTTCGAACGACTGTTCAAAATATTTTCGGTTTCTTACTGCAACAGTAATAGATATGTTTAAATTAAAAAAAAATGTCAAACCCTTTTAGTTGTGGAAATGTACCTTAAATGTTGGTATTTCAATACCAACTTGACGTAAGTTGGCAGCGCCACCGGCATCAACTGACAGCTGCTGGTATTTCTCGCTCTTTCCTCCTCTAACCCAATTGTTTTTTCTCGTGTGCCAATTGTACAATAAATTGATGTTTTAACATAATTAAGTAAAACATTAGTAAATTATTAGAGAATATGACGCTGTATCATTTTGGCAACTGTGTTGCGCTACTTATGCCATATTACTTCACCTATAAATACTCAGGCCTGTAAGTATAAATAAAAGTAAATATATAGGGCAAACCCCCACACCCCAAATAAATCAGCCTAATCAATAAAAATATATTTATTTTACATTTAATTAAATAAGTTCTGAATATGGTGCATTCTGGAAGTGCGTGCAGGCGGGTTGCATTTATATATTCACACAGCTCTGTAAAATGCTCGTGCTGGCGACATTCTTCTACTCGGACACATCGTCCAACAGCGGCGAGTTTAACTTCTTTGCGGTTAGTTTGATGAAATGATGAAAAACAAAAAATAATTAAATGAAATTGCAAATTTTATCATCCGCGCATAGGAGATACTGCGCTGCAGTGTAGATGTTGCCGACCTGCTTGGATTCGCACTAATTCTAAGCCGCATACCCGGCAAGGGTCATTCCAAACTTATCACCGCTGGACTGGGCTGTAAGTATTGCTTTTAAATCCCATCCTTATAAATTGTATTCTGAGTTGTGTTTTTGCAGGGGCAACCGCTGAGGTAATACTATCACGTGGAATTATGCTCTGGGTGGGCGCCCGTGGCACCGAATTTAGCTGGATATATATACAAAAATGTCTGGAATCGAATGTTATGCTGGTGCAGCATATCACAACTGCCACGCTGATTTGGCTATTCACACGTCATGATCTCAACAAGGCATTTAAACCATTAGTATCCATACTACTAGCCGTGACCGTATTTAAGGGCGTCTGGCTGGAGGGCATGCTGCACATCCTCAGCATTGGAACGTGGTCAGCGATTGCGGTTAAGGCCTTGGTGGCAGCTATCATTGGCTTCTGCTCGCTGCACATTTACGCAGGACTTGCCCAACAAATTGGCATATAATTTAAAATTTTCTATTTAATTTTGTTTTGTGTATTTCGGTTGTCATATGGGAGTAAGTACAGAGAATTTGTAAAAGAAACACAAGTATGGTTTAGAGAATTACAAAAAGAAAATGTTAATGAATATATTTACGATAACAAAAAACGAGTTTTTACAAAAAAAGAGAGATAAACAAACTACCAAAAAAAAGTTACAAAAAGTACATTAATTAAATCGCTAAAAATGTATTTTCAATGAGCTCATTGGACTTCGCACCCAATGTAATCTCATGAATTTCAACTGTTTCTTCTTTTGTGGATATTTGTATGAAGCCGTCACGGGACAGAGCTATAGAGTAGAGATCACAAAGATTGATAGACAAATTAGATATGCTATATATGTTTGTACTTACTCAACAAATGGTTAAAAGCCAAGGCCACTGAAATGCGATTCGGAAATGATTTTATAAATTGTTTAGCATCGATGGATTTAATATCAGGATTAAAGCGCCATATGTTAAGTAAATCTGACATTATGCTGAAGGAATCTGTGTTCAAAAGAACTTAAACGTAAGCATAATAACAAAACGCAAGCTAGCTAAGAAGAAATACCAAAATTATTATCCTCATTAGTTGTTTTGTGCTTGTAAACACTGTTGTTATTGTAATTGATGGACGGCTGCTTGAGATTAGCTGGTAACTGTTCTTCTGTAGCACCTGATGTTGAGTTTTCTTTTGGAGAACTTCTAGCTGGCAGTTCAAAAACTTCTATGGGATTAGTCAGTTGAGCGAATTCTGTGCTTGGACGTAGAATGTCACGGGCCAAGTCATCGCTATAATCATCTCCTAATATATATCGTAATGTATTCTCGCTGTCCAGCTCGATTTGTTCGCTTGTTTTGGAAGCACGCTTTTTCAAGTGGTATGGAAAAAGTTGTCTGTGGCAAGAACATTTTCATAAATATGTTAGTTTAGAACTTTGTTTACTTACTCCTGCGTAAAGCTGCTCTGTAGTACTTTAGTATTCTTAAACTTCTGTGGAATAACATATGGCGAGCTCTTTAATTTCTGGATCTTGTGCTTCAAACGTTTCACAAGCTCCTCACGCGAAAGTGTAGTGCTTTTATCAATTTTTAAATTGCTTTTGCGCCTGCGCTTGCATTTTGGCGACTGAGAGACAACAGGGGAAGAAGGCGGAGCCGGCGGCATCGACATTTGGTCAATGTCTTGACAAAGATCAATTGCTTGCGTAACTTTATTGTAGACCAATTTAGTATCATCGCTCTCATTGTTGGCCATTGGCATTTCCAATTTCTTGTCCAATCTAGGCGTTTTGTAGCACAAAACGCTTGTTGGCGAAATATCGAAAGACTTGCGCTTCACTGAAATCAAGTTTTAATTTAAAAAGTGAACTATATGCATAAAGGATCGCTTGTTTTACATGAATTCCTGGATGGTAGAAACTCTTCAAGTGCTGTCAGATCGGCTTCTTTAGGTGTACCAAAGCCATCATTCCACATTGTATCCTCATCAAACATTTTCGTGAATGTCAATTCCTGTCTGATGCTGATTATATGCTCTAATGTACGTACCATTTGGATGCTTTGCGACTGTTAAGGTAGACAAATATAGTTTAAATACTTTGCAATACTTTGGTATCCTTCTTTATGTATATTTGGCTTGCCTCTTCAATCTGCCGAACTTCGCTGACGGTGTTCCACAGCTGAGACTCATCTAGCATGTTTCTATAATACTCTACATGTTTCTTGTCCAATAGCTGTGGCTCAAGGATTTTGGCGCGCTTGGATACGCTTACTGTAGTCGAAGTCGTAGTCGTTGTGGTGATTTGTTTGGTAATGATTCGTTTGCGTTTAACACTAGCGTGCATCTGCGGCTGCATCCTTGACAGCGCAACAAAATCCCCATCAAAATTGGTGCCCGTCACTTTGTCCAGCAAATGTTTAGTGTCATCTGTTTAGATTGCAACATAAAATGAAATGAAATAAAAGCTGTTGTCGCATGCTTTTATGTACTATATTGTTCTTACTCAGCAGGCTGGAGACTTGTTGGCTTAATATGTAGCTAACGCCGAGTGTGAGGCGTGCAATGTCTTTGAAGGCGACATCATTTTGACTGCTGCGCCTTGTCTCGTTAAGTTCAATTAAGTCGTTTATCCTCTTGCTGTTTATATAAAATATAAGCACTTTTGATTTGAATTCAATTAAATGTAACACTTACCAGCTGCTAGTCACATCAACGGCTTCAATTTCATGACGAGCAAACAGCTTTAGAAAATGTGTGGATGAAAATTTGCGCGCTCCGGCAATCCAGCAAGGCTTCAGTAGGTCGTTATCCTCGTTAACGCTAAAGTTTTTGATTTTAAGCGCCATTTCGCTAATAATTTATAAATTGTTGCTTAAAAAATGCAACGCAAATTGAACAAGAGACTTTCAAACGGCAAATTAAAACGTGACTGTTTTTTTTTTGGCGGCATGTTTTTGCTCGCTTTGCAACACTAGAACACAATTGGTACAAATGTACCCAAAACTGGTTCTGCATTAGTTCATTTGTACACAAGGCACATTGATACCCAGTTTATTACATGGGCGTAAGGCAATGGCGTTTTTTTCGATTTTGTTTTGAAAGTTGCTACGTAATGCAGTTCGCTTTTCACGTTGGCGTTTTGTAATTTTCGATTATATAAATCGAAATTTTTAAGTTGTAAATTCTATAGCCTATATATAACTGGGAATCAAACAATTTTTTAGACTTTTAAAATTCACCAAAACTAATATCGATAGTTATTGCAGCCCTGCATGTACTTAATCGAAATGGCGGTATAACAGAAGGCAGAAAAAAGCCATGGCGCTTGCTCGTCGTGGCGTTTTGCCTCGACCCCGCTTGCCGAATCCCCCATTACCCAGGAGAAAAAAACTCCATGGCTCTAAGCCAATGTGATAAACAGGTCTAGCTTTGACGTCACTAGCTGACATCACATGGCTTACCTTCTTTGCTCAATTATTCTAGACATTAATCGATATACACTTGACCGATATTTCTTTTCGATTGTTCTTAAATCAATGTGCACTTTTGCAACACTAGCAATTGTTTTTGTCTCAGGCAGGGAAAGAAAGGTGCACAGGATAGGGCCAGCGTTTTTGATATCGTCCACCGCCTTTTAATTCCCCAAAAAAAAAAAATAACAATAACTTCATCTCAAAGTTAACTGCCAAAAGTAGGCTCCATCTTCATGGTAAGTTTGAACTTTACAGCCTTAATACAACGTCAGATATTTCCGCTATTGACCAATGACTAATTGATGTTTTTTGCGGGGAGTAGTAGTGTGTGCATATTGTATATTGTGTGTTGTGATTGTTTTCATATACCCTTGCCAGAAGAGGGTAGTATAATTTTGTGATGAAATGTGTAACGCATAAAAATGGGCGTGTCCGACCGTATGAAGTATATACATATATTCTTGATCAGCATTAACAGCCAATTCGTTGTAGGCATTGCCGTCTTTGTCTGTCCGGTTATTTGACCGTCCGTCTGTCTGTTTGTTTTTTATTTTGCAAAATAACTTAAGTTTGAGCATTATTTTCAAATGTTATCAAATATAGTAAAAATCGGTTGAAAAAGGAGTTGAACGAAAATTGCATTGTTTATACAGATATCTTAACCAAACTCAGGAATTGAGTTTTAATATACTTTATACAGTTTGGTCAAATTTAATCAAAATGTAATAGAAACAATAAAATAAAAAAAAGATTTTTGTTACAAAAAATATCTGCAAGGGTATATATCTTCGGCGCATCGAAGATAAGATTTCTTGTCTTTGATACGATAAGGACGGGTGATTTTATTGAACATTAACTAATTACTTTTCAATGCATTGCAGGGTGATAACAAAATATGCGACATTAGCAACGAGGTGCTTGAGGAAATCAAAAAATTTCGCTTTCGCAAAAGTCAAACTAACTCGGCCCTGATATGTAAGACTTAAGCTGTACCTTCTATACATATTCATATGTATATTGTTGCCATGGTAACAATGTATTTGACCTGAGGCATGCGTGTCTAAAGCAAATTGTACATTGATTGATGTTTTTATTTCTTTGTTCATCTAGTAAAAGTCGATAGAGAGAAGCAATCGGTGGTGCTTGATGAGTTTATTGATGATATATCCGTCGAGGAGCTGCAAGACTCACTGCCCGGCCATCAGCCACGCTATGTTATCTATACATACAAAATGGTCCATGATGATCAACGCATTTCGTATCCCATGTGCTTCATATTCTATACGCCGCGAGATAGCCAAATCGAGCTGCAGATGATGTATGCCTGCACAAAGAGTGCACTCCAGCGGGAGGTGGATCTGACACGCGTCTACGAGATACGCGAGCTGGATGAATTGACCGAGGAGTGGCTGAGGGCTAAGCTTAAGTAGATTCCCTTCTATAACAAGCAAACCCGTATAAAGAAGCAATATTTTACGTATACAAAATATTTTGAATGAAGCAAAAGCAGAAGCAAATACCAACGATAACGATGCAGACCAATACCAAACAAACCAATATTAAATAATGACAATTTATTCTATACAAAAGATAACATAATTTATATACATACATTATAAAAGAGACAGAGCAGCAGCATGCAGTATAAATTACACACATGTGTAATGAATTTTAAGTGATTTTAGTTGTGCATTTAAGTACGAGTAATTAAAATAAATATCAATTGACAATTGCATTGATCTTATAGAAGCTGTGCTTGCCAAATTTATACATACATATATTTATTATACAAAGCAAAACATGACGAAAACAATTCCATTTTATATAAACACACAATACTGCTTAAATAAAAGTGTTCATACATATATTATCTACAAAATACATGTGTATCAGTCTTATGCTTAAAACTAATAATCATATTTTGATTTCTAATAGTGCAGACGCTGTGCAGCCGTGTGATGCAGCATGGTGTAGCGACTTTCACTGGGCGTGGGTGGCGGGGGCGGCGGTGGCGCCAGCATATGCGCCATGGCAGCCATGCCCATTTGTGTGGCTGCATTTGGCGGAGCCAGATGATGTAGCTGCAGAGCATCGTGATGATGCATGGCCGCTGAGGAGGTTGCTGCCGCTGCCGGATGATGATGATGATGATAATGATGTGACATGGGTGGCGGTGCCGGCGGAGGCAGTGGCAAGTTTAATAAATTATTATTCGCCGCATGAGTGCGGAAATGCAGGCTTAGGCTATCGGCTGTATCATAGGCCTTATCACAATCGGGACACTTGAAATGCGCATGGTCCAGCGTATCTAGGCCCACTGGATCAGTATCTATGGCCTCGTCATCATCATCATCGACAATATCATGCTCTGTGCTAGACTCCAGTGGATGCAACTTTAGTTTGTGGGCGCGCATATCGCGTCGCCGGCTAAACGACTTGCCGCAGACATCGCAATGATGATTCTTGATGCCCGTGTGCGTTATCATATGCTTGGAGAGATCACCAGCCGTATAGAAGGCCTTCTGACACAGCGAACAGATTTGATCACGCACACCAATGTGAATCTTCTGATGCGCTTGAAAATTGCCCAGCGCTGAGAACTGCTTCGAACAGATTTCGCATTGGAATGGCTTATTGCCAGTGTGCGTCCGCTCGTGCACTTTCAGATTGTATTTCTGTGCAAAGCGCTGGGCGCAATAGCTGCAGGCATATGGCTTCTCACCGGTATGCGTACGTATGTGCTGCGTTAGCTGGGCGGCACACTTGAAGCTCTTGTGGCATGTGGCCATATAGCATGTGTGCGGCAGCTTGGGCACTGGTTTTGGGCCACGTTTCTTGTGATTTTCGGGTGCCTTTCGCTGATAGCGTGAGCGACGTTTGCTACGCTTCACTCCATCTGTTTGAGCATCCTCATCATCGCTAGAGTTGAGCTGATTCGAACTAATTTGTGGCATTGTCTTGATTTCGTTGCTCACAAACTCGGTATTTGTGGCTGCATCATGTCGCCAGGACTCGTGAAGGCCCAAATATTGACGCAAACGCATATCGCTGTTTTCGCACTCCTGCTGAAAGTGATATGCCACGCCCAGTCGATAAAGGCAGTTATTACAAATGCCCGCCGGCAGTCCATCTGCCTTATAGACCTGCGAAATGATTTTTAGCATATACATATTGTTTAAAGCCAATATGAAGAAGACTTACGCGTATTTTGGAGCACATCATCAACATTTGCGAGGGCATCATGGCAAAGTCTGTGCTGTAAATGGATGTTAGTGGACTTGGTGCACCCTCCTCGAGACAAACGCGACATATTTTGTGTACATTAAAGTCCATATTTAATGAATTTTTGTTATTATTTAAAATTAAACATTTTGTTGCGTGCCGCAGCTGTTTTGGTCAGCGTTCAGGGCTGGCAAATGCAAATGTAAACAAACCATGTTGAGTAGCACGCAAATCAGTTTGTCATACCACCAAGCAAAGAATGCTATGTTCTCTGCTTGGTGGTCATACAAAGTTCACACAAGAGCTAATACAAATAAATATAGAATGGACTCCTGTAATAGATTCTGATATGATTTTATTTAAATTTAAGCAAATTAAAATCTGTTTCTGGAATTCATTTCTAAATATGTTGCTTGTTAGTGTTGGCTCACTTATGAGTGAGTTAACAGAAAAAAGTTGTTCACTCAAATGAGCAAGTTCCTTCCTAATTGTTATTTGCTACCCAGTTTCTCAATTTGCTCAGTGGTTCAATTTTTCTTAAAAGCTTTTCGTCAATTATTAAACTAACTTATATTATTTTTATACTCTGTTTTCCAAAATGGAAAAAAAGAGTATATTGGGTTTGTGAAATGTCCGTCTGTCCGTCCGTCTGTCTGTCTGTATGAACGCAGGTTTTTTCCACAGTTTTGAAGCTAGAGCAACCAAACTTGGTATACATGTTGGTATATACCATAGGCAGGCAAAGTGTCAAGATCTCCCCCCCCACCCCCACCCCTTCCCCCACAAACCGCAAAAACCTATATCTTCCACAGTTTTACAGCTAGGGCTACCAAATTTGACATAAGGACTTCTGACCACATCCTTGACCGACCTGCAAAAAAAAAATATGCCACGCCCACTACCGCCCCCGCAAATGAGCTAAGCCTGTATCTCCTACACCCTTATAGCTAGAAACCCCAAATTTTGCAGTATGACTCCATTTGAACTCTTCGATAGATTGGAGAAAAAAAATTGTGCCACGCCCACCTCCGTCCCAGTAAACGAGCGATCATTTTGACAAGTACGCGTCTCGCTCTGCTTTGGGCGTTTGCAGCGTTCTGCACTTAGTAGAAAGAATTTTATAGTTCGTAGCATATATGTATATATAAGTAGTCTTTAAAAGAATTTAATTTAATATACGTACAGAAAACAGAGTATATCGCAGTCGGGTGAGCTCGACTGCAACGTTCTTACTTGTTCATATTGAATCTCCACGAAAAAAATATCAAATTTACATGTTGGCCCAATTGAGCAGTGTTTACCCAACGCTATTCCTTATGAGTTCACATATAACTGGTGTTTATATTTTAGTTTGCTTCAGTTGAACATTTTGCTTGTACTTGTAAAGAATGCGCTGCATACTGGCCTGTGTCAGTGTTGCAAAACGCGCTTACGTCAAACGTAATAATTTGGCCAGCGCTGACGTGACAGTTGGTTTGTTTGATTAGGGCTCTCTCTCTCTCTCTAAGCCATGCCAGTATTCTGCCATACGCTCGCAAAATAAATAAAAAGAAATAAGTGAAATTCAATTGTATATAGCAGTTAATCGATCAATCCGCGTGTGCAACGCAAGCTAGGCATACATGCAACTTATTTTGGCGTGGCGCAGCTGGTGGCTAATATAGGACAGCGGCGAGATTTGGATTTGGAGCACGCAAGCTGTTTGGTGAAATTTTTGTTGTTGGAGCTGCAGCAGCCACCGCACAACCCGCCACCCCTGGACTCCACAGCGCACGACACACACGCAAACACAAACACACTCACACACACACACGCAAATACACATAAGATGCTGTGTATACAACATTAGCAAGAACATTCAATGCAGACAGCAATATTAATTCTTTTGTAAACAATAACAACACAACAACAACAAAAAGTAAATTATTCGAGGTCAACAAAATTACGTCCAAGAAACGTGGGGCCAGCTGGTTAATGCAAAGATACCAAGTGGCAGTTTTCGAACAGCGCGTGCAATGGCAACAAGTCAAAGCGAATGCGAGCAGCAGGAAGTTGCAACAACAGCAAACACAACAACAACGTCAGCAACACAGCTGCTCAGGCAACGTCAGGCAAATGGCAGCACAAGTCACGAGACGTCAACGTCGACGCTGCCGTCGACATTAAATGGCAAAGCAGCAGCAGCGACAGCGGCAGCCAACGACTACAGCTCCGGCACGTTTATGAAACTCAAAACCTATTTGCAGGCCTTGCGTCCTTGGTCCCTTTCAGCTAGCCTGGTGCCGACACTGCTCGGCTCTGCATTGGCATATCGCTCCCAATGGTCGGCCGAGTTCTCCATGCTCACTTTCTTTCTAACCGCGTTCACTGTGGTCACCGTGCACTGTGCCGGCAATGTGGTCAATACGTATTTCGATTTCATCAAAGGCATCGATAAACAAAAGGCTGACGATCGTACTCTGGTCGATCATATACTCACCAAGGATGAGGTAAGGCTCAACTGTAACAAATTTAACAATATTGTGTCGAGCGCTCAAATTAAAGTAATTCCTTGTTGCGTTAGGAAAAAATCTTAAATAAATAAATAATATACTCTTGCAAAGAGTATTATAATTTTGTCACGAAATGTGGAACGCATTAAAGAAGACGTCTCCGACCCTATAAAGTATATACAACAGCCGATGATGAAAATTGACACAGATATGTCTTCTTTGTTCAGATAGTACCTGTATCGAAATCGGCCGAATCAAACCACTATAACATATATCAGCCATAGGAACAATCGTTTGAAAAATAAGTATTTCTATAAAAAACTTTTTTGTTTTTCAAAATACAACCAAACTCACTTTATCTAAATTTAAGCAAGTTTTACATATGTTGATGAAATTTCATAAAAATCAGACCAGTCTATTTTAAAGCTGATTGTATGAAAAAAACATTTGTATATCAAAATTTATTACCTAAACTCACATATTCTGTGTTTTGATATTTTCTTGACATGTTGACTATATTTTATTTAAATCTGAAGTCTATTTGTTATAGCTGCCGTAAAAATTAGGTTTTTTTTTTATAAAACTTGTTTACTTTGCAGATATTTCAAGCAAACTCGCTAATACTCAATTTTATTATGTTCCACACGTGCTGACGTTGTAGTTTTATCGAAATTAAAAGACTATATCTTATAGAGGACATAAGAAAACTCGGTCATATGAACAACTTTTCTTCTATGGTACAACTTATTTTTCCTCCCTGTTCCCATTAAAAATGGGAAAAAGGGAGTTACAAAGTACTGCAAATGTACTTGGCATGCAGGTTCCTGTATACCATACGCAGATCAAGTTTATTTAATATTTCGGGTACACCGCCTCGCACCCACGCAAATCGAAAAAATCTCCCACAGCCATAATTTTAAAGATTAGCTTTGGATTTTTAGTACACGTATTTGTTTTGTCAATTTTAATCAGTTGCGTAAATTTTGTTGCGATCGAAAATAAACACCAAACTTATTACAACATTTATTTTCCCCCCGTCTCAGCGGGCAGAAGCAACATTTTTAGGGGCACTGCACAAGTTAAGTGCACTGCTTGCTTGCGTTGCCGCTGAACTGCTTTAAGTTCAAGTTGGGATCAGGGAGTCTTGTAGTCGGCCACACTCGACTAGAGCATTCTTACTTGTTCGTGTTTGTTTTAACAAGGTTATCTCGATCAATTCTTGGTGCTATTGAATTCTATATATACATATGTATGTTGAACATTTTCAATTAAAATCAGACTACTATATAAAATATGTCTGCTTAGCAAGAGTATTTAATCGTTGGCATACCGAACTTATGCTTGTTTCTTGTTTAAATTGAATCTTATATTTATTGATTTGATTTTGAAGTGTTCCAGTGAAAACAAAACTATTTAAAAATAGCCTGGAAAAACATTGCCATTTCATATGAATGCCAGCAATAAAAAAACGACGCAATTTTGAAAAAGAAAACGTTTAAAACGGTTGACTAAATAATATACTGCAATTCTATAAATATACTTTAAAATAAACACATAAATATATATTTATTAAACATAATAAAATATTTTTAGGTAGTTTCGCTGGGCGCTCTACTTTACATGGCCGGATGCGTTGGCTTTGTGCTATTAGCTGTGCTTAGTCCAGCCAAAATGGAACATTTGGCAATCATTTATTTTGGCGGTCTATCATCGAGCTTTCTGTATACTGGCGGCATAGGTTTCAAATACATTGCGCTGGGTGATCTGGTCATCTTGATATTGTTCGGACCTATTTCGGTGCTGTTTGCGTTCATGTCGCAAACGGGTCATGTGGATTGGACAACGATGGGTTATGCCATACCGCTGGCGCTCAATACGGAGGCAATATTGCATAGCAACAATACACGTGATGCGGAAAGTGATGGCAAGGCGGGCATTGTGACGCTGGCCATATTAATAGGACGCACTGCCTCCCATGTGCTATATGCCATGCTGCTGTTCACACCATATTCATTATTCTTCATCTTCGGACTGAAGTACTCGCTGTGGTTCCTGCTGCCATTATCAACATTGCCGCGAGCATTCAAAATCGAGAAGCGTTTCCGCAACGAGCAGACAATGCATGTGGTGCCACGTCAGACGGCCAAGCTGAACTTCTACTTTGGCATACTCTACATTGTGGCATGCTGCTGTGCAGAGCAGTTGCCAACATTTGTCTGGCGCAAGTTTTAGGTACAGCAGATATGGGCATTGTAATTTTAAATGGAATTGCTGCAACAACATTTGTCTTTAGGGAATTTCATTAGTTTTAAACATACGTGTGTGTTTTATATTATTGATTTTAGTGAATGTGGTGTTATTGAATATTGTATTTGTATTTGTATTGTCGTCAAATTTAGCAAGTGGCACAAATTTTTGGATTGCTTTGCTAGTCTCCTAGTCTCAACTCTTAACTTTAACTCTTATCCTAGAACGGAACATATCTACCCATTGCTCAGCGCCCATACAGGTAAACAATTTGTTTCAG